>OZ024821.1:81648626-82248626 GCA_964016985.1 Anodontia alba | reverse complement strand
ATACCCACAACATGCGTTTTCAGTGGGAAACAGGAAAAATACTAACGCTTAGCATGTTTGGTAAAAAGTTCAGCAGACGACAAATTGCTGATATTTTTTTCTTCTTTTTTTCCCCAGAAAATAGGAGTTAGCATTTCATGCAAATTGTCGCCTAATATTTTCCCAGAAATAGGATTTGACATTTCATGGAGACAATTTGCATGAAATGTCAGATCCTATTTTCTGGGAAAAATAAGAAAAATATCACCGATTTGTCGTCTACCGAATTTGCCCATAGCACTGTAAGTGTTAATTTGGGTATTCCTCTTCCCTGTATCTATGCACAGTCATTTTAAATATGTGGAAATATCACTTGCAGTCTTCGTCTAGTCATATACGTACATGAGGGATGGTCACCAAGTTCAATAACAGAAATGACGTTATTCTCTTTTATCTATTAAGTTAATATGCCACCGAAATGGACATATGATAATCGCAATTTCCATGTGAGCGTCCTTCCGTCCGCTCATATGTGCGTCCGTTATCTTAAGCATTTTTCAGCCGGCATATTACACAAAGATAAATTTATTCTTTTAAAACATACTAAACATTAATAACAGGATATAACTTTGCTCTTTGATATATTTTTATTGACCGGCGCGCGAATTTGGATTTTTACATATGGTGGACTATTCGATTAGCTCAGTAAGTACATTTTATATTTGCCGGGACGTCGGTTTGTGAGGATTCCGACAAATATAAAAAATATTAAAACAAACTGTATTATAAGCAGATTAATGTCTATTTTATTTTCATTTCAATCAAGAAATTTCATAAAGCTTAATAAAAGCAAACATTATTCTTTCGGTGCCAAATTTCAGACGACATTTGTCGTCTGCTTTCCTTTTTTAACAAACTATCGCTTGAAAAGCAGTTTATACGTAAAGTTGAAAGACTGAATGTCAAACAGCGTAGATCCAGATGAGACGGCTCATATGAGCCGTCTCATCTGGATCTATGCTGTTTGCAAAAGCCTTTTGTTATCGCCTGTGGCAGTGTGAGTTAAAAAAAAAATCACATTTTTGTTCGATTTTACCTGTTACTTTGAAAATTCATAAAACTTTAGTATATCCTTGTCCCATATCTCTAAGTAATCAAGAACAAAATTTGCGCCGGTACTTAGACGTTTACGTCTAAATATTTTGTCTTGTTCAATAATACAATATTGTATATTTTATTCAGTCAGTGGGCCTAATTGTTAGGGCTCTCGAATTGAATTTCCGCGTTTATGTCGACAACCCTGACTGTCAGGATCAAATCCATTCAAACGGCTAATTAGTACTCGTTGGTCATACTCGGGAAATCTTGGCTTCAGCAAAATATGCCCAGAGCAAAGAGGCATTCCATAAGAGTCAGTGGATCCAAGAATGCAAGACTTCACAAATGCGAGCGCGCATGCGTAACATTGCTTGAAAAATGCATCGAGAGCCTGTCAGCGTTTATATCTATTGCGCAACAATTGCTAAGTAGGTATGGTATAGAGTGGTGTACATGTAAATAAGCCGACCACATTTGACAATGATGTCTTGCTTATATTGACAAGTGTAACATATGACTTGACTCATCATTTAATCATTAGCTAATTAAACCAATCGTACTGCTTTTGACAGTTATGATCTAGCATGATTTAACATACCATATAATTAAGCATCAATCAATATATACTATATCAGTTTACAAAATCACCGATTTTGTTAATTCGAGTAAGTCACGTTACCGTAGCTACCCAAAGTTTTCGGACTGACAGGCCTGAGCAAACAATTTCGGTCCTGGCAAATATAAAAAGTCTTATAACAAACTGTGTTATAAACAGATTAATGTCTATTTTATTTTCATTTCAATCAAGAAATTTCATAAAGCCTAATAAAAGCAAACATTAAAGAATCACATTGTTGTTCTTTTTTACCTGTTACATTGATAATTTATTAAACTTTAATATACCCTTGCTTGTCCCATATTCTATGTAAACATGAACAAAATTTGCGCCGGTACTTAGACGTTTACGTCTAAATATTTTGTCTTTTATTCTATATAGCGCCAATCACAGTAACAACTGATCACTAAAATGTACATATATATATATATATACATATATATATATATATATATATATATATATATATATATATATATATATATAGTCGCACCTCGTTATCTCGAACTCGCTTATTTCGAATTACCGCTTATCTCGAAGTGAAAATCTGGTCCCTGTTTTATCATGAAACTATGACAACAGGTAACAAAATAATGTGGAAAAGAAGAGAAATTGCTCCTAAGGAGCATATTTCTCCTCTTTTCCACATTATTATATATATATATTTCTAACTTCAGGAGTCAAATTACATATTCATTTGTTAAATGTGGTTGTTCAATTTATTGTTTTCCTCACTCTCTCAACTCTGATATGTCGAGGTACGGATATCTCGAAGTACTTCAGTGAGTCCCTTGGAATTCGAGATAACGAGAGTCGACTGTGTGTGTGTGTATATATATATATATATATATATATATATATATATATATATATATATATATATATATATATATATATATATATATATATATATATATATTAGAGAGAACACGTCTTGATATTTCATGTGTGCGTAACATGCACAAAGAAAACATTTATAATAAAGTAGCATTAACATATAATATTTTGCTTCTTAGCCATAGCGGCTGCTCTTTCAAATAGGAAAGATTTTTCCCCT
This sequence comes from Anodontia alba, assembly GCA_964016985.1. NCBI lineage: Eukaryota > Metazoa > Mollusca > Bivalvia > Lucinida > Lucinidae > Anodontia > Anodontia alba. The sequence continues at coordinate 82,245,876 of OZ024821.1, read as the reverse complement.
TTTGGGAGCAAAGTCTGTCCTTTAAGTGTACCCCCTATTTCGGAAACGATTCAAAATATAGTTCTCAAGATTTTTCCTGGGTGTGCGTAAAAATAATTATGTTCTGGCAACGCCGCTGTAATAAGTAAATAAATAAATGGAAAATATCTTCTGCAACAATTTTGAAGGGTTCTTATGCTTTATTTTAGGCTTTCAACCGCATGTGAATTATGAATATAGAAGGTATTTGATCCTGCTCAAAAAGTCACATTAGGGTGGTTCAGTATGTAAGATGTTCTTCAGCGATAAATTTTCTAAATACAATATCAGGTTTACTCTGTCCTCTGTAAGATATCCATTAGAGTGATAATTAATGACCGCTCACCGCCAAAATATCACCCTAATTGTAAAACCACGGGCCTTCCACTTTCATCATTACACTTCCTTGCTTTATAGGATCCACAAACAAATCGACAAACACTTACGAATCAACAAGGCATGTTTGAAGATAGATAAATAAATGGTTAGAAACCCTTTGACCTCTTATTATACATTATTACAGCAGTTTAAGAGCATTGTGTTTTCAATTGTGCATCTTTGATGTCTTGTTAGAAGATAGAGGATACTATTATTAACAATCTACTGCTACCATTTATTATGAAAGAATGCCTTTTCTTGAAGTTTATAAGAACGATTTATGAGAAAAGTGCAAAATGGATTACCTTATATACCCAAAAATTCCGACATCAGTGCCGTAACCAGAAAGGAATTATTTTTTCGCACACCCAGGAATAATCTAAATATTCTCCCTAGTATCGCTTCGAAAATAAGGGCTACTCTTTAAGGAAAGAATTTGCTCCCTCTGGGTGCAAATTCTTTCCTTAAATAGTAGCCCCAAATTTGGAAGTGATTGGTTATTTTCTTTATGAGCAGCACCTATTTAAAGAAAGCAAAATATTTCATATTAGTTGCTATCATTTTATTGCAATTAATTTTATTTTTCTAACGCATACTACGCATGTGCGTAACGTGCATAATGGGAGCTACGCCTATGGCCACCTTAACTCCTTACCGTCGTGGTCTTAGAATTTTAACAACTGCCTTTTTACTTCATGCTTGCAAGCATAAACTTCTGGATGAGCGACGAAGAATGTAGTCCCAGATCAGACCTAGGTCTACTCTTTTGGTTCATGTACGTCTGACCGAATACTTCGGGTAAATTCGGTAAAGATGGATCTGTTCGGCAAGAGCAACATTTTTTGAATGTTTCCTTTGATAAATTGTTAACCGCAGATTTAGTGCCGTGAATTAGTTCAAACGCATGAAATCTGTTAAATTAATAAGTGGAAATGATCATAAAGTACCAATCTGGTGATATCTAACACAAACGAAATTATACACGCCAAAACTTGTGATGTGGCCGCATTTATAATAATAAATATAACAAATACAGCGATTATATTTTTACTGCTATTTCATCTATACTTATATAACGGGTGTCCTTGTTTACAACGACAACAACAACTAATACTACTTTTTCTACTCGAATTGCTAGAATAAATTTCAAAAATTTCAGCAGTCAACATTTTGATTTTTCCCCGATGTCAGTATGAGCTGCAACGTCAGACATGTGTGCACAGCGAAGATCCAGATCAGACTGTGTATTTTCGCGCAGCATTACGAAAACACGCCTATTCCAGACTCCCTATTCAAATAAATAGAAACTTTCACCTCCAAAAACTGAACATTTTCAGATAAAAATCTCTGATATTTTTCATATTTCTGGTCAAAACATAGATTGTTGGTACTCGTTAGAACCGCCTCGGCGAGGCGGATCTAACGAGCACCCACAATCTATGTTTGTGAGGAAAAATAAGAATAATAATGTATACCATTTTACTTTATAAAAGTGGGGTTAAATGGGGTCAAAATTATATGGGCGTGTTTTCGTTATGGTCTGAACAGAATCTTCACAGGGAGCATTTTGGATAGCCAAGGATGCAAAGTTGTTTCATGTGGACAACGAAGACTCTGATCAGACTGCGCGGATACGCGGGCTGATTTGAGTCTTCGTTGGGCGCGTATATCAGAAGGTATGGTTTCTATGGCGGGCCGTTTATAAAGAATGCTTACTGGGTGTATTTAGACTGTCTGAAAATGGAAAAAAATGTATATATGGGGGAAAACGAGAAAAATAGAGATACAGATAAGCTTGCGAAGCCACACAGTCTATTCTACAGCACACGATAATCCTGTAAGCGGACAATGAGGACCCTGATCAGACTGTGCGGACGCGTAGGCTGACCTGGACCTTCGCTGTCCGCATATACCTGAAAACACCTTTTCTTTTGGTGCAGTTAAAGTATTTATTTGTTGTTTTTTTTTCTTTTCTTTTCTTTTCATCTCTTCTCTTCTCTTCTTTTCTCTTCTCGTCTCGTTTGTTTACTTTTCTTGTTTTTGTTTTTTTTTTCCTTATCTCTTCTCTTCTCTACCGTTTTCTTCCCTTCTCTTCTTTTCTCTTTATTTATCTTCTCTTCTCTAAAACAGTGAATTGGACTTTATATAGAATAAATCCTATATGCATGTAGTATAAAATACTGCAAAATTTACCGACGCATGTGCAGGCTGATCTGGTGTGTGTGTGTGTGTGTGTGTGTGTGTGTGTGTGTGTGTGTGTGTGTTTTAGTCCTTAAAGTGCTAAACGGGTTTGTATCAGACGTCATTCTAAAATTAATTTTGTTATTTTTCAGAGAAAATGAGGCTAGACATTTCATTAAATATCCAGCTGTCCAGCCTGATTTTCTCTGGAAAATTAAAATGAAATATTTCAAAGTGCCGTCTGCTGTAGTTGTTATTAGCACTTTAAGGGTTAATATGCACAAGACAATAAATAAAAACAGCAAGATAATACAATAAAAATAAACTTACCGTCTACTTACCATACTTGTCCTAAATTTTGAACAAGTACAATTTACTCACCAATTATGCGGCGTTCTGCGGCGTCTCATCTGTGCATACACTGTTTGGTCATGCTTGTCTGTCCGAATACATACGGTAAATACCGGTAACACAATAAAAATAAATCTTAACCTCACTGCAGATTTACGAATATTTTCAAAAAAAAAAAAAAAAAACGATAATGAATATATATACGAAAAAAAAAAAATAAACTGAAGGATTTATACATAAATATATATAAATTGCACGGGTGCTAACTTTACAATAAATTTCTTTCTTTAACGGTGATATAAAATGTTACAAATGTATCAGGTTTTCAAACTGTTCGTGGTGTTTATTTTCACAATAAATGTAAATACATTATGGTCAGACCCATTCCACGTCGAAAGGTGACATTTATTTTCGATGATAACACTGATAATTTTAAAAAGAATGAAATTAAAAATTGATGTTTATAGTGAAATAACCTTCTGATTGACAGCGGATACCAATAAAACATTTTATGCCAAAATAATGACTTTTTCGCGGAATAGTTTAAATATTCTTGGTCTACTGAAAAAAGCAACCCCTTTCAAAGTAAGTAACGATGATAAAGCTGACATTTGTTAGCTTTTTATTTCATCCTTTTAGGATTAATTTTCAAATCAACACTATCAGTCGTCAGGGTGATGGAAATGTCTTTAGCGCGCGGACGAGTGCAAAATCAGTACTCCAAGAAATAAACGTCATTCAGTACGAAAACGCGCCTATTCAAATATATAGAAAATTTCACCTCCAAAAACTGAAAATTTTCAGATAAAAAAAAACTGATATTTTTCAAATTTCTGCTCAAAACATAGATTGTGGGTACTCGTTAGAACTGCCTCGGCGAGGCGGTTCTAACGAGTACCCATAATCTATGTTTTTGAGCAGAAATACGAAAAATAATGTATACCCCTGTAAACCCAAGTTTTACCATATAAAAGTGGGGAGGTTAAAATCATAAGGTGTGTTTTCATGATTATTTCTTCCGATAGCATTAATACACAAGTCCGGTTTCAGAGCATGGACTTAAGCGGCTTAATACCCTGGTAGATTTTCCATCATATTACAAGGGAGACAACTTTTGTGACTTCTTCTATGCTTTCCTGCACACCAAGCCCCATCTAAACAGGGGTCTATTCTAAAAAAAAAAAAAAAATTCTTTCATTTCAGAGTCGACCCCTTTTCAGTAACACAACGTTGAAACAACGTCGATTCGACGTTGAATCGACGTCGTTTTAACGTGTTGTGCCTGCTGGATAGTGCTTGACAGTAATAACGGATTCTCTCTACAAGTAAAATATCTGTTATTTGTATAAACAATGGAACCGATAAATTGGAACACTTTTTCCACTCTCTGGACAAGTTCAGCAGACGATAAACTATTGATCTTATTTTCCCAGAAAACAGGATGTGACATTTCATGCAAGTGTCTCCATTACTGACAATTTGCATGAAATGCCAAATGTGTTTTCTGGGAAAAATGAGAAAAAGTATTTTACTATGCCTTCTGTCGAAATGTTTACCCAGGTAGCTGTTTTTTTAAAGCGGTAAACAAAACTAATACGAAGCCTCTTAATTTTAGCAATACGAGATACAAAAATAAGGGCGAGTCAGTATCTAAAAAGGGCATGCATGCATGTTAATTTCTTCGAAATGACCAGTAATATTCTAACTATTAATTCCGGTTTCTTCGCCGCATTCCATATTGAAACCTTGTCGCGCACGCGGCGCGATTTTTATCCGCCGAGAGACTGTATCAATAAAAGCCTTTGATCACATGTGATAATTAATTTTACCATTTAAATTGATGCGAATGATTTGGTTTAATGTCCAACACATTTTTATTAAATCAATTTGCCCCCGCAGCTTTCTACCAACGCTACATGTTAATTTACCAGTAATACAAGACAGTGGGAAGAACCACGGGAGGCTGCTATTGGTAAAGATTTTAGTCGATTGGATGAGTTGCTGCGTGACTCCGCCTACTTCGGAATTGTATTACTGTTCTTCAGAAAAACCAGGATTGCTAATTTGTTCCAAGGCCTGTAATATGGCTAGGTGATTCATAAATGATTTTCTCTGTATTTTGGCCTTTGCCTAGTGCCGACTCTTATTCGAAACTTGATGTGTTTTGATGTTGAAATGGTACAGTAAATTAAGTTGATCATCAAAGCAATCGGAATACTTTGGGTTATATGCGCTGTTTCTGTGACGGAAATTTTAATTCTTGCTGAAATGTGATTTTGAATATATCCGAAACAAATATGATAAACAGATTGTTGAAATATGATCATGTGTAAGTCGTTCATGCATGACATTTAACTCCTGGATGGATATTACTTTTGTGAAATAGATATTGTAAAACTACATAACAGTCGATCGTGATTTTAAACTTGCATCGAATACATTTTCAAACAAATTAACTAAAAACAAAATCTGTATTGAACTGGGTATGCTCAATTAAACAATTATGTAATAACAATGTTTCGACTATGTTTATGTTATCCAAAAATTAAATAAAAGTGTTGAATTCTGATAAATATTTAAAAGGATATTAAAACTTGAAAGGACTTTTCGTCAGGCATAGTATTGTAACATTTTATAAATCTTGATTTTCTTTCTGATTCAAACTAGAATTGTGAAACGTTTGCTGGTGTGTTTTGAGAAGCTGCAATTGTGCATCCTGTCACTTGGAATTTGCCACGAGATTTCTATAATATAATTTCCACCTCATATGTCTCGGAAGAAATCTATTGTTTTTGCGTTGTCCTTAATGACGAGGTAATTTGTAGAGAGTAATTAGGGAACCCGTCACCTAGACTGTCAAGAGTAACAAGTGTAGTTATGTTTCCAATGATCACAGTTACATAGTTTACCTGAGGGCTCATACTTCGACACCTCTACGACCATCCATCACACATCCTATTGATACGATCAAGATTGAAAAGACAAAGTCCTGAATCATTGCAATATCAATCGCTCAAACATCAACTGTACAAATTACAAGTACAAATAACTAATCTGTGACGAATTGTCTTGGAGGACACTATTTTCGGACTATCATTCAAAAGACAAAAGGATGTTATTTAGACTAAAGAAATTGTAACCTTACTGAGGTTGGTGTTTTGTAATTGTATATGAAGTATGAAATGGACTGAGGAAATGTAAACTTCCACTAAACCAGTGTTAACTATCGTTTCGTGAGATTTTCAGTTATGTAGTTAATTCCAAATTATTTTTTATTGGATTATTATTGTGAACATTTGGGAGAAAACAAGCATTGAAGTTCCCTGTGAAAAGATTCCCGTACTCAACATGATCATAAATTCCATCTCACTCGACTTGTGTAAATGATTTAATTATATTTCTGTTTATTTTGAAGTATATACATAAGTACAAACAAATGTTACGCATTCTCCCATCACCGTGGTACTTTAAGATGTCAACGTCGAGTGTTATAAGTGACTCCGAACCCGGGTCCGAGGACAGTTGCCGGGACAAGTATGAACCTATACGTAGACTAGCAATGGTTCAGCTTCACCCGCCTAGGAACCCAGACAAACCATTTACATCATTTGGAATAAAAGACATTCTTGGTGCGAACGGACGGACAAATATAGTGACAAATAAAAATTCATATTCTCAAAACAGGAGTTTAAATTCTTTAAATCAAAATCGCCGGAACATACGAGTAGCCACTGTGACACGAATTGTGAGACCCTGGGATGCATCCCCTACACCAGGGAGGAACTCGGAAAACTCGTCGGATGCCGATGATGAGGAGATAAACGTGGAAGATGATGACGACGATAAACCGATCCCTGCGTCGGCTTTGAAAGATGTGTCCCCATTAGATGCCCTGATGGAGATGGCCAATAAGACCTTCCAAGGTCTGGAAACGTCGGAGGCAGCAGGTAAATGTTTTCAACTAAAACTGGGCCGCGAGAAAAGTCATTTAATAACCTATACGTACAGCGGAGATCCTGATTAGACTGCGCTGAGGCGCAGTCTAATCAGGACCTTCGCTGTTCGCTGACATATTTAAGGGATTCTATAGAATATAATGGCTCTGATCAGACTCTGCTGGGTGGTCAAGCTCTATTCGCACGTGTCCGTGCCTTCATCTCAGACATGGCCCTAATAATATGGGGCGGGCTGTAGCGAAACATCAAGTATACGAATAGGGTTCCCACATACTAGTCATACAATCCAAGTAAGGACGGACAGTGGAGTGTATACAGATAATATTATACCTTATTTAGTCGAAGTATCCGGACAGACAGGCCTGAGCAAATAATGTAGACCTAGATCAGACGGCGTCTGATCAGGATCTACGCTGTTTGTTGATAAGTTTAGACACATCATGAGGTTGTGAAACGAATTTGTTTAAATAAGGAGTTAAACTGTCCAAATATTTAGAATAAATATGGTATACTTTATCTCAGACGCATGTGTCATCACGAAAACATACCTATATAATTTTGAACCCCTTAAACCCCGCTTTTATATAGTAAAACTGGGGTTTACAGGGGTAGATTTTATTTTTCTTATTTCTGCTGAAAACATAGATTGTGGGTACTCGTAAGAACCGCCTCGGCGAGACGGTTCTAACGGGTACCCACAATCTATGTTTTGAGCAGGTATATGAAAAATATCAGAATTTTTATCTGAAAACTTTCAGTTTTTGGTGGTGAAATTGTCAATATATTTGAATAGGTGTGTTTTCGTAATGGTTAATTTTTTGCAAAAGGGGTCGATCCATGTTAGTTCTCCAATGTCTTGCCTTATCAGCGGCTCAAAATTCGCCCGAATAAAACATAATTCATAACACAGGGAAATAGAAGAAACACTCATACATGAAGTACTATTAAATTTTCAAGTACATGTACCTTTTGCCCTAATTATTCGGACAGACAGGCATATGCAAACCCACATTACCCGAAAACACGCCTATTCAAATATACTGAAAATTTTACCTCCAAAAAATGAAAATTTTCAGAAAAAAAATTCTGATATTTTTTATAGTTCTGTTCAAAACATAAATTGTGGGTACTCGTTAGAACCCACAATCTATGTTTTGAGCAGAAATAAGAAAAATAATGTACACCCCTGTGAACCCCAGTTTTACTATATAAAAGTGGGGTTTAAGGAGGTCAAAATTATATAGGCGTGTTTTCGTGATGCAGATCAGACGCCGCAGATCAGGGTCTACACTATTTGAAACTTATCCAGTAGACATTTCAGGAAGGAGTAAAATAGACATGTTTAAATTTTAAAACAAGTCTAGGAAGAGGTTAAGTCTTTCGAATATTTAGGGTAATACTGTATTTCCTTCCTTTCGACCGGTTCTAGTTTACGTAAAAACAGGTCCATGCAAAGCATTTGCTGCATATTGCATTTATTTGTACTAAAAATCAATGTGTTCTGAAAAGATTAATTCCTATTCACAAAAATGGATGATAACTGTCTTTTCTTTACTGTCGGTATTTTGACAGTCTGTAAAAAGATGAAAAGAAAAAAAGTAACTGATGTAACTTAAAACTCGAAGCAAACAAAGACAGCTATACCAACCGTTTTTATATTTTAAATTTCAACATGAACACCTCATCGTATTTATCTATTTATGTATTTATTTACTTATTATTCAAGATTTATTTATTTATTTATTTATTTATTTATCTATACTACTTAGAGCTATACGAGTAATATTCCAACATTTTTTTTTTTTCACTTTAATACACTACCACTTATATATTAATTACAAATAAATTAAGTTAATCTAATATTTACTTAATGTTTCGAATTAGTTACCGAATTGCACGAATGCAATTTTGAGAAACTACAGAATGAACGAAATACTGAAGACTACGGTATAATAAAACAGATATTTCCTTATAGCATGTTAAGAGAACAAGTCCTTTTAATTAAAACAACAATTATTCATATGCATATTAGTGAGTTTTCAATAATAATAATAACAGTAACAATAGTGATAATATTACAGTAACAATAGTGATAATATTGATAACATATTATTATTATAATTATCATTATCATTATCATTATTATTATTATTATTATTATTATTATTTAGAAACTCAATATTATTTAGTATTATTGTTGCTGTATTAAATGATTTGTATTTTTAATTATTGTTATTATAATTATTATTATTATTATTATTATTATTATTATTATTATCATCATTATTGTTATTATCATTCTTCTTCTTCTTCTTCATCTTCTTTTTATTATTATTATTATTATTATTATTATTATTATTATTATTATTATTATTATAAGTTTAAACATAGTTATTCTATAAATACATAAAATACACCAGTACAAAATGTATGGTCCTTATCAATAACATAATTATGCGAAAGGAAAGAAAAGAAGAAAGTGAGTTATTATTATTATTATTATTATTATTATTATTTAGGAAGTTACTACCGTATTTACCCCAAGTATTCGGACACCTCAACTTATCATATTTGTTTTAAAATTTGAACAAGTACAATTTACTACCCGATGTTGTCTAAAAATTGCTGGATGAATGGCAAATAGTGTAGCCCCTGATGAGACGCCGTGTTCTATGGCATCTCATCTGGGTCTACACTGTTTGCACAGGCCTATTTGTCCAAATGCATACAGTAAGTACGGTATCTCATTATTATTGTTATTATTATTATTATTATTATTATTATTATTATATCCTGGATATATTATTATTATTATCAGTATTATTATAGTTATTATAGTTATTATTATTATTATTATTATTATTATTATTGTTGTTGTACGATTTTCGATCAGTTACGAAAATCATGTGGCTTTAATTACTCGTTGCGGTTTTTCTTAAACGACCTAGAATTATTAGTTGTACATTTCATTTCATTTTATAAATATTAAACTAACATTATTAAAAATAATATATGTATCTTAATAAAACACCCTTATTCTGGTTAACGGCTTAGAGGACTAAGCCTGCCAAGTAGAGTGTGGTTAGGTAAACTGACCGAGCTCGACATGACCCCATTGGGTTGACTGGGCCGTAAAACCTCAACACAAACAAATAAATGATTTTACTATCTGCTGCTGTGTCTATTTAAACTGCTGGGTGAGTGACAAACAATTTAGACCCTCATCAGACGCGCGTTCTGTGGCGTCTGATCTGGCTCTAGGCCGTTTGCTCAGGTATTTCTGTCCTAATACTTAGGGATTATTATGATATGTTGTTTCACGGTATATGTGGAGTGAATATGTTCATGTTTGAATCTCGAAAGCGGAATAAGAGAAAAGTGGTCCCAAACTGCTAGATAATTGGCAAACAGTGTAATATAATCTTCAACCCATTGAAGACTGGATACCCCAAAACGGGTAACTGGCAAACAGTGCAGACCCAGATCAGACGCCGCAAAAAGCAGCGTCTGATCAGGGTCTCCACTGATTGCAAATATTTCAGCCATTTTTCTTCAGGAATATCTACATCTTATAGCCTGACATGCCTAAAATTGAAAATGGACTATTCCAGTACATAGTGTGGGAGAGTTTATTCAGTCTTTAATGGGTTAAAGGTTGCCCATGGAACCACCGAAAACATAAAAGAACAACTCTTGCCGTTTGCGGCGTCTAATTGGGTCTGCCATGTTTCGCCAGACCATCTGTTCGAACGCATAGTGTAAATGCGATAATATCATCAATATTATTGTTCTCATCACGAAAACATACCTACATAATTTTGACCCCCTTAAACCCCACTTTTATATAGTAAAACTGGGGTTAACAAGGGTATACATTATTTTTCATATTTCTGCTCAAAAACATAGATTGTGGGTACACGTTAGAACCGCCTCGCAGAGGCGGTTCTAACGAGTACCATAATCTATGTTTTGAACAGAAATATGAAAAATATCCGAATTTTTTATCTGAAAATTTTCAGTTCTTGGAGGTCAAATTTTCTATATATTTGAAAAGGTGTGTTTTCGTAATGTAAAACTGGAGTTTGTTTCCTAATGGGCATAGATGACTATTGAAAAACGAAGACAAGATGCATTCACGCAGTTCGATCGAGGTCTTCATTGCTTGCTAACAATATCAATTGATATAGTCAGTAGAGTGTAACGATGATCAGAAGCCATGATAAGCCTGCATTGATGCGCAAGGTCAGTACTCTAGTGCTTCGTTGTTGGTATACATTATGTAAAGCTATGTTCTGTGAATCCCCTTTTTCTCCTGTCATTAAAATATAGTGACAACTGAGGTATACCTAAATGGGCAAATTTTCAGCATTTTATAATTTTTTAACTTTTTTTGTGTTAATCATTAGTAGTGCGAAATCTGTCTCAATCTGCTTAATATTAAATAATTCCTCATTTTTTTTATTTACTGAAATATCACGGATTACGTGAACAGCAACTACAGATAAGATGGGTATTCACAATACGAAACACGCCTCTTCAAATATATAGAAAATTTCACCTCCAAAAAATGAAAATTTTCAGATAAACAGTTCTGATATTTTCATATTTCTGCTCAAAACATAGATTGTGGTACTCGTTAGAACCGCCTCGCCGAGGCGGTTCTAACGAATACCCACAATCTATGTTTTTGAATAGAAATCAGAAAAATAATGTATACCCAGTTTTACTTTATAAAAGAGGGGTTTAAGGGGGTCAAATTTATGTAGGTATGTTTTTGTGATGCGTTTCATGGAGAAATAAGAAAAAAGTGTTGTTGTTGTTGTTGTTGTTGTTGTTGTTGTTGTTGTTGTTGTTGTTGTTGTTGTTGTTGTTGTTGTTGTTGTTGTTTTGTTTGTTTGTTTTTTTTTTTTGTTGTTGTTTTGTTGTTGTTGTTGTTTTTCGGGTTTTTTTTTTTTTTTGTTTTTTTTTTTTTTGTTTTTTTTGTTGTTTTTTTTCTTGTTTTTTTTTTTTTGTTTTTTTTTTTTTTGTTTGAAAAAAAGCGTCTTATCTTAGCTAATGCATGTCATTACCTTGTGGATCAGCTATATGAAACAGTCTTGATTGAATAAAAAGGGCAGATTGGCCATTTTTATTGGAAGTATGTTTGTATTTGCGATTGTTCTTGTTTAAGGTGGTTTGCATAAAAGGACGCATCCTGTTTTCTGAGATATATTTAAACTCTTGTGTCAGATTTGTGATATGAGACTGAATAAAATGTAAATTAAAAGAAGAAAAAAGAATGAAAACTCCCATTTGTCGCCTGCTACATAGACGATTTATAAATAAGAGAGTTTTCATAATTTTTAAAGAAACAAATTAGTTTATTCAAAATCAAGTCACAAATTTGACATCAGAATTTGTTTTCTTCAAGGCCATAAAACTATTTCTACTTTAAAATCTTACCAAAATTACTATTTCATTATTCTGATAATGATTCAGAGTGCTTATAAAGTAAATTATCTACATACGTATAATATCATTAGAAGAAGCAATCTTTTGCACTTTTTGGGTAAATTCGGCAGACGACAATTTTTCCAAGAAAAATCAAATTATCTCCTACTTTAGCACTCCCTGGGCAAATTCAACAGACGACAATTTTCCCCAGAAAATTGAGTTTGATATTTCATGAAAATTTCTACTTCAATACTCTCTGGGCAAATTCAGCAGACGACAAACATATTAGCTTTCCCCGAAAATTGGGTTTGAATTCACGCAAAATGCTTCATATTTTAGCACACTGCGGGCAAATTCAGCAGACGACAAATCTATTACATTTTACCAGAATATGGAATTTGACATTTCTTGCAAATTGGTTCCTTCTAAGGAGATTGCAATCCTACTTCCTTGGTAAAATAAGTAACAAAAATATTCCAGTGTGTCGCCTAACGAATTAAAGCGTTTAAATGCATCTTTTACTTAAGGGGAATACATACACTTTCAAGAGAGGCAACTCTCTCATAATAGTTAGCCTCCCTTCTGAAAGGGGATTGGCTCGCCTTTATTGTAAATATTGTTTTAGTCCACTGAAGACTGGAGACCCGGTCACCCCTAAACAGGTAACTGGCAAACAGTGCAGACACAGATCAGACACCGCAGAACGCTGCGTCTGGTCAGGGTCTCCACTCTTTGCAAATATTTCAACCATTTTTCTTTAGGAATATCTACATCATATAGCCTTCCAATATATAGTGTGGGACAAGTTATTCAGTCTTTAACGGGTGAGAGTAGATCCATTTTTGAGAAAGGATACTGCGCAGCAAATCGCAAAAGTTGTCTCCCTTCTACCGACTGGCGAAAAATCAACTAAGTGTATAAAGTACCGCTGTCATATCTTTCTTTATGACAGCAAAACTTGCACCATACAGCTGGACTTCCAGCTGTAGTCGTCACGTACCACTGGGACAATTACTTAATGCCTATATGCAGCTGAGTCCAGTTAAAAGCAAAATGTTTTCGTCGAAAAAAGGCGTATGTGTTTAGCCCAAAAAAAAGCGTATAATAATGCTTTGAGACAAATACACACAAGCAAAACAGCACGAAAAACAAACAGAATTTTCCACATTCTAACAACATGTCAGACTGGCAGAATTAGCTTGAAGTTTAGAGAGGGACCAGAAAATTCAATATGACAATTGTACCAACAGTAGAACCCTAAACCAGTCTGTGTGCGTATCTACTATTTGGTTGGGGTCTTCGAATTTCACAGAAAAAAAAATAGTTGGGAGACATTTCTCATAAAATTTCAAGTCCTGTCTTCTGCCATTACGAAAACACGACTATTCAAATATATAGAAAATTTCACCTCCAAACACTGAAAGTTTTCAGAAAAAAAAAACTCTGATATTTTTCATGTTTTTGTTCAAAACATAGATTGCGTGTACTTGTTAGAACCGCCTCGGCGAGGCGGTTCTAACGAGTACCCACAATCTATGTTTTTGTGCAAAAATAAGAAAAATAATGTACATCCCCTCTAAACCCCAGTTTGACTATATAAAAGTGGGGTTTAAGGCATGTTTTCGTGATGGAAAATATCTCCAATCTGTCGTCAGCTGCATTTGCCCTGAGAGTGGTACGCGTTCTAAGGCATACCCGACTTGTGTACACCTAGCAGAAAGCATTGTCTATCTGGGCACGCGGAGTCACTCAGACAATCTGCAAATAGTATGCATTTTAACCTTTACCACTCTCTGGGCTAATTCAGCAGACAACAAATTGGCGATATTCTTTTTTATTTTTTCCCAGAAAACAGTATTTGACATTTCATGCAAATTGGAGAATTTTAAATCATTTTTCTGAGCGAAATAAGAAAAATCGTTCAAAATGTCGTCTGCTTAAACTTTTAGCCAGAGTGCAAAGTGTTAAATGAATTTCGTATGCATACAGACTGGTAAAAACATGCACAGTTCACGTTATTTATTTATTTATTTATTTATTTATTTATTTATTTATTTATTTATTTTAAAATACGTTTTGCTATGTTATTCTGTTGAAATATCAAGCCTTTAATCTGAAAAAAAAAATGTCGTCTGCTACAGTTTGAATGGCACTTTAAAGGTTAATAAGCTTAGTTGTCTGCTTAGTACAGACTGTACGCATTCTCCTTAAATTACCACACAGTTATTTTGTAACGCAGAAATTAATTTTCCAGATATTTAAGAAAATTGCCTGTAAATGATCTTTTGGCGTTTCATCAAAAGCTAATAATAAAATTCTAACACATTTCCCATTGCACCAGTACTGTGTGTGCTTCAAAATACAAAATCGCGAGGATCATCCTGTGGGAAAGTCACTTGTTACCCATGCAGATGCATTACGAAAACACGCCTATTCAAATATATAGAAAATTTCACCTCCAAAAACAAAAAAAAATTCAGATAAAAAAACTCTGACATTTTTTCATATTAATGCTCAAAACATAGATTGTGGGTACTCGTTAGAACCGCCTCGTCGAGGCGGTTCTAACGGGTACCCACACTCTAAGTTTTTGAGCAGAAATAAGAAAAAATAATGTATAGTCCTGTAAACCCCAGTTTTACTATATAAAGTAGGGTTTAAGGGGGTAAAAGTTATATAGGTATGTTTTCGTGATGGTCCACTCATACCCAAGAAATAAATAAAAAACAATTAAACCGGGTAAGTTGTCAAAAATTTATAGAAATATGGGTTGTTTGAGTTAGATTTGGGTTTACTTTGCAGGTCATATGTTCACGAGCTACCAATTTTTCTTATCCTTCAGCATTATAAGAAAACATTCAACAGACGACAAATTGTTTTTTGTTTTATTTCCACTAGAAAAAATGAATGAAAGCTCACGAGAATTGTCTCCTTCTATGCAAAATATTTCAAAATGTCGTCTGCTAAATTTTTATATAGCAAACAAAGCATTAACCATCCCCACCCTCTAGGCAAATTCAGTATAATATTTTTCTTACTTCTTCCAGAAAACAGGATTTGACATTTTATGCAAATTGTCTCCTAAAACAATGCAAATTGTTCTTCACGGTCAATTTCAAAATTTCAGTTTTTTTTTTCGACTTGGTCATGTTTATTATTAAGTGGAATTGAAACACTTATAAGGGAAGTAACTCTGTTCAAAAGTTATTGCTTCCCATCTGAAAGGGGTCAACTCTAATAGGAGGCAAATTCTTGCCTTTTAAGATAGAATCCTTTTCAGAGGGGGGGGGGGGGGGGGGGTGTGGGGGCGCGGGGTGCATAAGGAGAGCTAACAGTGGTCTTTCTTGTAAATAATGGCGGAAAATTTTCCAACTGTATCCAGTCCCCTTAATTTGACAAACATCGGTGGGCGGGACCAGCGGACTCGCGCACGGTGTTGTTTTTTTTTTTTTTTTTTTTTTTTTTCTTCTTCTTCTTCTTCTTTAGGCTTGTAACTAAGACCATTTGGAATATTTTATGCCAGGAGGTCGGGACGTTCTGTCGCGTACAAGAGTGACAACTTTGTCAGTACTATGTTTCCAGTTAATTTGCCTTTAATTTTTGGCAGTTTTTGTCTGGAATGTAACTTAAAATATTTTGTTTTTTCTTTAAGAGCCAATTTGCATAAAATGTCAAATCCTGTTTTCTGGAAACAAAACTTAAGAAATACTGAAACATGTCGTCTTTTGAAATTTTACGCAGTATGCAAAGCATTAAAAGGTTGTACCCCTTCGCCTACGCTCATACACAGATAATAGAACAATAAAGGGAAAATGTACAAGGAATGAAAAAAGCTCATCTAAGAGTCGCTGAATGATATTGAAATACAGTCGACTCTCGTTATCTCGATTTCCAAGGGACTCTATTAGATACTTCGATATATCCGTACCTCGACATATAAGATTTGCAGAATTGAAAAAAAAATTATTCGAACAACCACATTTAACAAATATATGCGTAATTGGACTCTTGAAGTTAGAGATATATTTAAAAAAATTGTGGAAAAGAGGAGAAATTGCTCCTTAGGAGCAATTTCTCCTCTTTTCCACAATATTTTCTTTGCCTGTTGTTAGATGTTCATGCTTCGGTATGGACCAGATTTTCACTTCGAGATAAGCGGTTATTCGAGATAAGCGAGTTCGAGATAACGAGAGTCAACTGTACATAGCATAAAATATATTGAAACCAAGAACGGTTACATGGTACGTATGTTTTGCTGCTGTTGGATTCTCACTTGCATCGCGTCGCAGATCGCAATCCGCCATGACATGATGATGCATCTTGCAGCTCACAGCTAGCAAATCGCGACTTTTTAGAAAAGATTCCAAAATGACATTTTAGTAACACTTTTTTGGCATGAATTTGTTTATTATTAAAGAGCTTTTATAAGAGATTATTCTGCTGAATTGCATTGACGGTGAAATCTTTGAAGTTGAAAAATGTTCCTCACTTTTAACCCTTTATACGCTAAATCTAGATTTAACAAATTATTCTGCAATTATTTTGTCCAAGAAACTAGCATTTGACGCTTCATGTGAGTAAAATGTTATGTCCTATTTTTTCTTGAGAAAATAACAAAATAACAAATATAACTATCATTTGTTCGGCAAATTTTGTAATAAGCGTAAGCAGGGTTTAAATAGAATGTTCTGCTACTGTTGTGCTATAAGAAGTTTATTTAATTAAGCAATAGCAACAACCTTGTGCTAAGGGAGTTTTCTGGGGCCGTACAGTATACAGTATAACCTCAATGGCTCGAACACGGATGGCTCGTTTACCGTGGATGATTTGAACTAGGTTTCGATTCCCTAGGATAGCTCAAGAAAACAAATATTTAGGGATATTTTCTTATTTTGTCATGAAAATGCATGTTGTGTGTACACATTAGAATCGCCTTATCGTGGTGATTTTAATGAGTACACTTAACATACCATTATGTCATAAAAGATCGAAAATATATATACCCATTTGCTTCCTGGCCTGGTGCTATGTTTAACACTCAGTGGATAGAACTACCCATTTGTAGAACAAATCTCCATGGTCACAAAGATGTTCGAGCAGTTGAGGTTCAACTCTAGTAGCTCACACTTTACCTTGTTCCAACATCAGCAGCTCCTTTGTCAAAAGCCCGGAAGCTCAGGTGAGCGCAGTTAACCCTAAACCTCTTGCTTCGGAACCTGAGACACAAAGTTACTAACGTTATAACGCATTTTCATCGTAACCACACACAACTCATCGCTTTTAATTTACCAGCTTTCGTTTTCATTTATTATGAGTTACCGTCTTATAAAAGTTAAGGGGACACACACATTTCTATACGTAACAGGATATATGCGTTTACATTACATCGATACAATAGAAATATTATGAAAATTGTCAAATTTATGATTCAATTAAAATTGAGCCGAGTCACAGCATTTCATACAAAAATTGTGTGTGCGCCCAGCGAAGATTCAGATCAGCCTGCGCATTCGCGCAGGCTGATCAGAATCTTCGCAGGGCACTCTGTGAATTGCCAAGGATCCGAAGTTTTCATGCGGGCAACGAATACTCTGATTAGACTGCGCGGATACGCAGACTGATCTGAGTCTTCGCTGGGCGGACAGGCAGTCTTGTAGGAAATGCTGCGAGTCTGTGACCCGACTCAATTTATAATTTTATACAGTGCAAATGAACCAGTGTATTGTACTGAAGGGATGAGGTCTAAGGATGAATAATATCAAGCTCAGTTTGTCAATGCTGAAAGGATATTGGGTCATAAATTCTGAGAAAATGTGTAGGGTCCTGTGAGCCACCTTGCAGAACCCTCCCTTTTCGATTTATTATTTCCCGTTCACATTAGAATAAATCTTAATAATACATGTTATCGCAAACGGGGATAAATTAGTAGTTCATTGACAGTTCGAATTTTCAAGTTTTTAACTTGGTCATATTGATTATATTAAGTGGAATTGATACGCTTTCAGGGGAAGTAACTTTGTTCAAAAGTTTTTGCATCCCATCTGAAAGGGGTCAACTCTAAAAGGAGGCAAATTCTTGCCTTTTAAGTTAGACTCCTTTTCAGAGGGGGGTGGGGTGCATTCTTGTAAAAAAAATGGCGGAAAATTTTCCAACTGTATCCAGTCCCCTTAATTTGACAAACATCAGTGAGCGGGACCTGCGGACTCGCGCAAGGTATTGTTTCCTTCTTGGCAATTTTTGTCTGGATCGTAACTTGAAATATTTAGTTGATAATAGGCACATTGGTCAAGACGCTTTTCTGCATACGAAGGTGACAATCTAATTATTACATTTATTACTTATCACCCCTTAAATTGTGACAGATTTAATGCCATTGGATTTGACTGCACTACCGTTGGAATAATATAATGATACTTAATAGGGATATGGAATAGGTCAAGACATTTGTAGGGGTTCAGTTTTGTGTAACGTGACATTGTGTCTTACGTTCCATTGTGTCCGACATGTTTGATAATTTTCTTATATCAACATAAAATTACTGGAAATGACAATAGAAAATAAGCTAAACTACTCTACGAACTTATAAAAATAAGCTATCATTTTCCGTCTGTCGGACATAATGGGACACACCAAGGGTTCCATTGTGTTCGATGTTCCATTATGTTGTCGCCTGCAACAAATCACCTCTCTCTTATGTTTTCGATTATTTCTTCTCAAAGTGATGCTGGACTGAAACACGCTTTATAATATACAGTCGAACTTCAATGGCTCGAACATCTTTGGGACCATAGAAAATTGTTCGAGACATGGGTAGTTCGAGCCACTGAGGATTTATCATGATGTCAGGTCAGGAAGCAAATAGCGAATAATTCAGGGATTTTTTTTTATTTTCTTCACAATAATTGTATGTTGAGTGTACTCATTAGAATCGCCTCGATGAGGCGATTCTAATGAGTACACACAACATACAATTTCATGATAAATTAAAAAAATTCCCTGAATATTTGTTTTCTTGAGCTAGCGGAAGAATGTCATATAGGGACTCAAAAATGAGTTCGAATTAGCCACGGTAAACGAGCCATCGGTGTTCGAGCTATTGAGGTTCAACTGTATGATGATACTTGCATCATTGTTCATGAACAGATTCAATCAAACAGAGTCTGCTATTTTCTTTTTTTTTTATCTGTTCCGTATTTACAAATGGATCCCTTCTTCCGAATAGTTTGGTGGGCTCGCCTGACAATGTGTCATTAATCATACCGCCTAAATGACAATTCATGGAATAAGATATTTCGTAGCTTGGCGACGATAGTCAATTGCGATCTTTTTGTATGCGACTTTTCGTAGAAAGTTTGTCGCATACAGCCGAAAAGATAGTGAGTGGAACGACTTAACCAACGATGTCAGACAGTCAGACTCGCTTCATTCGTTCAAATACAACCTTAACAGGGAACGGACTTAAGTTCCGAAACCTTTCTACAGTGGCACAAGGAAAGCAGAGATATTGCATTACGAAAACACGCCTATTCCAGTAGATTGAAAATTTTACCACCAAAAAATGAAAATTTTCAGATAAAAAATTCTGATATCTTTCATATTCTGCTCAAAACATAGATTGTGGGTACTCGTTAGAACCGCCTCAGCGAGGCGGTTCTAACGAGTACCCACAATCTATGTTTTTGAGCAGAAATAAGAAAAATAATGTATACCCCAGCAAACCGCAGTTTTACTATATAAAAGTGGGGTTTAATGGGGTCAAAATTATATAGGTATGTTTTCGTGATGCAAACGACTTCGTACAAATTGTAGTTCGCTAGTATAACGATCTTTAGCCAAAAAACCTTAACGGATTATCCATTGTGCCGCTGTGGATCTGTGGAAAATACTAGCCGTTTATTCTTCCAGTGTTCGTATTATAATGAGCAAAGAACAAAGCTATTAAATTATGTCGCCCAGTACCAGACAATAACGCTCAAACTCCTGTTATTTGGAGATGGCACATTCCCTCGAGACATAAACATATCTATAGTCAACAAAAATCAGAAGTATATATTAGATACAAAACCATTTTCTTGATTTTAATAAATACGTTGTAAAAGAGCCTGGTATGCGATGGTATTCAACATTGTCACAGGACAAAACCTCGAATGTCATGATGCCCTCAGTGCACAAACCCCTCCCGGCCACTGCCTCCCTAAAAGCAGACTTCCATTCTATTTGTTGCCATTCTGTTCATTTTCTATCTTGTATTTCTAGTATTGTCTCCACTCTACTTTTTTGTTCAAAATGTTGACATTACACAAGATATCATATTAACTAAATAAACTATACATTGTCTCAAACTCCAAGGACCAAAACTTTCGTTTGAGATGGAAGATATTTCTAGAAAAAGAGAGATGAGGTGAAAGAATCATATGGCAAACTAAACTTATGTTATCCTTCGTTTGGTTAGGTCTGTGTATTGGTTTGAGTTATTAGTGTTTGAAATCATGCGAATGGACTGTATTTGATTTATCAGGAAATTTATTACTTCTAAATTTCATAATGAACCATGCTAAATTTGTTTCACTTAAAACTTGTTGTATGCTTACAATGTTGAGAACTATATAAGCTTGATGCTTACAATTTTGAGAACTATATAAGCTTGTATGCTTTCATTCTAATCCTGTAATTTATTGTTTACAGTAACGATATTTAAAGTGATACGCCTAAATAAAATATGTTTAAACCAAAAGATAGTGACGCCTACGATGTACAGGCTATTAGAAAAAATACCTACAATTCGAGGAGCGGATGTGCGAGTGTAGATAATGACTATGTTAGTTTCCTACTATTGCAGTCTAGTTCGGTCTCCCTTCCGCCTGCATGTTTATAGCTCAAGATTTCTTCATCACCCCACTTTTTCAGTATTTTAGCCAAGTTCCTCATTCCCTCCCTGCTAGTGTTGGAACATTCGAACAATACATTCTGTCTCGTAGTTTTGACTAACTGAAAAGTGGAAATGGCTTTTTTATTTCTTTCTGTGAGAAGGGCATGTGACAAATTCGAAGAATTGTCATACCTATATTTTCCTTCTTTTTTCAGTTACCTAGGTAACCCATTTATTCTCCCCATCCAATGGTAAATAGAGGGTCGGGTAGGATCATCCCCCTAAATACCTTGATTAACTGAATAGTAGAAATGGCGTATTATTTCTCTCTCTGGGATTGGCATATGACAAATTCGATGAATTGTCATACCTATATTTTCCAACAATCAAATTTTGCATTCGACGAAATGACATTTCGGTGAATTGTCGGCATTCAATAACTCCTGGATACCGTAACATGTCTGATCAAACTATGGCTGTAGATCATCACCGCAAAATGCTTCGTCTGATCCAAATCTACGTTGTTTGCCATTCATTCAGCAATGTTAGACACATCACCATTTGGTGTATGGAGATTCAAACTTTAGGACTAGCATTATAATATATATTATGTGT
This sequence comes from Anodontia alba, assembly GCA_964016985.1. Classification (NCBI taxonomy): domain Eukaryota; kingdom Metazoa; phylum Mollusca; class Bivalvia; order Lucinida; family Lucinidae; genus Anodontia; species Anodontia alba. The sequence continues at coordinate 82,224,075 of OZ024821.1, read as the reverse complement.
TTATAGAATAACTATGTTTAAACTAATAATAATAATAATGATAACAATAGTAATAATAATAAGAAGAAGAAGAAGAAGAAGAATGATAAAAATAATAATAATTATTATTATTATAATAATAATTAAAAATATGAATCATGTATTAACACAGCAACAATAATACTGAATAATATTGAGTTTTTAAATAATAATAACAAGTATGGTAAGGAGTTGAGGTGTCCGAAAACTTAGGGTAAATACGGTAGCTAAATTTGAACAAGTCCATTTTACTACCTGTTGATGTGTCTATAATAGTTGGTTGACTGGTCAAGAACAGTATAGCCCCTGATCAGACGCCGCGTCTATGTTTGTCAGGACTGTCTTTCTTTTGGTTCCTTTGTTGCGGTTCTGTAATTGTGCGTCGGTGTTTATAGTCTATGAGTGGCGCATGTTTTGTCTTTTTGTTTCTCATCTCTCCTTCTTGTGGTGCCGCGCGGTCCGTCGAATTACCCCAAACCACCCCCAAACTACCCCAAACCAACATTAATATATTAAACTATACAAAACAGGTCTATAGATAGATAGATAGATAGATAGATAGATAGATAGATATTGTGGCATTTCTCGGGTCGCTTCACTTATATTTTTTAGGGTATATACGGTATTGTCGCACCAGATGATCTTTATTCGGTAAGGTTTCTTACTAAACTATTTTATCTATTCTAATGAAATGCCCCAGTCGAAGAGCTAAATCGGCATGAAATACTTCGATAATGTTCAACAATTAACCGAAGGCAAAACATTAAATCACACATATTTACCACGTGCCAGAGGTTGCAACAGTGAAAATGACTATTTGTTTTCGAATAATTACTTACAATAAAGCTTTATTGTTATCTGGTCAATTCCGATAAGTCATAAATATTGACAAATTGCGAATTGCCAGCAGGAGAAGAAACGCCCCGTTAGCTGTAAATCGGTTCGATCGAAATTGTTGCGCAGTGAAAAATTAGCCTCGGGCAGAATCTGTATTTTACGAAGGTGAAGATGATTTAACCTTTACCACTGTCTGGTCTACTTCAGCAGACGACAAATTGATGCTATTTTTTCTTATTTGTCCAAGAAAATAGGCATGACATTTCATGCACAATTTGCATGAAATGTCAGGCCTATTTTCTAGGAAAAATAAGAAAATATTTCAAAATGTCGTCAGCTGAAATATTTGCCCAGCATGCAGAGCGAGAAAGTGTTTAAACCTGACATAAACACCTCCTAACATTCTACACAAAGCTTACACGTTCAGCGAAATAGAAAATTTGTGGGATGATGAATGTTTGAAGTACGAGGGTATAAATGATTGGGGATGTTAATGAGGATGTTAATGATATTCCCAGATTGTTTTAACGATATGCTGACAGGAAGTCCAGTCTGGAACAAAATATTTACTGTCAGTTTGTCCGGCTGGCCGAGCGATTTGCGCCCCTTCAGTCGTTTCTGCATTGTTTTTATCATTCTTTATCACTTGCTGTAGCTGTATTTGTCTATTTAATCCCGTTTCACTATTTCACTAAAACGACTCTGTCTTTTCCACAAAGGGACATAACTTATCGAATTATTATAAGCTGTACTAGATTATATAACTTTGAAAAGAAAAGACAAAAAATGACAGAAAAGATAGAGTCTGGAGACAGGCTACTTCAAGAGGTCCTGTGTTAAAACCTGCTAGAGTCGGACTGTATGTCGGATAACTGCACAAGTTCTTCCTTTATCACCCTATGACTTAAAAATAATTTTGAAATATACGTAAAACACTAAATCTGCAAATGGCGGAAAATGGGTCCGAATGTTCAGCTGAATAAGATTTGAAATAACAGAATTATTATTATCCACCATATTCATTTTCTCATATTTCAGAAGTAGTTATACTAGTAGTAATAAGCAGTAATAGTAACAGCACTAGTAATAACAACAACAACATTAATAATAATAAATAAATAAATGCATAAATATCAAGAACAACAAAAATGTCTAGACAAATTAAGTTCATTCTCGAGGAATACGTGGAAAAAAGAGAGAAAACAAATGTATGTTCTGTATAACTGATGCAATTGAATATTCTCAAGTATTAAACAATACTAATAATGCGAAATGTCACTACTGCGTTAGAAAAAAAATAATTGCAGCAGTTAAGCGCTGAGCATAAGTGTGAAAGCGCTAAGCGGCTAAGCAAAACTGAAGCAAACGACTATATTTTTTCAGAGATGATTTACATGAAATGTCGTGATTTATTTTCTCTAAAACATTACAAAAAATGGAAAAAACAAATCAAAATGTCGTCTGCTGCAGTTGTGATTAGCATAACCGTCTTTTTTGTCTTTTGGCTCATTATCATTTCATGATCGACATCTACGCACCAGTGTAATTTATATCGTCCTCAGTTCTGCAATTCTACTTACTATCATCATCATTACCTTTACCAGCTGGAGCTTTGTTAACGCTATACGAACCGGGAACCAGCAAAAATATACCTTTGAGCACATGCGAACAGCGTTGACTCAGACCAGCTTGCGCATCAGCAGCTCACCCATTTTCTCATTGATTCTTGCAGGACGTATCAACAATAATTCTTAGATTCTTAGCAGTTTATGCCCGGATGCACAGGGTCTTCGCTCTGCGCATGTGTCGTAAGGCAGGTTTTATTGGTTCTCGGTCAGTTTTTTCATCCCTGAATTAATGAAGTAATTAAGGAACAAGCTCTAAAACTTGTTAGTTAGGGTTTGGCAGTGGAATATAAATACACGCAAAATCAATCTAGAAATTGTAAGAAATCCAACAACCTAACCTGCTGAGTTGGTTTCCAGGAGTCTGTGGCACAGGAAGAATGTCTCATAATACTAGCACGTTGTACTGAGGGAACCATCTGGGACCTAGGCATGCTATAATCCTATAATATGAAATTTTAAGGGGACCAGAAATAGTTGGTAGATTTTTCTAATTTCCGCCAAGGGCGATGACTCAAGTGATTCTATGTTTGCCTTTCTGCACACCAACCCCGTTTCAGAAAGGAGAAAAATAAGTGTAAAGCATTGTCCTCCCTGAAAGTCTCTCAGTTCCCTTACTAAGGCAACATGACAACATTAAATGAGCCAGCGCATGACAAAACCAACAAAATGGCATGTGCGCCAAGCGAAGACTCAGATTAACATGGACATCCACCCAATCTGACCAGTCCGCTTTCAGCATGAAAAAAAGCTTGGGTCCTTAGCTACCCATTGAGCCCACAGCGAAGACTCTGATCAGACTGTGTGAATGCCCATGCTGATCTGAGTCTTCGCTGGCCGCACATGCCATTTTGTTGGTTTTGTCATGCGCTGGCTCAGATGGTTTAAGAAAGGTTTTAGAATAAATATGTAAATGTCGCTACATAATTAAAAAAATCAATTATGCACTTTGATATGCGTTAGAAACTTATAAATGTATTTAACTTATTTAAAGATAAATAAATAAAAAGCTCTGGCCACGACATGTAGATACATAATTTCACTGAAATTAAGTTTCAGATAGATAATTTTGTAAGAATGCAATTTTCCACTTTTGTTTAATTACGAGTGAGCTTTTAGAAACGGAAAACAGAGCACGATTTGGCTTCTATACACTTGTAAGCAGTTTTGTTATTGTTTTTTTGTTGTTGTTTTTTTTTATTTTTTTTTTTTATTGAATTCGACAGAAATAATAATGAAAATTCATAATAAAACGTACATATTGCTTGTAATGTGATGACTTATACCATAACCCGCTTGTTACTTCCTCGATACATAAATGTTTCGACGATTCCAGTTAGCATTCTGTTTAAATCTATATCGGACAATTATCGGGCCCGACAGGAATGCTAGCTGGAACCAACGGAACGGCTACATGAAACTGACCTGTCACTACTCTGTAGAGCCATATATTATGCAGTTTTAGAGACGCAGTGTGGCCCACCTGCTTGAGAAAAAAACTAAGATAGTCTACTGAGACATTTTCATCATGTAAAAAGTCATCAGGCTTGCATTAGTATAATGTATTTTGTGTCTGTTACAGAAATCAAAGTTGATATTGTGGAAATTGACTCTTACTGTGAGGATTTTCGCGCGTTTTTGCATATTATTATATCATACTTCGCTAAGAACTTCATAAACTCTTGTTTTCATTGTAGTTATGTTGTCTATATCGAAATAAACGTCGAAAAATCTGTCATTCAAAAAGGAACTTAACATACTTTACGTAAATATTTCATCACGAAAACATGCCCATATAATATTGACCCCCTTAAACCCCACTTTAATATAGTAAAACTGGGGTCTACAGGGGTATGCATTATTTTTCTTATTTCGCTCAAAACATAATTTGTGGGTACTCGTTAGAACCGCCTCACCGAGGCGGTTCTAACGAGTACCCACAATCTATGTTTTGAGCAGAGATACGAAAAATATCAGAGTTTCTATCTGAAAATTTTCAGTTTTTAGAGGTGAAATTTTCTATATATTTGAATAGGCGTGTTTACGTAATGTGGGCGGAACCAGGGACGTATAGATCTGTATAAATAGTGTAGCCCCAGACCAAACTGCCCCTAAGGACGGTAATACTGGGTAATAGTCACTTACAGTGTTTTTTTTTTTTTTTTTTTTTTTTTTTTGTTTTTTTTTTTGTTTTTTTTTGTATTTATGTGCATCATGAAATCATGACTATATAATTTTGACCTCCTTAAACCCCACTTTTATATAGTAAAATAGGGGTTTTTAGGGGTATATATTATTTTTCTTATTTCCGCCCAAACATAGATTGTGGGTACTCGTTAGAACCGTCTCGTCTCATAAAGCAGAATACTCATATGATCAGTTTGATCAGAGCATTCGCATACCCTATTTCAACATCAGTGGAGACAATTATAGAATATATCGGTGCAGCAAAGTCCCGTATATTAATCCATTTATGCCGAATGGACTCTTCTAAGGCAGCTTTTTGGACAGGTCTATTTCCAATAGAAGGGGTGTCAGGTCGGTTTTTATTATTACCATATTGTATAGCAATTCCTGTTGTTAATGTAAACAGTGCAGACACTGATCAGACGTCTTGTTCCGCGGTGTCTGATCTTGACAGTGTCCCCTTTATGGGACGCTAGGCATAAATCGGTTAAACTTGGTCTGGATGGAGGGCCGGGCTCTTTATTGTTCGTATATATCTCAAATACACCTTTTCGCTTGATGCGGCTCAAGTTCAAATCTAGCAGTTTACTTGAGACCTTCACTGTTCTCATGGATAGTAATAAACCCAAGTGACTTCAGACTCGCATTCTTGCTTATTTTAACCGACTCTTCTATAACTCCTTGGACTGGTCTATTTCCAATAGCAGGGTGTCTGCTTTGTTTTTATTTTTATTTAATATTACTGTGTTTTCTATAAATTCCTATATTTAACCTGATCAGACGACACCTTCTGCGGTGTCTGATCCGGGTCTTCACTGTTAGGCATAAATGGTCGCCTTTATTCCAGAGGGGCACCTTCGTTTGGCTCCCGATTTACAAGCATTTATGACAACCTCTTGAAACAGTCAGTTTGATGAAGTAGTGGATGCTTAGTCCTTACTCGTTCGCGCTGACGTGTTCGCCCTGTTTGCATGCTGACCTTGAATGTGGTAGGCATTTCGTTCGTAATCAAAGAAATGCAATGTAGAGGCAAATCAGTACTTTTCCCATGGGAAGTAAAACATGTCATTTTGACGTCGGAGTCCCGCTGAAACGCTTTTTTCTGGATTTACACTTTTTTCAACGGTTCAAGCACAGCAAGCACATAACGTTGAAACAACGTCGAGTCAACGTTGATTCAACGTCAAGAATCAACGTTGAAACGACGTTGTTTTAACGTTGTGTGCCCGCTGCATTACGAAAACAAACCTATATAATTTTGACGCCATTAAACCCCACTTTCATATAGTAAAACTGGGGTTTATAGGGGTATACATTATTTTTCTTATTTCTGCTTAAAAACATAGATTGAGGGTACCCGTTAGAACCGCCTCGCCGAGGCGGTTCTAACAGAACCGCCTCGCCGAGGCGGTTCTAACAAGTACCCTTAATCTATGTTTTGAGCAGAAATATGAAAAATATCAGATTTTTTTGTCTGGAAATGTTCATTTCTTTTTTTTTGGTGCTAAAATTTTCAGTAAATTTGAATAGGCGTGTTTTCTTAATGGGGAGAAAGGGTGAAATTCTAGCAAAATACGGGCAATCGTGGCAAAATTTTCGAAAAAGGACAGCTCTCAAGAAGTAGTTATACATAGGCGTAGTGCTCATTATGTACATTACGCATGTGCGTAACATATACTTAACATGCGTAAGAAAATAATACCACTTGCAATAAAGAGGCATCAACTAACACAAGACAACATATTTAGACGTAAACGTCTAAGTACTGGCGCATATTTTGTTCATGATTACATAGAGAAAATATTAATAAATTTTCAGTGAAACAGGTAAAATCGAACAACAATGTGATTCTTTAACTTTCGCTGCCACAGGCGATAATAATAAGTTTTTGCAAACAGCATAGATCCAGATGAGATGGCTCATATGAGCCGTCTCATCTGCATTTACGCTGTTTGACATTCAGTCTTTCAACCTTTCGTATAAACTTCTTTTCAAGGGATAATTTGTTAAAACAGAAAAGCAGAGGACAAAAATTTAGTCTGAAATTTGGCACCGAAAGAGTTAATGTTTGCTTTTATTAAGCTTCATGAAATTTCTTGATTGAAATGAAAATAAAATACATATTAATCTGTTTATAACACAGTTTGTTGTAATTTTTTATATTTGCCGGGATCGTCACAAACCGACGTCCCGGCAAATATAAAACGTCCTTAATGAGCAAAACAAATAGTCTTCCAAAGCTATACATGTATGTATATTAAGAGACCGGTCAATAAAATGCTTTGCTTCTTATCATAAGTAATGCGAAAGCATTTATCACTTACAAAATAAGAGGCTACTCTTAAAGGAAAGAATTTGCCCCTAGATGCAAAATAGGGGCTACTCTTAAAGGAAAAAAATGCTCTCTCTGGGAGAGAATTCTTTCCTTTAAGAGTAGCCCCAATTTCGGAAGCAATACTAGGGATTTTTTTTTTTTTTTTTTTTTTTTTTTTCAAGATTTTTCCAGCTAAAACAGAACAGAACAGAACAAACTAGAGATACATATGGCCTTAGGTAGAAAACTGGAAATAGTCCCAGGCTTAGTCTTATATGCTACTTGTCCCAGGCAAGAGCTTAGTTGAGAAGTCCCAGGTAGAGGTGAAATCAAGAACATTATTAATAGATAAATAATTACCCCGCTGTCCAAATATTGATGGCCAATCACGAACTAATTGGTACTATTTATTTTATTGAGGATGACTCGACTGATTTTTGAACTGGTCAGGTCTGTCAGATTTATTGACCACTGGTCAATTTTCTTCTTCGATTGACAGCATTGATAGGTATTTTACAGTTTAGGTGGGCAGATGACAGGATATTATTGCCTTATTATCTTTTAACGCTTAGCATGCTGGGTAAAAATATCAGCAGACGACATTTTATAAATATTTTTCTTATTATTTTTTCAGAGAATAGGCTTTGATATTTCATGCAAATTGTCGCCGTAGGAGACAATTTGCATGAAATGTCAAAACCTATTTTCTAGAAAAAATAAGAAAACTATTATGAATATGTCGTCTGCTGAATTTGCCACAGGTTGGTAAAGGTTAAACAGGTCTACAGATCGGCGTAGATTCTAATGATTACGAGCCGCCACATAGGAAAAAGGTGTCTTCGGGACATAGGGCGGTCTGATCAGGGTATTCATTGTTCGCTCACAGAATTATTGGTTATTGTAGTATATAAAGATACAGAACTGTCTCTCATTAGACAGGATGAACTGGGTCTTAACTACAGTAGAACCTCGATAGCTCGAACACCGATGGCTCGTTTACCGTGGCTAATTCGATCTCGTTTTTGAGACCCTACGAAGTTCTTCCGATAGCTCAAGAAAACAAATATTTAGGGATTTTTTTTTTTTTCCACACAATAATTGTATGTTGTGTGTACTCATTAGAATCGAGGCGATTCTATTGAGTACACACAACATACAATTATTGTCGAGGCGATTCTAATGAGTACACACAACATACAATTATTGTCGAGGCGATTCTAATGAGTACACACAACATACAATTATTGTGTAGAAAATCCATAAATTATTGCCATTTGCCTCCTGACTTGGCACCATAATTAACCCTCAATGAATCGACGAGGCGGTTCTAACGAGTACCCACAATCAATGTTTTTGAGCAGAAATAAGAAAATTAATGTATACCCCTGTAAACCCCAGTTTTACTGTATAAAAGTGGGGTTTAAGGGGGTCAAAACTATATAGGCGTGTTTTCGTGATGTTCTGAAACGGATCTACTCTGAACGGAATTAATTTTAATCCCCTTGGGAGCAAATTCTTTCCTCGTAGAGTAGACCCCCTTTCAAGAGGAGAGGGTGGGGTGGGATTAAATAGTTTTGACAGAGGTGTCTCCTCTGAAGGTGTATTCATTTCCCTTTAAAATAGATTATCTGCGACTCTCATTATCAACACGACTGCCTTATTATCCACTTTCCTCTCTCTAGTGTAGACTTGGACAGGTTATAGCCAAATAATGATAAATTATTAATACATGTCATTGTGGTTCCCACATACGTGTTTATGGCTTGTCTGTACGCATGTATATCGAGAGTTGAGCGCAAGACTGGCGTAAGTCAGATGCTTGTTTTTCCCCAAACCTAATCTCCTCACCATGAAGGCGTTATGAAGATTACAACATTTCTTTCTGTAAACAATGAAAATTTAGGTGCCATTGCTCGTATGGGCAATGGCACCTAAATTTGCATTGTTTACAAAGGGGTCCAAGTTGCCCCTAAACAAGGGTTTCAAAAATATGTTTGAGTTACCATCGTCTTGCGCTCAACCCTCGATATGAGAGGTAATATGCTTACCACCGGCGTTGTCTTCTAATGTCGTCGTCAAAGTGATGTCAAGTTTCTGGTCAAAGTTATATTTCAATGAGCTACAACTCATTGGTGGTTTTTAACATTTTTGCTGCCAAATTTCAGACGACATTTGTCATCTGCTTTGGTTTTTAACAAACTATCAACTGGAAATCAGTGTATATGTAAGTTTGGATCTATGCTGTTTGCAAAACCTATTATCATCGCCTATGGCGGCGAAAGAGTTAAGTGGCATGGATAAACTTTCAGGGAAATTAACTCCATCAAAGTCGTTTTGCCTCCCTTCCAAAAAGGATTTCATTCTAAAAGGAAAGAATTTTCTCCTTACGGGTGCAAATTATTTCCTGTTAGAATAGATCAGTTTTTAGAAGGGATTTGGTATTGCAGGAAGGCAAACAGCAAGTAACAAGCTTGTAAAAACTGAAAGAAAATCTACCAATGTTACCAATCCTCACACCGTTGCAGGCTGTCAAAAAAAAACCCTATAGGTGAATTTTATCGATATCTCGATCTGGCTAGTGTAGTTCTGCGCTCATAGCAAGTAGGCTCGAATTTTCTAGGGTAGTATAAAATGTTGATTTAAGTGTATCTGCTCAGATAATTTACGCATCACGAAAACATACCTATATAGTAAAACTGGGCTTTACAGGGATATACACTATTTTTCTTATTTCTGCTCAAAAACATAGAGGCGGTTCTAACAAATACCTACAATCTATGTTTTTGAGCAGAAATATGAAAAATATCAGAGTTTTTTTTATCTGCAATCTTTCAGTTTTTGGAGGTAAAATTTTCTATACATTTGAATAGGCATGTTTTCGTAATAGGATACAGAACGGGCTTTTGAATTACATTTCTTTGAACATAAGTTTAGCTTACCGTAGAAAAAAAATGCATTCATTAATTGTTAATACTTTAAGGGGAAACGAAACACTTGCGGGGAGGCAACTCTGTCAATATTGTTTTGCCTCCCTCTGGGAGCATTTTTTCCTTTTAGAGTAGATCCCATTTCAGAAGGGGGTACTATTCTGGAAAGCAGCCAGGAAGTCGCTAAAATTGTCTTCCTTGTCAAAAATGGCAAAAATCTACCAACAGTGTATAGTCTCATTAAACCGTATCGTCAGTTCCACAGTATGAATAACACTGCACGCTTTTTACTGCAGTCTTTATACTCTAGGTGAACGGCCTGTGTGAGTGTCGTTCAGAAAACGTATTACTGCACGTTACATGTATGTTGGTACATAAAAGATGCTATGACGTGTTTAAATGTCCACTGTGAGCCGCACATAACATATTTTAGTTCGTTCTTTATTTATTTATTTATTTTTTTATTTCATTTTATTTTTTTTTTCAAAGTGCATACAGAGTAAAAGTTCTTCAAAGAAAATGACTTTAGAGGTCCTTTATGTTAGTGTGGTATGGTAGTCGTCATTAGAGCCTGCTGTACTTGCAGCAGGTTGGGGGTGGGGGAGGGGGGGGCGGGGCAGGAGGCTATTTTAGTTTTGTTTTGTTTTTTTCTGTTTCTGCACTATCATTCACATCTTCCTCATTCTCCTCTACTTCTCTCTTTCCTCTCCTCTACTAGTTGTTTTCGTTTTGTTCCTTTTCTCCTCTTCCTTTCTCTGTGAGTCGACATAAAAATGACCCACAAGGGTTGACGTGTCGTTATAATAGAACAAACCATGAAACAAGATCCTTTATGATACTTTTATCCCATTGTAGTCTAGAGACCCCTATATGGGTAATTGGCAAACAGTGCAGACCCAGATCAGACGCCGCAGAATGCGGCGTCTGATCAGGGTCTCCACTGTTTGCAATAGTTAAGTCTCTAGGAATCTCTAAATCACATAGTCTGACATACCTAAAATCGAAATTAGAATCTTCCAGTATATAGTGTGGGAGAGTTCATTCAGTCTACCATGGGTTTAATTCTAATAAATGAGCTTGAAAAGTGTAATAATCTTGTAAATCTCTGCTCTGTCCGCCACAAAGATACAATAAAAACTCGAAAAAGTCAGTCAGTCCCGTGTACTTTTGAATGAATAGTCCTTTCGACTGCAAAACAATTTTGTTAACGTTAGTGCTCAGTGCAAAATAATCAAAAGCTCGTACCCTAGCATTGTGCAAGAAAGATGCCATAGAACGCATGAAGCACATTTTGGCACCATACTGCAGGTATTGATATCAGGGATTGGTGCAGGAGGCAAAATATGATATTATAATTACAGGTACAAAGTGCTCATTAGAACAAAAAGATGAAAGATGTTGGCTAACAAGAAACTGTACCAGAAGTTTCACGATGTTTTTTTCGTACTTAAAGAATCTGATACACTTTCAGGGGAGAGAACTTTATCGAAAGTAATTGGCCGCCTTCTGTAACGGGTCGTTACTGAAATGAACAAATTCGCTCCCAAAAAAGGTCTGTTCTAAAAGGAAAAATTTTGGTACTAAGATGGAGTTTGCTCAAAAAAGGAAAGAATTTGCTCCCAAAAGTTTTCTTCCTTGTAAAACAAAATGGCGGCAATTCTGTCAGGTGTTACAAGTCCCCGTGTTGTCTATTAAAAGATAAACGAATCATGTTGCATATGATGCTCAACGTAAGAAAAGGGCCCTTATCCAATTTGAGGACAACGCTGGCTGATCAGGGCCTTCGCCTTCCGCATATGCCCGAAGACACGTTTTCGCATGATGCGGTCCGGGCAGTAAAATTTGAAACAAAATCATGTAAACACTTCTCTGACGTCATATATTCATATTGAACATTTTACAGATGTTTAGGGGAAAGGGTATACTCGTACTTGCAATGGCGGCAACTGTCAAAATTGTTTTTGGCTTCCATTTGAAAAGGGTCTACTCCAAAAGAAAAGAATTTGCTCCACGTATTCTGCAGTGTCTGATCATGGTCTTCATTGTTTGCCACTCACCGGTTGGGTTTTACACACATCAACAGGTTCATGTATAAATAATAGTAAGATGGACTTGTTTGGCTTTTCCGTCTCATCAGGATCAATACTTTTAGCCATTCTGTTCTTGATTTACAACTGTCACCCTTTTGGCAGCAATAGAAGTGTCCAAATGCAGAGATAGAAGAGTCTATTCTAGAAACTTAATGTTGAAAGGGTGAACACAGACATGGTAAGAAGATAAGGTGTCCGAAAATTTTGGGTAAATACTTTTTTTTTTTTGTTTAGGTTTTGGTTTGTTTTAGTAGGAGGTCCGTGCATTCTTCCGCTGTGCAAATACTAACACAATAACATTTCTTCATGTACATATTAATCTTTACTACTCTCTGGACTACTTCAGCAGACGACGACTTGGTGATATTTTTTTTTTTTTTTTTTTTTTTTTCTTATTTTCCCCTGAAAATAGGTTTTGACATTTTATGCAGTTTATCTCTATTGTAACAATTTGCATGAAATATACCAAATCCTGTTTTCTGGGAAAAATAAGACCAAATATTTCGAAATATCGTCTGCTGAAAAATTTACCCACAGTGCTAAGCTTTAAACTCGAAATGTGAAGCGTAATGAAAAAAAAAACTTAAAACCATTTTGGTTAAGAAAATTCAATATGCAATGGAATTAAATTCAATATGCAATGGAAATCCGAAATTCAGCCGTCATTTTCCAGTTTTTGTAAGTGTTGACATCTCTTTAAACAAACACATTTTCATTCTCCAGATGACAATAAATGTAATCATAGTCAATTTCATTCCTATTCCAGCGCGTTGTTTTATTGGCAACAAACATGTAAACTTTCCTGCCAGGCTGTGACATGTCTGCTAACTATATGTCACATTTAAAACACCTAAAACTTCCAAAATGATAGCCAGCAAATTTATGAGCCATCTTTGACATCTATTTCATAGAATATTTCTGTCTTAAATGCGAATTTCTCAGGCCATAAAGCAGCAGAAACCATCTTACTTTGGCAGTTAATAGGGCTATTACCAAACAACAGTGCGTTTGATTAGCACCCAGTGCTAATTATTTCAGTTCGCTTTTAGCAATTTGTTTTCTTGTGCTCTTGCCCAGCAGGGTTCTACTCACAATAACATTATTCTGGCAGTCTCTAAACAAACGGCGGATAATGTTTCCATTTAATTACAACTTTTATTCCCGCTATGCTGTAATTGTGGCGTGAAGGCTGGGTGTGAGGTTGGAGGTTTATGTTGGCTGGACACGTAACAGAGCCACGGGATACCGTGATAATAGACCTTGATAAAATACTGACCACATTGGTGTTTTGGCATGATTCAAAAATTTTTTTGTTTACCTGGGGCACAGCACTTTCCACATGTCCGCATCCACACAGTCTGATCAGTTTTCACAGGACACTATGGATAGCCAAGCGTCCAAAGGGTCTTCAGGCGGACTATGCCATATATAGGAAGTTACCCCCCGGGGGGGAGAGGGTAACTTCCTATATATGGCTTAGTCCGGATGTGCGTGCCAAATGGCCCCTTTTTCAGCGCTGCCAGGTATATGATTAGCCCCTTTTTTTTAACAAAAAGTATGTGACTGACCAAACTTTTCTTGATTAGTATATGAAAGGCCCCACTTTTTGAAGAATAGAATCGTTCAAATGATAAGGATAGATGAGTCCACTAGGAATCACTGGGTTAGACAGCTGAGTTAGTGTAAATGTGTGCCAGTGTACAAGATGATAGATACGAGTAAATGGCCTTTATTTTGTGAAATACAATTGTATTTTTTAATTTGTAAACATGTATGCAAACAGCGAAGAGTAGACTCTATATGAATGGGTATAAAAAATCAAAGGGCATGCAGTATATGAATAGGTCAGCATTTCAGACGATCAATGATATGAATGGGTCTGTTTTTTTTTGTTTTTTGTTTTTTTTTTTGTTTTTGTTTTTTTTTGTTTTTTTTTTTTTTTTTTTTTTGTTTTTTTTTTTGTTTTTTTGTTTTTTGTTTTTTTCAAAGGTCATATATATGATTGGGGTAGGTTTCGAAATACTGGTGTAAGACAGAAGTCCTTTTCACTTTATGAAATGAGAAGCTGTATTGTATTTGCATTGATAGAAATTTTCAAATTTTCTGTACATGTAATGTTATTTGTCGTATCATGTAGATATTAAAGATCTACAGATGACTATCATCTTGTACTCATTCAGAATAATGAGGGGAAAAACACAAAACAAGAAGTTTAAGAATGTCTTTGATTAGATTCCTTTGAAGAATAAAATAACAACAACTGTGTCATTTTATCCTCTGTCTGTCAATACTATTTCTCTTCCAATCATCCGAACCGTGCAAATTATACTTTAGAAGATGACTTTAGCAGTTTGCTGATGAAAAGATAAAAACATATCTCACCGGAGATATATTGCGAATCGACAAACTAGTTGTCGAGACTCAACGAGTCAAATTATTCGTGTCCGCGCCATATCTCCTTCATCAATGGAAGGATCTTTTATAAACTCTGCTCAAATGTTCGCCATGCTAAGATGTTGTGCAGAACTAATAAATCAATCCTGTCCATTGAAGGTGAAGATCACACTTCAAGGTCAAAGTTCACATGTCAATATTTCGTGTCCGCTCTATAACTTTAAAACTGTTTAAGATTTCTTCGATCAGACGATGTGCAGAGCCTCGGAAAAACAACGTAACTCTACTTTTAGTTTTGATGTTATTATGCCCCTTTGTTTATTTCATATAATGATGTTGTGTCCGCTCCATATCTCCTTCACCGACTGGAGGATTTTTATAACACTTTCAAAAGACGGGTAGTATTATGTCCTGACGTTGTCCGTCCGTCTGTCCATTAACTTTTCATGTCTGCTCCATATTTCCTTAACGGATCGAAGGATTTTTATGAAACTTTGGTCAAATATTCATCATACTAAGGTGATGTGAAGAACTCATATCTGAACCCTGCCCTGTGAAGGTCAAGGTCACAAGTCAAGGCAAAGTTCAAATGGTAATGTTTGGTGTCTGCTCTATAACTTTAAAACTGTAATAAAGATTTCTTCATGAAATAGGCCTGCTTTGACTTGGATTCTCGGGGAAGCTATATAGGACCACTATGGTCCTCTTATTTGCTAATATGATGCAAATATTCCTGTTATTGAAAGAAAAGCTACGGGCGTATATTGCCCCGCTCAGCGGAGCTCTTGTTTTTAGATAGTATTCTTTTAGTTGCACGACAATTACAACAGATACAGTGTCAAGATCAGACGGTAAGCTTAAAGCTTATATCATCTTCTGATTCATATAATAACAATTAACTTTTCTTGTTCCTGACTGGTGGAAATATTTCATTCATTTCCCGATGAAACGGTAAAACCCAACACCAGGGGTGCGACAAGTCGCCGATAATCTCGCTCACAGTCGAAAGAATAAAACTAAGAAAATAATTATTTCTTGACTTTATTGGGCTTTTCGTTTTTTTTTTTTTTTTTTTGTTTTTTTTTTTTTTGTTTTTTTTTTGTTTGTTTTTTTTTTCTGGCATAAAAATAACATATATCTTGAACGTTTGTTTTGCTATTGATCCTCCTACTTATATTTTAATGTCCTGTCAGTCTATGCAAATTTGAAAGGTCGTCAAGGACGTGTTTCAAATGGCGCTCAGCACGGGTAAAAAAATACACCCGATTAAATATATTGCACGCACCGACCTATTGCAATAAAGGCAAAAATACGACGCTTTTGCCATTTCTGAAAGCGAATTTTTGAAAATTCAAACAGAAAATTGATTATTAGAATTGAATTTTGATAGTTTTATTTTTTTTTTTTTTTTTTTTTTTTATTTTTATTTTTTTTTTTTTTTTTTTTTTTCATTTTATTTCATCGAGCCATGAATGAGAAATCGAAGGACGCTATTGTGCATGCATAACGTCATTCGTTTTTGGTTTTTTTTTTTTTTTTTTTTTTTTTTTTTTTGTTTGTTCTTTTTTTTGTTGTTGTTTTTTGTTGTTGTTTTTTTTTTCATTCATGGCTCGATGGAACATAAAAATAATTTGATTAGTAAGTAGGTAAGTAATTTATTTATTTGTTAAAGGGTCATATATCATATTACATGTTATATTAGTTATTAATTACAACAATGAGTCGGTTCGCCGTTACTCCCAGTGTATCTGCAATAGACATACACTGCCGCAAAAAAATGAAACATATCCGCGCAGCGCTAAATTGAAAATGTGATTTATGAATTACAATACAGGAACTTATGAGTTCTTTGAAGTGAAAACGTATATTTTTTCGCAAAATATATGCTGTCAGTGGAAGATGTCTTTGATGTGTAAGCTAATAAATTTCTAATTTTAACAAGCCTTTTCTTCTCAGGAAGAAGTTATTATTTTTCGTCCATTTACCTCTTTGAAAAGTGCCTAATTTCTGAGCTTGATTGTTTTTGCGAAGCTCACATGTAAAATGTTTAAAATGTTTTGAGAATATATAGTTTCCTAGATGAACTTCAAACATTTCATTTAAATTCTTCAAGTAGATGAGCATGCAATATGAAACGAGGTACATTGAATAGGTTTAAGTTTAAGTGAAACAATTACAAGGCAAAACAATTCGACAGGGTACATTAATATTATAAAAGCTCTCGAAATAAAGACACAGTTACCATTTCTGCGGCTTACATTTTCTCCCGTTGATCTCTATAGAAGTTTCGAGTTTATCTGATTTTTTTTTAGGACTCTGAGTTATATTATATAATATTCATGTTGGTAAAGGTAAAGGATGAGAAGCAGTACGTGGTTTTAACATGTTTCCATAGGAAAGTTATCCTCAAATGGCACCTTCGTCCGTCTGTCCAAGTTTGTGAGGCTTTTGACTTACCAATTAAACGTTGTATTAAGCGCCACAAACCCCCCTTATAACTTTGGTATTGGTTTTGTCTGTAGTTGTATTCGTGTACGACACCTGTGCATGACATCAACAAATTTTGTTTTGTTCTGTTTACCTTGCAATTGGAAACGTGTACTTTAAACCTTTCATAGATGGGACTTGTTATATATTACATAAGACTAATGTTCTTTAAGGAAAACGCAACATAAGGTGTTAGTGTTTCTTGGAGTAAAGCGCTAAGCAAGACATTTACTTTGATGCAAGTTTGATCAAATTCGGTCGAGAAATAAAAAAAGTTACAGTGGTTTGAATATTTTTAAAATGGACATCATGGAGGCCGCAATATTTTAGACTTTGTGACGTTATACAACCCAACTATAATATACATAAACCTAATTTTAATGGGTCTTCAAGAATATTTTGCTACAGTGTTTAACATGTGCTTAACTAAAGTGACAAACAATCGTTTCCCCCCAAAGTAATCCAAATTTGTAAGATGAACAAGTTTAAAATAGATTTTTTAAACTTTTGTGAAACCTCATTAAATATTCAAAATGGCGCGGCCCACACCACCAATAAATATTCATTTGTCCATAACGTCCTTAATTCTTGACCGAATTGGATCAAATTTGTATCAAAATTCATGGTTTGCAGCACAATATGAACATATTACTTCCGTTCCCCATGGAAGAAACACTTAAATGGCTCGAACAGATTCGGGTTCATGGAAATTTGATCTAGACATGGTGGGTAGTTCGACCCACGGAGGGTTAATCATATAGTGGTGTGTTTGTGGGGTGGGTGGGGGTCGGGTGGTGCGAAGGTGTCGTGTATCTTACTTCACCGGGGTGTCCAACAGATACTGGCTTACAGTTGGCTTGCTATCCTTGTAGCAGGTAAGGGCAGAGTGGGAATGTTTTTATTTCTTCTGTTTCTTCACTTTCATTCCTGTTCCTCTTTCTTCACTGTTCCTCTATTTCATCTCTTCTACTATCTCTTCTATCTCTTTTGTCACTTTCTCTGGGAGACGACACAAAATGACTCACAAGGATTGATGTGTCGTTAAACCCCAACACAAAGATAAGAGATTACATATACGTGTGGAATGTATCCAAAACTATTTTATTCTATTCCTTACCCCAACAGTAAAATCGTATACCGAAGATCTAAATTGTCAAAGCGCGTGTGGATAATTAAGAACAAACGCATTATCTTGAAGATAGTATCATAATAACGATTTCTAGAGAAAAAAATAACTTTGCCCATCTTGTTTCTGCAGAAACAATAGTTAATTTGAATGTCATATTTACAACCATGCATGACAATGCAGCCTTTAAAGAATCATTTTACTTCAATTAAGCCGATGATTCAGTGGTTGTTTTAGAGTAATATAATTTATCATGAAACCAGCAACATAGTCGTAATATTTACGAGCAATTTGCTCAGTTTTAAGGAACTGTGAAGTCGTAAATATGGGAACTATTATGACTGATGGGTGCGAATCTCTTTTGGAACGAATAACTGATGGCGCGAATCTCTGATGAGATATTGATGATGTAGGAGATTAACGCATTTGAAAACCATCTCAATTATGGGGGCTAATTACTAGAAACTTCAATCAATCAAGCTTGTTACGGATTCTATGGTATGTGTTCGTACATCTAAATTTCTCAATCCATCACTGTCCAGTTACCTGATCTGTGGTCTGTGGTCCAACAGCTACTGTGTTTACCCTAAAGAATCCGACATACAGTGTAGCTATAGATCAAAGGAGCGGTTCGATCAAGGTCTGCATCATGTGCATTTCAGCCCGCACTTTGAAGACGCATAATCCCACAATCAAGTGGATTTTAGGAGAAGTACGCAATTGTGTCCAAATATTTAGGGTGCTAACGACACCACAGCGATTTTAAGCGAAGTTTATGATCAGCCTTCGCTGTTGGTATATAAGTAATATACATATAGATATAATTCTGGAGCTTAGCCTCTGTGTCATTTAACTGCACCGCAGAGCCTCCGAGTCTCAGAAGGTTCACATTCCTCAATCCCACACTTTGAACAGATTATAAGCCGCCATGTTTATTACGTCAAGGAATATGTTATACGTGTTATTAACACGCTCTAATTGCGCAATCTCGTTTACACGGACTAAACTGCCAATAGTATGTAATCCTGCAAAGAAAAACTATTAACGTCGCGCACTGCTACTTCTCATAATGATCATTTCTGTGAAGTTTTATGAAAATCTAAAGGAAAAGTTCGGAGTCTGGTCTGTTAGCAGAATGTTTACACTTTCAAAGGATCCAACTACATTTAGTTTCTGTCCCTTTCTGAAAAGGTGTCTACTCTTAAAGGAAAGAATTTGCACCCCCTCCAACCCCCTTTGGAGCAAATTCTTCTTTCTTTATAAAGTAGACCCCTTTTCAGGAGGGAATTGGTGTACATGAAAGCAAACATTAAAGCAAACAAGAAGTCACAAATGTTGTCTTCCTTGTCCAAAATGTGTATCTACATAGGGATGAAACATGGTTTTTCATGCATTAACATTCGCCAGGTCCCGTGGGAGGTGTTGAAAACCGAGGCCGCGGTTTTCAACACCTCCCAAGGGACCCGGCGAATGTTAATGCATTGAAAAACCAAGTTCGATCGCTGTTATTGTATAAAAACTGAAAACATTTTCTACATTTCGCGTTATTTCTTGCATTATTTTGTTACGCCTTTTCGCCGATGTCTCGCGAACGCAATTTCCACAGACTATGCTCGTTCTAGGGCCGGGCAGTACATATCTCGTGACGGCAGCAATTCTATGGCCCCGGTACGAATATATTGAAAGTTGCGTAGCCGTGCATTAACAGCGCGTGAATTGCCTTGTTAATACACGGCTTTTCGCCGAATAATGCCCGGCTGTTAATAACGTGCGACACTGCTTCTTATGCAATAATTCACATTAAATAATTTTTATAGCCTGTCTCATTGTACTAAAGACATCAACAATCGCTTATTCAATCATTGAAATGTTTCAATACAATTTGCAAGTTGTCCTGGTCCCGTTGCCAGTCTGAATGCCTTGGTCAGGGGCACACTGCTTTATTTAGACAACCAGTTATTTCTTTCGACATGACGGACAACATTTAACACCCGTCTGTTAGAAACATCTATCAACCTCAATAACTGCCCATTAGATTGATTGAAATTCTTAATACAAACCACTTAAACATTTCAATTAGTTCTGTCTTTTTTACTAAAGACCTTACATCAAGGTGAGCATTCAAAGACTGCATACCCTGTCCCTGGGGGTGGTAAGTGATAGGTCGCCCTGAGGGACGTTGGGAACGAGACGAAGAAACAGATGGTAGGACGTATAATTATTGGTTTAAATCACAAACTAGTCATTTTACGTTTCTCTACAGACAGCGTCTGAAATGAATTACTGATTTAAATCGTTTAAGCTGACAAGAGGCGGCGGGCGCGTGAATCTTGTTAGAAAGGATAATGAAAATCAGTTTATTTAATTTGTACTACCTTTAGGGGGAGCTACCTATTGTATGTCTCTTGCTATGGGTCGTTATGAACCCTTAGCATGCTGGGTAAAAAAAATCAACTGACACTATTATAAGATTATGAGTTTAGCATTTCGAGCAAGAAAATGCATGGAATATCAAACCCTACTTTTCTGGGGGGAAAACTGCCCAGTTTATTAAGACTGCGTAGTGCATGGGTGTTTTTCAGGTTTTTGATAGGAATGCGGGCATACTGGTTGAACATTTGAAACAGTTAACGAACATTTAATGATTAGCATACATATTGTTTTTTTGTTTTTTGTTTTTTTTTTTGCGTGTGTGTGTGTGTGTGTGTGTGTGTGTGTGTGTGTGTGTGTGTGTGTGTGTGTGTGTGTGTGTTCTTATTTTCCACAGAAATCAAGATTTGACATTGAAATTGTCTCCAACTCCTTTGGAGACAATTTGCGTGAAATGTTAGATCCTATTTTCTGGAAAAAACATAAGGAAAATATCATCAGCTTGTCGTCTGCTGAATTTGCTCACAAAGTGGTAAAGGGTTAAAGAAATAGTAGGCCTACCCCAGCACCTACCCTACAAGAATCTATTTCGACGATATTTGCTGGAGTTTAAAAAAAAGGGTGGGGGTGGGTGGGGAGGGTAAGAGTAGTGCTTGGTGCTTTTAGATTATATTTAGCGTGATCGCAGCAACCAAATATACTTTGCAATTCCACATCATATAATTTGTGACCTCACAGTAATGGTCTCGGAAGTTTGCGTGAAAGCTTTAAAATTTTCTGTAAGACTCTCTTTCAATGTTGTGCGTCTTCTGCGCCGCTCTACAACCATACCTTTCCACCTCGCCCCCACCCTTCCCGCCCCCTCACAAAAAAATAAATAAATAAATAAAGTCAATGTCATTCGACACCAATAGTCAAAATGTATTTAAATAAGAGGTCAGTGTTTGACACCCTAACAGATCAATAGATAAAACTGTAACATGTCAACAGATAGCAGAATAACAGGTGAATGGATAACACCATAAAAGGTCAACTGACAGCACAGTAGCAGGTAAATAGATAACACCATAACAGGTCAACAGATAGCACAGTAGCAGGTCAACAGACAACATCATTACAGGTCAACAGATAGCACAGTAGCAGGTCAATGGGTAACACCATAACAGTTCAACACATAGCACGTTAACGATAACACTATAAAAGGTCGACAGATAGCACAGTAGCAGGCTGTAGATAACACCATAACAGATCAACAGATAACATAGTAGTAGGTCAATAGATAACACCATAATAGATCAACAGATAGCATAGTAACAGTTCAATGGTTAACACCATAATAGAGGAACACATAGCACGATAAAAATAGATAACACCATAAAAGGTCCACAGATAGCACAGTAGCTGGTCAATCGATAACACCATAAAAGGTCAACATATAGCACAGTAGCAGGCCGATCGATAACCCCATAAAAGGTCAACATATAGCACAGTGACAGGTCAATGGGTACCACCATAATAGCCATCACATAGCACGCTAACAATAGATAACACCAAAAAAGTCAACAGATGGCACATTAACAGGCCAGTTGATGACACAATTACTGGCCAACAGATAGCACAGTAACAGGTCATTAGATAACACCATATAAGATCAACAGATAGCACAGCAACAGGTCAATAATTAATACAATAACAAGCCAAAAGACAGCACAGTAACAGGCCAATAGATAACACTATAACAGGTTAACAAGTAGCACAGTAACAGGTCAATAGATAACACCATAACAAATCAACAGATAGCACAGTAACAGGTCAATAGGAAAAAAAACATAACAGGCAAACATATAGTACAGTAATTTTTCAATAGATAATACCATAATAGGTCAATAGATAACACAGTACCAGGCCAATCGGTAACACCATAACAGGTCAACATATAGTACAATAGCATTTCAATAGATAATACCATAATAGGTCAACAGATCACACAGTACCAGGTCAATCGGTAACACCATAACAGGTCAAACGATAGCATACAAACTAAGCAATAGATGACACCATATAAGGTCAATAGATAACACAGTAACAGGTCAATAGATAAAACAAGAACAGATCAACAGAAAGCACAGTAACAGGCCATTAGCTAACATAATAACGGGTCAACAAGACAGTACAGTAACAGGTCAATAAAATACACTATAACCTGTTAACAGATACTTTGTAACATGCCAATAGATGAAACAATAACAGAGGAATCAGATAGCACAGTAACAGGTCAATAGATAACACTATAACAGGTCAACAGATAGCATAGTAAAAGGTCAATAGATAACACCATAACAGAACAGACAGCATCGTAAGTTCAATAAGACCATAATAAGTCAACAGATAGTTCAGTAATAGGTCAATAGATAACACCTTGATAGGTCAACAGATAGCTCAGAAGTATGTCAACAGATAACACCATACTAGGTCAACAGATAGCACAGTAATAGATCAACAGATAACACCTTAAGGTCAACAGATAGCTTAGTAACATCATAACAGGAAGAAAAGATACCACCATATTAGGTCAACATATATTTGTACAGCACCATAACTTGCAGTCAATAGACAACATCATAATAGGACAAAGGATGCCATAAGAGGTCAAGAGATAATACCATAACAGGGCTTACATGAGCACTAGACTCCAGATCAGAATATTTTCAATTAAAGATTAACATTTTCTTATTTCTCTACGAAAACCTATTGTTGGTACTCACTTGAATCGTTTCAACGATTGTAATGAGATGCTACATCATACTGTTCAAAATTCTAATCTGCAGGTGAGTGTTTAGTATCACTTTGCCTAATATTTTTGTACTTTTTTGTTTTAACCAAATGTGTTTCCTTGGTATGTCAAAGAGCCAGAACAACAAATTTACCCGTTTATCATGTAACCGTCTGGCTATTAGCAGGGAACTTAGATTAGCCGTGTTTGCTATAGGTGTCAGATTCTATAGGCCTGTTAGCATTTCATTGCTCGTTTGGAGGCGTAAAGAATTCTGCAATGACACATGGTAAATAACTCAACATAGTTAGCGCTGTGAAACTTCATTACATCTAGTTAACAGAGTAACAAGTAAAGTAGATGGAAAATGAAAACCATACAGAACCCCAGGATTTCTTTTATGTAGGTCTAGTGTAGCTTCGGATGAGCGATGATGTTCTTGATAATTTAAGGGGATTACACTTTCAGGAGAGGCAACTTTGTGAAACTTGTTTTACCTCAATTTTGGAAAAGGGTCTACTCTAAAAGGAAAGAATTTGAGAATTTGCTCCCAATGGGAACAAATTCTTGCCTTTTAGCGTAGATCCCTTTTCAGAAGGGAATTGGAGTGCAAGGAATGCAAACATGAAGTCACAAAAGTTGTCTCCCTTACACAGAATGGGGTAGTATGGCGAAAAACCTACCACGTGTAACCAGTAATACATATACATAACCTATATGCAATTTTAATGTTTCGTTATATTTTTTCTATCAAAACATGATTTTGTAATCATTATAATAGCGTCATCGACGCGATTCTAATGACTACAACAATATATGTTTTGACAAAAAAAAAAAAAAAAAAAAAAAAAAAAAAACGTTGTTTTTATGAATAATCCCTACATCTGGATGTCTAACTAGGTTTAGTTCATACAAAATTAACCTTTACCGCTCTCTGGGCTAAATCAGCAGACGTCAAGTTGATGATGTTTCTTATTTTTCCCAGAAAACTGAGTTTGACATTCTATGCCAATTTTCTGCTTAGGAGAAACAATATTTTCTGGGAAAAGTGAGAATTATATTTTAAAATGTCGTTGCTGAATTTTATACCAAGTACGCTAAGCGTTAATTTCTTCTCATTATCATTCTAGGTCGTTAGTTAATTAGTGCCGTCACTTTGAGGTATTGTTTCTCTTACTAATGTTTTGTACTTGTTTTGAAAAGTGTGGCATTGTAAACAAGGTTCAGACGCTGTTTGTTTGATGGTCGGTTTTGTTGTTTTTTTAGGAGTATGATACATTCGCGAAACTAGAAAATCTGTTTATTGTTTTTCGTTGTATCGGTATTGACCAATCTTCACAAAGTGTACTGTGCAGACCTGTTAACATTAAAGAGCTCAGTAAAGCGAATAGCATTATTATTATTTTTATTATTATTATTATTATTATAGATTAAGAGACAACAAGACTTGACATTTCATGTGAATCGTCTGTAGTGTAGACCTAGATCAGACGCCACAGAACACGTCGCCGTATCAGATTCTACGCCGTTTGCTGTGACGTTGGCAATTTGCAATAACAAAATAAATTAAGCTAAATTCTATACAACATATTGGAATCTTCCAACATTTATAATTGGATTCAAATGGGTTAACACCTTTAGGCCTTTCTGGGAACAGTGTTTACTTCAACTGGAGACTGAATGACAGAAATACCATATCCAGAATGTGTAGTATTTAGATTATTTGCTGCTTGTAGGTTTTCGGACTCTGGTTGGCTACCGTATTTACCACAAATATTCGAACACCTTAACTCCTTTCCATACTTTTCCTAAAATTTGACCAAGACAATTACTACCTGTTGTGTCTAGAACTGCTGGATGAGTGGCAAACAGCGTAGACCCTGAGCAGATGCCGCATAATGCGGCGTCTGATCTGGGTCCAGTTTGTTCGCGCAGACCTGTCTGCCCGACTGTACTTAGGGTAAATGTATGCATTAATCGTCTATGCGAACAAAAGTTCATGGCTCACAAGATGAAGAACTCTAACAACGTTCAGTTATGTTCTGTAACTGCCCTGTCCCATCACGAAAACATACCTATATAATTCTGACCCCCTTAAACCCCACTTTTGTATAGTAAAACTGGGGTTTACAGGGGTATACATTATTTTTCTTATTTCTGCTCAAAAACATAGATTGTGGTACTCGTTAGAACCGCCTCGTGGAGGCGGTTCTAACGAGTACCCACAATCCATGTTTTGAACAAAAACATGAAAAATATCAGTATTTTTCATCGGAAAATTTTCATTCTTTGGTGGTCAGATTTTCAGTATATTTGAATAGGCATGTTTTCGTAATGCTGTTCTATAACGCCACCGCGTAACGCAACTAAACTGTTATGTATTTTGAGAGCATGATTGACTTATGCGGCTGTGGTAGTTGTCGTTAGTAGCACTAAATCTTGAGGTTTATGTTAATGTAGGACAATTAGACAACGTTGTATTTGGGTCATCTAAGGAATAAATAACGGGGGAATGATTATTGTATATTGAATAGCGGCATTAAGAACCTGTAGAAATCAATCACACATAAACTCCTGTCACATCATTAGGAAGATGGATTGGTTGTTGGTGGAGATATATAACTAATATTACATCAATAAGTGAGAAGGAACAAAAGAGTAAAAGGAGGATATCACATCGAATCTCAGTTGTAATGTCATCATGTTACCTTCCTAACTTCCCCGCCTCCGCCCGTACCCTCGAAATAGGAGCGGGCTAGGAAAACCTGAATACTGAATAAATCAGTTTTTGCTATTATTGATTGTGTTTAAAACCTCAGAAAAACAAATATGAAACCTGTCTATTTTTAACCGCCCAATGAAAAGGGGCGGAGCCTAACTTTGCTCAAATGAACTCTACTTGAAAGCCGCAGACAAAATTAAAATCACGTTTCCAAGAAGAAATTTAACCGTATCTAAACTACTGTTGTGAACGTACAGTATCCCAAGACACACAGCTTTGTAACGACGTCGTTAACAACGTTGTTAAACGACGTTATTGTGAAAGTTTGTGTTTACTGGCCATTTGTTACTATATGAGCCGGTCAACATTTCCTACAAGATTGCATGTGCACCCAGCGAAGAATCAGGTCCGATTTGGCTACCCGCTGAGTGTCTTGCGAAACTTCTGATCAGACTGCGCGGGCGCGCAGACTAATCTGAGTCTTCGCTGATCGCACTGAATGCTGTGCCGCGGCACATATATAAGGTATTCGGTCATACAGTGGAAGTATATATTAACATAAATATGCACACAAAGAAAGCCATAAGGTCGGTTTGTCCAGTAATATCCGCTTATCTTGTTGTAATTATAATATAATCAGATATGCTGATCATTCGGGTGAAAAACAGATAAATAAAATGAACCTGATCCAATAACACCTACAAAATATCGTATCCTAACAAGGAAGGCCAAACTAAATCTCTATATGTCATTCGCTCTAGAAGATTTCACCCTTGCAGGAATTACCATCGAGAAATTAATTACTTGGACAGAGCGCACAGATGCGCAGGCTTATCATGGACTTCTGAGTTCGCTTGTTGGATGTAGATTTTCTTGTGGTTCAATTAAATACGAATTATTTAGCAGAACTGTCACTATTTATTAAAGGCTTAGTCCGCCACAAGACAAACTCAGTAAAATATGGTCCGCAACAGGAAAACAATCAAAGCACTGACAGCACTGATGGGTCGATTGTCCGAATGTAGGCTAGGAATATGGTCATGAACGGGAATTTTAGATTGCTTCATTTACCTTTTACTTCCTGTAATTTAACCAAACAGTGCAGACCCAGATCAGACGCAGCCATCTGTTGCGTCTGATCCAGGTCTGCACTGTTTGCCAATGTCCCAGTCAAAGTTTTACAGATAACCCTCTTTGCACGGTTCTCTGACGTCATTCTGATAAGAAAAGCGCGGCTATAATTAACTGTTACCTTGAGTTCGTACAAACGCGCGATTCGATTTCATTGGTCAATCATCATCACGTAGACAACAACCTAACTTCGTTGTATGTATACTTTGGCTCGATTGTAAACAATCGGCCCAACAAATGTTCTTTAGGGTAATGGATAAACAGCTAAGGGAAATAACTCATACGTAAAAACAAATTGCATTCTCTCTGATTTTGGACTACCCTTACTTTAAAGGACAGAATTTGCTCTCTTTAGATAGTATTTTCAAGGATTTTTTTTCTTTTTTCTTCCTTTAAGAGAATTTCAATACTAAAGAAGTTCCTTTAAGAGAATTTCAAATACTAAAGAAGCAGCATTGTCTTTGCAAAAGTTGTCTCCCTTTGCAATGCAACTACAAAGGGGTTGAATCACATAAGGAAGATCCGGCTCTTCACTGTTTGTTTACGGTTGCTAGGGTTCTTATCAGCTTCAACACTGAGACATTTTATACTCGCGGATAAAATAAAGACTGAGATATTGCATCGGGTTCCGCTTATTAAAAGGACATCAAGTATTTATCTTTGAATCATATTGTTGTAATTAACCTTTACCATTTTCCGAGCAAATTCAGCAGACGACAAACGGATGATATAATTTTTTATTTTTCCCCAGAAACTAGGCTTTGACATGTCATGCAAATTGTCTCCGTGGTCCGTAGGAGACAATTTGCATGAAATGTCAAAGCCTGGTTTTTTTTTTTTTTTTGGGGGGGGGGGGGGGGGGGGTTTAATGAAAATATTATAAATTGCCGTCTGCTGAAACTTTCCCGTTAAAGTGTCACGTGATATTTTGACTACCTTTCTGCCAGGGAACAAATCCGCTTTCAGTTTCTCTGGATCGTGTTGTCGCAATATAGAGCGAGTGAGTTGTCTGTCACGTTTTTGTCTACTTTTCTTGAAGGGAATTAATCCGATTGATTCAGGCGACATAGTTTGTTCGACCCCTCTCATTGTGGACACTAAGCGCCCACAAAGGACATGAACTCAGTCTTGTTAATAGGAAGTAAGAGACTCTTACTGCTTCATTTCAATTAAAGTAGCAAAATGTTTGTCAATCTTGTGAGAATTGCGGAAGTCATAGAAACCTTGTGAAATTATGTTGCAGCTGATGTTAGTGCCGTGTGGCGACCGTAGAATGTCTCCCCAAACTCACCATAGTGCAGATTATATTTTCATTTCATTTGGGATCATTGGGCCCATTGTGGTATCTTTGAAAATGGAGTTCTGTTCATGTATACGCTAGAGGGCGTAAGCAGTGTTGCAAACTTCATTACTGCTTATGAAGAGTCTCAATAACATCGAGACTCCAATTTTTTTTATTATCTGTGATGTGTTCCTTGTTTCCAAATGCAATCTTTTAGACTTTAATTATAAATGTTTATTTTTGGTAGTTGCTAAGAAAGAAGAGTTTGATGACATTGGAATAGTTAACCACATGGAGATGTATCCATTCCTCTTAAGGGGAACTGACACACTTGTAGAAGAGCCCCCCCCACCCCTCCTTCACCCCCTCCCCCCCCCCCCCCCACCCCAGCACACACACACATACACACTGCCAGATTTGTTATTTCCTCTTCTGAAAAAGGGGTCTACACTAGAAAGAAAGAATTTGGAGCGAATTCTTGCCCATCAGAGTAGACAACTTTTACGAAGGGAATTTGTGAACAGAATAGCAAACAGAAGGTCACAAAAAATTCATAAAAAGAGACAGAACATGGGTAATCATTCACTTCAAGCGCTTAAATTCGTATTTAACCCTTGTCATGCTGAATAAATGAAGCTGCCACAACCACTTCTAATTTTCAGCCAGTCAGATTACTTGATCCAAGTTGTTCATACAAATTTAGATACTTAATGACAAACAGTGCAGATCCAGATCAGTTGGCTTTTACAGAAGCCAACTGATCTGGATCTACACTGTTTGCAAAGCAAGGGTATATCCGGGTTCAGCAGGACAAGGGTCAAGATGTTAACTGTGCGTATAGAATGCGCCATGCATACGATGTCCTCTGCCCGTGCTTGGCGTGTACAGTTTTCATACGCCCATAGACAGGTTTGGTCGTGACACGGTGTATTTATATTTGCAGCCCATCTATTAAACCTTGATTCTAGTTAATCTGTGCCTTGTGTTAATATGTTTGCACCAAAAACTACTGAAAAATAATTAAAATCCCAGCTGGAATAGAGCTGTTCGCGTTTTAATGCTTCGTTTACCTCTTTTTTATTGCAAGAAAAATATCATTTAATGAATATCATGAAATCAGCAGTTTAATTTTACTAACGGAGTAAATGAAAATTTACGCAAACCAGACACAACAGACTTTCTAATTAGCTTCTTCTCCCACAACGTTGAAAAGTTTATAATCATAGTGATAATACCACCAAGGAAACGCAAATCATTATAACAATTCCTTATAGCACTTAGGAATTAACATCGGGATGTTGCGGCCGCGTCGCTACGACGTTGTTGCGTTTTATGTTTGCTGGGTACTAATAATACAAGAGTGAGATTCCCAGAATGCAAAACAGTTGAACGTTGTAACTATGTCGCATCGACGCCGACAGGACGTGTAGAATTTACTAGAAAATACGTTTGTTCTTATCAACTGGCATAATCCGTTAATCAGCTTAACGCGACATTCACTCACATACTAGAAATAGATCTAAACACGTGTTTTAAGAAACCTTTTAAATGTTTTAAATATTTTTTTTATTATCACATGATCTTAACCTTAGTCCTGCTGAACCCGGATATATCCTGCCAACTGATTTGGATCTGCACTGCTTGTCATTCAGTATGCGAATATGTATCAACAACCTGGATCAAGTAATCTGATTGGCTGACAATTAGAAATGGGCGTTGCATCTTATTTTATTCAGCATATTTTATTACAGCCGCGATTTTCAATTGGTGCGACATCATGACATCGATAGTGATAACGATGGCGTTCAACGTTACACGACTTAGGGCAGGCAGGAACTGGCTTCGTAGTAGGCCTAGCTGACACCTTTCAAAAGAGAGTGCTACTCTTAAAGGAAATAATTTACTCCCTCAAAAGCAAAATCTACCCTTTAACAATAGCCCCAAATAAGAAGGGAAGCAAAATATTTTCATGTTTGAGCTATTTTCCTTGGAAGTGTGTTTCAATCCCAATATAAGTGTTATTGTTTTGTATATTTCAGATGCCAAGAGGCGGGAGCAAGCGGCGTTGTTTGGTAAACATCAAAACCCAAAGAAAAGACGAAAGTCAAGAACAGCATTCACAAACCAACAAATTTATGAACTTGAAAAAAGATTCCTATATCAAAAATATCTTACCCCGGCTGACAGAGACGAAATAGCGCAGCACTTAGGTCTTACAAATGCGCAAGTGATTACGTGGTTTCAAAATAGGCGCGCAAAATTAAAACGAGACTTGGAGGAGCTTAAGAATGACGTAGTTGCCACGAAAAAACTTGCCTCATCAGTGACGTCAGATGGGGATTTCGCGAATGATTCTGATTTTAATGACCAGTCACCTCCTAAACGGTGTAGATCAACTAGTAAGTCTCCGGAGCCTCAATCTCCTGCCGGTGTTTGTGAGGGTAGGGCAGATGACAGAACACAAACTCCTGTTCCTGGAGAACCCCGAATTGAACAATCATAGTGATAAATGAATTAACACATGTAGGTGAGAGTAAGAGATCAGTGGCGTAGCCAGAACGAATTATTGTTACCCACGTCAAGGTAAAAGCTTGAAAATTTCTCCCTAGAATCGCTTCCAAAAGAGGGGCTATTCGTAAAGGAAAGAATTTGCTCCCCGAGGGAGTAAATTCTTTCCTTTAAGAGTAGCCCTTAGTTTGGAAGCGATAGATTATTCCTATAAGAGCAGCTTCTATTTTAGAAGTGATAAATTCTCTCCTCTAAGAGCGGCCCCTGTGGTAAAGAAGCAAACCTATTTTATAGCTGATGTCTCTTTATTGCAAATAATATTATTTTTACGTATGTCACGCACATGCTTAACGTGCGCTACGCCTTAGTTGTTTTTACGTGCTAAATCCTCATTCGCTGTCTACAAGACCCCAATGTTTTGCAGGCGAGTAGAGAAAATTCTGGTCAGCCATTGCGGACGCACAGGCTGACATGGAGTTTTAATATTCGCATATCGCAGTACATCACGAAAACATACGAGCGTACCTATATAATTTTGGCCCCCTTAAACCCCACTTTTATATAGTAAAACGGGGGTTTACAGGGATATACATTATTTTTTTTTATTTCTGCTCAAAAACATAGATTGTGGGTACTCGTTAGAACCGCCTCACGAGTACCCACAATCTATGTTTTGAGCAGAAATATGAAAAAAAAAATGTATGAAATCTTCCAGTATTTCCAATTTTCAGTATATTTGGATGGACATATTTTCGTAATGGCTGGGTTTTATACACAGCGGGTTTCAGTTTCTTCTTTATTTAAATTTTTATAGTAAATACTCAAAATCTCACAAAAGCAAACAGCAAGACGTGCTTTTCCGTACCACTCGGTCCTCTTTTCTAATTATTTAAGGCCTGATAACGTACTGTTCACTTGTGGTTGGATTGACGCCCGAAGCACTTACCCTCAGAATGGATGTATTTAACTGACTGGACCAAGGGCCAGACTTACAGCAAAATGACCATTTTCAATATGGATTGTATGTTCGCGGCTGCACACATAAATTCTCTAGTTGGAAGGAAAACCTACAAATGTGCATTATTGAAAGAAATATTAGGATTCATATAACAGATCGAAACTTGAAGCCAAATACATTACGAAAACTCGCCTATTCAAATATATTGAAATTTTTTCAACCAAAAAGAAAATTTTCAGATAAATAAAAAAAAGTCTGATATTTTTCATATTTCTGCGCAAATCATAGATTGTGGGTACTCGTTAAAACAGCCTCGGCGAAGCGGTTCTAACGAGTGCCACAACCTATGTTGTTTTGCAAAATAAGAAAAATAATGTATACCCCTGTAAACCCAAGTTTTACTATAAAAACATGTTGTTTAAGGGGGTCAAAATTATATAGGCATATTTTCGTGATGCAAATGGGTCTGATGGAATACCGAAAAGGAAGAAAAATTATATGGGCTATACAATATACATGCACGTACTGGTACCATGGTACGTTTTATAGCAAACAGTGTTCCAAATGGGAATATGGATTTGAAAAACTTTGTTCGAATTGTTCATCGGAGTGTAGACATACAGCTTCAAACAAATGAAATCCATTTTCCGGTTAGCATTTTACTTACATCTATATTGGACCGTCATCGGCCGAGGCCCATAACGGTCCAATATAGATGTAAGCGAAATGCTAGCTGGAATGATTTAAGTTGTCTTCGTTTTAGGAGGCGTCGCGCTGTGAGAAAGATTTGCCTTCTCTAGGTACTGTTGATCTACCTGAAACGGACTTCAAACGTCTTGAAATGTTACTAAATTATTCATCATATTAACTCACTAATGCTCAAAATCTCAAATCAAAGACATTTGCAAACAGTGCAGATCCGGTTTTGACGCGTAGAACTCGGCGTCTGATCAGGGTCTGCACTGTTTGCCACGCCATTAGCATTTGCAAAAGCAGAAGCAATTTGGACAGTTTCTGTGACAACTCTTTTAGGGAGGCAATTGTACTCTGTAAAAATGTCTCCCTACTGAGAAAGGGTCTACACTAAAGGGAAAGGAGTTGCTCACTTTGTAAGCAAATTCTTTCCTTCTAGAGTAGAGCCCATTTCAGAAGGGACCTAAGTGCAGCAAAACAAAGAAGAGGTTACAAAATTTCAACATGTCTCCCTTGTAAAACATAAGGGAAAACTTACGAAATGTATCTTGACACTTTTACAGATAATTCACCTTACCCACTTACATGAAGAACGATCCAGGCATACACCCTAGTCATGCTGAATCAATTAAGCTGCCACGCCCACTTCTAATTTTCAGCCAATCAGATTACTTGATCTGGGTTGTTGAAACAAATTCACATTCTAATTGACAAACAGTGCAGATCCAGATCAGTTGGCTTCTTAAGAAGACAACTGATCTGGATCTACACTGTTAGCAAAGACAGGTATATCCGGGTTCAGCAAGGCTAGAGTTAAGAGGAATGGATACATTTGAAGGGAAGGCAACTCTGTCAAAATTGCTCTGCTCACTTATGAATAGGGGTCTATTATAAAAGAAAAGAATTTGCCCATTAAGAGCAAATTCTTTCCTTTCTAGAGTAGACGCCTGTTTAGGAAGAGCTTGGTGTTCAGGAAAACAAACAGGAAGTCTCAAAAGTTGTCTCCCTTGTAAAAATGGCTGAAAATCTACCAAGTGTATCCAATCCCCTTAATCGGTTTACCGTATTTACCCTAAATACCGTATTTACCCTAAGTATTCGGACATCTTAACTCCTTACCATACTGGCTCTAAAATTTGAACAAGTACAATTTACTATCCAATGTTGTGTCTACAAATGCTGGATGAGTGGCAAACAGTGTAGACCCAAATGAGACGCCCCGTTCTCCGTCGTCTCATCTGGGTCTACACTGTTTGCTCGGCCTGTCTGTTCATACATACGGTAAATATGGTATTCTGTTAGCTGTTGTCCATGCCATAAAAGAACTGCCTTATGCAAAGTGGGCCTTTACCTATATGAGAAAGCAATGGGTCAGAGCCAGCTCGTGCGTTTTGAGCATTCTAATCTTTAACCCTTTTATGCCGAGTGGACTCTTCTGCTGCACCTATTGGGATGGGTTCATTTTCAACAGAATAAGTGCCTGGTTAGTTTTTATGATTACATTTTTTATTAAAAATCCATATTTAATGCAAAGAGTGTAGACCCTGATCAGACGCCGCGTTATGCGGCGTCTTATCTGGGTCTACACCGTTTGCCAATGCCCCATTTGTAGGACGCTAGGCATAAATGGATTGAACGCTCGCTGTTCAGCATTAGGGCTGACAATACCATGGATTCTTTTAGGAAAACTGTGGGTGTACAGGCTGATCTAAGTGTTTATTCGCATGTACGCTAAGATGCTGATTTACGACAGGAAACATCGTCAGGAACTGAATGTGCACTCGTCTGTATGATATATAGCGTCCGCAAGTTCGTCGTTATTTCTTCAGATATTAACGACATTTTCTTCTCGAATGGCTTCAAACTCTAGCTATCTGCCATAGTTGTTTCATTTTACAAGACAGCAGCAAACACTTTATGGTGTACCATATTTACCATATGTATTCCGACAGACAGAACTGAGTGTAGTATAAACACAGATCGGAAGCTACAGAATGCGGCGTCTGATCAGGGTTTTGAAATAATTTGCCACTCACCCAGCTGTTTTAGGCAATCAACAGGTATAGTGGAGTAGACTTGTTCAAATTTAGGACAAGTATGATTTAAGCTGTTTGAATACTTAGGGTAAATACGGTTCGTGTCGTTCTTTTTTTAATCTCATGAACACATTCAGATATATAATATGGTCACTCATTAAAGCGCCTCCGCGAGTTGCTTCTAATGAGTACTCATAACACATGCTTTCGTGGAGACATAAGAAAAAATCAGTACATGATGGTTAAAAATGTCTTATCTAGAGCGAACCCAATGGGAAAATGACGTTTATACAACGTCAGATCAACGTCGATGCAACGTCGTGACGTTGCATCGACGTTGATACGACGTTGTCTGGACGTTGCTGCCCACTGGGATGGCTAAGACGAATACATTTCACATATGCGTGTTAACATGGTGGTATGTATATGTATTTAGTTGTTGATGTTCAGATGGGGGACATACATGTTATGTTGACTGGTTTATTTATTTTTTTACCCAAAGCATTTGGTGGTAAACGTCTGTGTTTGTTTCTTTACAGTCAAGCTTCGGCTAATCATGAAGCTACTGTATTGACCCTATTACCGTATTCGGACACTTTAACTCTTTACCATACCTCTCCTAAAATTTGAACAAACCCATTTTAGTGCATGTACATATTCATGTGTAAAAAAAAAAAAAAGCTGGATGGCTTGCAAAAAGTGTAGACCTAGATCAGATCTGGGTCTACGCTGTTTGCTCAGGTCTGTATAACCTTGGACCCAATATACACTGGACTAGTAACTACGGTATAGGTATTGTATTTATTGGAAATATGTTTTCATAATTTTGTACCTTTAAGACTGCAGCATTATATAAGGAAAATCAATTATTTTTTGCAAACTTCAACAAGAAACCTAGGTACCCATTTTAGCTTTTTTCGGCACTTTTTGCAAAAAATCATCAGCAATTCACCCAAAATTATAGTATAACTACAATTTTATTAAATGTGCCTGAACATTTTTCAACCAACTCTATTAAAACAATTTATTACAACTTCAGTTATTATCCAAAATCATTTTTAATGACCATAGTGCTGTAAAATAGCGCTAAAATCAAGCCAAGACAACATATTTTGGCAGTTCCGTTAGTGACAAGTCCGGGTATTGTTGGGTCCGAGATATAACCGAATACTTAGAATAAAAGTTTTAATTAATTTCTTTACCGCTTTGCGGCCTGTCGAAAGCTGCAGACTGACGTTACGACTTCCAGCATTGACAAAGGTGTCTACGTCAAACGTTGATGATGAGAATATGCATAAATATTTCAAAATGCTGCATCGTTGGAAATTTTATATGTCGACTTCATCATTGTGTCCTGATCAGAAAGAGGAATAAAACAGCTTGTCATCTTACACGGCTGTCTTTATATTATAACCGAGGTTTGACGAAGACTGTCGGCTGGATTTGTTAGTTTCATATCCGAATCTGCTTCAGGACATATGCGAACTGCGCATGGCCAGATTGTCGCAGAATCTCACAAAATAATCGTACCCTGCATGATCTGAAGAGATTTAAGGAAAAGACACATTTGGCACAGTACACTACCTGTAGGGAGACTTTGCATATTGTAGCCTACTGCCAGATGCCAAATTAAAGTTCACAGAAGTTAAAATCCATTACGGAAGCACACCTATTCAAATATACTGAAAATTTTACCACCAAAAAAAACCGAAAAATTTCAGATAAAAGTTCTGATATTTTTCGTATTTCTGCTCAAAACATAGATTGTGGGTACTCGTTAGAACCGCCTCGGTGAGGCGGTTCTAACGAGTACCCACAATCTATGTTTTTGAGCAGAAATAAGAAAAATAATGTATACGCCTGTAAACCCCAGTTTTACTATATAAAAGTGGGGTTTAAGGGGGTCAAAATTATATAGGCATGTTTTCTTGATGTTATAGATGTCAATGTTTTTTTGTTGTTTTTTTGGTTTTTTTTACATTTGCAATAAACTTAATTATATTACCTCTGCAAAACTGATATGGTAGGAACGCCGCATGTTTAGTGCAGTGAACAAAATTTTCGTTTTTTATTTATCTTATATTTGAATTGCAAGAGACAATTGTTTTCTTAATTTGGAAACGTTACCTTTGACGTGGTACGTCAGTGAGTATTGACGTGGTACGTCAATGGAAAAGTGATTATTCAAAAACATATATTGACTGTAAACTGTCGCTTCTTGACTGAACAAATTTTGATTGCTTTCTCATTTATTTATCTTTCCGATAATAATGATTTTTCACAAATTGTCAATAATTATTGTCACAATAATTTTAAAAGCATAGAGGTCTATGGGTTTTTGTTTCTGTAACTTAAATTTGGCACGAAATTGTATAATATAGCAAATAACTAATATTTTGTTGCTAGAAATGCCCTAATGTGTGTGCTGCTGACATCAGAGTCATACTGATTGCTCTTACTTAAACAAATCTAATTAGCTTGTTTGTTTGACCTCTTGATTAAGATGTTTCTTCGCGCAAAATGTGTAGATCCTGATCAGGTTCGCATAAAGTACACGATATTCAAGGCTCAAACAATAAAAATCGGTTTTGTTTAGAACATAATATTCTGGTTGCGTTGTTTTCACATTGTCATTATTTTTATTGAACTGCCTTCCTGGAATTCTTGAGTCATTACGAAAACACGCCCCTTCAAATATTTAGAAAATTTCACTCCAAAAACTGAAAATTTTCAGATTAAAAAAATCTGATATTTTTCATATTTCTGCTCAAAACACAGATTGTGGGTACTCGTTAGAACCGCCTCAACGAGTACACACAAGCTATGTTTTTGAGCAGAAATAAGAAAAATAATGTATACCCCTGTAAACCCCAGTTTTACTATATAAATGTGGGGTTTAAGGGGGTCAAAATTATATAGGCATGTTTTCGTGATGGTTTTATACATGTTCAAGACATAACTAATGCAGTCTTGAACGAAAGTCTTTTTTTTCTGTAAATTTTACCAGATTTACCAGTGGAAGTTACGAAGCTACAACAAGAGCTTAACCCATTTATGCCTAGTGAACACTCTTCTACCTTTAGTCTTTGGACTGGTCCATTTCCAACCCAAAGTGTGTCCGGTTAATTGTTATCATTACCATATTTTATAGAAATTCCAGTATTTTATGCAGACAGTGCAGACCCTGATCAGACGCCGCGTTCTGCGGCGTCTGATCTTGGTCTACACTACTGCCAATGTCCCCTTTATGTGACTCTAGGCATACATGGATTAAAACGGTAAGCCCGAAACAAAATGAACGCTTTTAAGCAAATACTCGTTATTGATAAATATTATGATCAAAAGGTCAAATGAACAAATGAATAGATATTTGGTAAACCATTACCTCTGTTTGTGTGTTTATAATGCCCCATCGTTGTTGATTGCCTGTTATTAAATGAAATAAACAACATGTATTAAACTTACAATAGCGTATGTCATCTTTTGCTTCCTTGTACATAGAATCTAAGATCTGCAAAACCCATCCTCGGAACCCATGCTCACATTAAAGTTTTACGGAGTACCTGACCCCTAGGTTTCAGAGGATTTCAAAGCCAGAAACAGGAAGAAACATATAGACCACAACGTCAGAAAATGTGCCGTCGGATATGTGCGCCCATCGAAGATTCAGATTAGCCTGCGCATTCGCGCAGTCTGATCAGATCTTAACCGGGCACATTTTGGACAGCCAAGGATGCTAAGTTTTTTGTTTTTGTTTTGTTTTTTTATTGTTTTTTTTTTGTTTTTTTTTTGTTTTTTGTTTTTTGCATGCGGACAACGAAGACTCTGATCAGACTGCACGGCTGTGGCTCATATATCCCTATCTATGATATCGTCTGCAACTTCCCAAATGATTATAATCAATTTTCAGGGTTTGAAATGCATAAATTAGAACAATTCCTGCAATTGTTAAATGTGCCTTTGTGGCGTATGCGAACAGAAGGGCCCTGATCAGCCTGCGCATCTGCGCAGGCTGATCAGGGCCCTTGCTGTCCGCTAATAGAATCATTGGATACTGTAGAATATATTGATGTAAAGCAAAGTTCCTTAACAGACTCTCCGGTTGCGCTGTCTGATCTAACTCTTTATCGTTCGCATATACCCATTTTTTCATAGCAAATAATTTGAAGAGTTTTCTAATGCATTTCTTATAAAATATATATCAATTGCAATGTGTGGTGCAGTATTTTAAATGTCAGCGTCGACCAAGCTAAGGGGAATGGGTAGTTTCGAGAGATGCAACGGTCAAAATGTTTTGTGTGCCTTCTGAAAAGGATTTACTCTTTAAAAGGAAATATTTTCATCCCCATTTGAGCAAATTCTTCCATTTGGGTATTTGGGTCTATTCTAAAAAAAAAAAAGTATTTACCTCCCTATGGGATCGAATTATTTTTATAAATGTCGACTAAAAGGAAAGAATTTGCTCCCATTGCGAGCAAATTCTTATTGATTTTCAGAAGGAGTTTGGGTTGCAGGAAAACAAATAACAAGTCATAAAGATGTATTCCTTGTAGAAACCAAGTATATCCAGTCCTCTTAATTTGCATCCGAATAATCCGATCTCTAATATATTCTAATTTTGAATAGCTAGCCTTGTAAGTACATTCACGCATTGTATACTCGTACATCATTAATTCTATCAAATTGTTATTCTAAATACAGAAGGTTTTCGATGATTTTCAAAACTTGATTTTGCGTGAACTAGGAGAATATATTGTAGAGATGTTTTAAAATGCACACAATCAAATTTGAATCGTAGGATTCGACAAAAATAACCATTTTATGAGATTTAGTATCGCTTTAAGACCCGTGCATTCTTCCGTAGAGATATTACATTCATGGGTCAGCGATGATTTTAACCGAATTCGTCGAATAACCAAAAACTGTAACATAAAATTTCTCATTGTCATAAGCTTGACTTTAAGTCATTGAGCAGGACCTGTCCATGAAAAAAAATATTAACAAATATACAACAACATACCCAGTATCAACCTAATATATATCGGCATTCAGGCGATACATCTCTTTAAAAACTTGAATATAAAATCTGACCTTGACCTCAGCGTCACTGTGTGGATTTGGATTTGCACTGAACGAAACCTTAGACATCTAATAGACATCAAATACTTAGAATTTAACAGCTATCCAAATGTCAAGTAAATCCATCCAAGCATTCAACTGAAATAGCTCTTCAAAACAAAAACTTGTATGTAAAACTTTAACATGAGATTTAGTCTGTGACCTTGACCTCAGTTTTATTATTTGGGGAGGTTTAATGGGGACAGAACTTTAGACCAGTCTCTAATATCTCTCCAAGTATAAACTAACTAAATCCATCCATGTATATTGAAGATATAGTTTTAAAACAACGAATATTCATGCAAACAAATAACATTATAAAACATAATGCTTTTGTTCTAAACTCCATGACCTTGGCCTCAAGGTCACTGAGATGGTGAATATTAGTTTGAACAAGTCCTGGACCAGTATGTAAAAGCAGCCCAAGTATTAACTAAATCCTTCCAATCATTCAGAAGAAAACTTGAATGTAAAACTTTAACAACGAGTGTGACGCCAACGTCGGCACCGATTTCAAATACCTAGGATTCATCATATCAGATGGCGGCTCTAAACCAGAGATTCTGCCTACGATAGCTCAGACAACTGTGACACCAGGAAAACGAAACGTGATATGGAATGACAAGAACATCAAGCCCACTTTCAAAACCAAGCCCGAGCTTACAAAAATTTTTTCATGCCCAACTCAGCTGAGCATGAAGTTTGTCCTGCTAACATATCTCAAATTATTAATAGCTGCAAAGTCTTTCTGGCTAAACATAGCTGGGCATGACATTTTCCCTGCTAATAAGTATGAAAATGCCAAAAATGCCACTTATTGTTGACATTTTTATATTTATTACCAGAGAAAATTTCATGCTCAGCTGAGTTGTGCGTGAAAAAAGTTTTATAACCTCGAGGCAAAGTGCTTACATCCACCTTTCTATACGTTTGTGATACTTTGACTGACTGCAGAACTCGAGAAAAGAATCAAGTCCTTGGAAATGAGATGTTATCGCAAACTACAGACCATCTCGTGCCAAAACCGCATAATCAATGAGGAGGTACGCAAGCAAATCCGAGGTGCCATTGGTTTTCATAATGATCTACCATGGTCAACAAAAGAAAAGTCAGATGACGCTGCCACATCTCACGTTCTTCTAATATGGAAAAGACAAGTCTTCAATGCTCAGTTGAAAGGGTTAGAAGTCGGGCAGGCAGAAGAAATGGTGAGAAGGCAAGCTCGCAAGGCCAGCTGGAGACAGAACAGAAGTTTATCAATTGTGCCCGAATGGCCAACAATGTTAAGGAACCGGAAGGAAGTTTAAAAGTGGGAAAATGCCAACATCGAAAAGTGGACGTGACTAGTCATAGGTTTTTGGAATTTGTAAAAAAAAAAAAAAAAACATTAATCAGTTTATATACATATTAAACTTTCCTAATCACCTAATATTAATGGCCTAGCTTAAAAGGTCAAAGCTTCCCGAAATAACGTTCAAGAGATAGCGTTTTGTTTTGTTTTTAAAATGGGCATAAATCTGTCAGTATAAACTAACTGAACACACACACACAACACACACACACACAACACACACACAACACACACACACACAAAACACACACACACACACACACACACACAACACAACACACACACACAACACACACACACACGTGCTGATTTTGCATGGTCGACCTACAGATATAATTTCAAAACTCTAGCTTTCACAATTGTTTAGTTACAAGCACATAAAGCGTTACGAACATAAGGACGGACCAACAGAGACAAGGAAATATGCCCTTTCACCTTCTTCGGAATAGGGGGCGATGGTAATTATCAGTAATACCACCAGAAAAGGTCCATTTTACCCAGGAGCGAAACAACATTTTTCAATTTATGCATACACACCATGATATAATAGGTTTTATATCTACAAATTCCCCGTTAATCAGATCATGTAGCAAAATAATTATATGCGCATTTACTACGATTATTTAGGAACAACGTTTATCGACATTCAATATGTTTCGACGTCAGAGAAACAAAACAGACTTTTTTCATCACATGCTTATCAACAATGCTATTATTTGAGCCGCAATGAGTAGACTATTGAATAATACGCG
Source organism: Anodontia alba (assembly GCA_964016985.1). Lineage (NCBI taxonomy): Eukaryota > Metazoa > Mollusca > Bivalvia > Lucinida > Lucinidae > Anodontia > Anodontia alba. The sequence continues at coordinate 82,182,376 of OZ024821.1, read as the reverse complement.
AACAGTGAAGGATCAAATCAGACTGCGCCTTCGCGCAGTCTGATCTGGACCGTCGCTGTTCGTCGATATATGTTATACTATCTAATGGGTCTGTAAGCGAAACCCCAAAGCCCAGATGTGATTGCGCAAATGACCAAGCTGTCTGGCCTTCGTAGTTCGCATATGTGATAAGTGTCCTTGTGGCACGTTTCGGTTCATGTCTATGATATATGGTCTTCATATTTCCCTTTCAGACCTACTGCTTCCACCAGATTGTTATATATAAAGAGCCTATAGTCCCAGCGTGATGTCGTCTTTATGACTAGAAGACTGTGATATCTGATATCTCGTATCAAAGAGTGTCGAAACTGGCAACTGCGATAGCTTTCGACACAGTTTTTCTTCACCGTATCATTTGAACCGCAACGTCAGAAAACGTACCTGGGACATGTGCGACCAGTGAAGATTCAGATCAGCCTGCGCATTCGCGCAGTCTGATCAGAATCTTCACTAGGCGCATTTTGGATAGCCAGTGATGCAATGGTTCTCCCTGTGGATAATGAAGACTTTTATCAGACTGTGCGAATGTGCAGGCTGATTTGAGCCTACGTTGGGCGCACTTGTCAGAAGGTACGTTTTCTCACATTGCGGAACATTTATTCTGAACGATTGTTTGAACTGGCAAATATAATAGAGCTGGATTGGGTATTTTTTAAACACAGCAACAAATGCCGAAAAAACACAGGAACACATGCTTTGTCTGCAATGATAAACAATGTGGAAAATTGTATACAAAAATTAGTGACGTAATCCGAAATGTGGCGCACCAAGAAAAAAAAAAGACTCGGAAAATGCGCGAATAACAAAGATCCAGATGGATGTGCCATGATGGTCAAGACTTTTGCGGTACGTTGGTATATTCTTCCTTATGCCGTCATTCCCGGGAGCAAAATTCCAGATGCGCATGCTGACCTTGGCTTTTCCCGTTCGCGTAAACTCCATACGAGCCACCTTATGACAAAACCAACAAAATGTATGTGCGCCCAGCGAAGACTCAGATCAGCCTGGGCAGCCGTCCAATCTGACCAGAGTCTTCGCTGTTCGCATAAAGAAAGTTCTTACATGCAGCTACCCATTGAGCGCATAGCTTTCACCAGTATTTGTGTACATTCTATCGCCAGAAACTGACAACTGCCCTTCTTGAATCAGTGGAAGGGAGAGAATGACCGTAGAAAATATTTAAATACTCAATTTCCACGAAAGAATGTAGCCGGACCCAACGGGGATCGAATCCGCGACCTCCTGATCACAGTCGGTCGCATATCCGACTGAGCCACCGAGACCGGCTATGACCCAAATAAAACGTGTCTTTGGACAAGGAGTTGAATTAGCATTTTGCTTCCGTTCCAATCCTGTAAATCTAACCTATTGCAAAGGTAAAGATCACAGACTGCTAAAACGACGAATATCGTTCCATAATCATTTTTATTTTATTTATTTATTTATGTATTTATTTTTGTTTATTTGTTTTGTTTTTGTTTTTTGCATTCCCTCCCCCACCCCTCCCTTTTTTATGTTCTTATATGTCTTGGTGCCAGAATTGGTCAAAATGTATAATCCAAGCTATCCTACATTAGATATTTACAGAATTGTATAGTTTGAGTGGTTACTTTGAATATAAAAGTAGAAAATAATATGGGAAGACCTGCCGTGACCTTGTACAAAATCAGTGTCCGTTACTTCGAAGAGGCGGAAGTTCATTACATGTAATCCATTACGAAAACACGCCTATTCAAATATATTGAAAATTTCACCACCAAAAACTGAAAGTTTTCAGATAAAAATTCTGATATTTTTCATATTTCTGCTCAAAACATAGATTGTGGGTACTCGTTAGACCCGCTGAGGTGGTTCTAACGAGTACCCACAATCTATGTTTTTGAGCAGAAGTAAGGAAAATAATGTATACCCATGTAAACCCCAGTTTTACTTTATATAAGTGGGGTTTAAGGGGGTTTAAATTATATAGGCATGTTTTCGTGATGTAACCTACGATTCCGCTTCTTGCTTTGAAGATTTTAGAAGGACTGCTGTAAAGCACGTGCCAAATATAGACCATTTTAACTTAAAACAAAAACTATGGGCTGTATAACATTTGAAAAAAAGTATAAACATCACAAAAAACATGCCTATACAATTTTGACCCTTTTAACCCCACTTTTATATAGTAAAACTGGGGTTTACAGGGGTATACATAATTTTTCTTATTTATGCTTAAAACATAGATTGTGGGTACTCGTTAGAACCGCCTCGGCGAGGCGATTCTAACGAGTACCCACAATCTATGTTTTAAGCAGAAATATGAAAAATATCAGAAATTTTTATCTGAAAATTTTCCTTTTTTGATTGTATAATTTTCAGTACATTTGAATAGGCATGTTTTCATAATGGTACGAGTATAGAAGGAAAATCAATGGATGACTGTACCGTAAAAATATCTACTTGAAGGTGCCGTTTGGCTGTATAGACAACCCCCGTTATCTGGGAATATAAATTATAATATTTATATCAAAATTCGATACAACGACAAAATTCGTTCTAATAATAATTTGACTTCGCTCAAGAGGTGACAGTTAATCAGAAATTATGCAAGAACACTGTATATAATACTTTCACAAACATGTATTTTGTATATTTGTTAGAATCGGCTCACTTAGGCGATTCTAACAAATGTCCAAAACACATGTTCAATGGGGAAATAAGAATTAAGCAAGGCCTTTCTCACATATCATTCTGCTCATAAGAGATTTGTTTTTTACAAAGGCAAATTAATTCTAATGGCAACCTTTTTAAGAACAAATACCGTCGTAACGAGGGTTCAATGTATATTAGAGTGTCGTATTTACCTTAAATGTTAGAACGCCTTGACTCCTTACTGCACTTGTCCTTAAATTTTGATAAGTCCTTTAATGCTGAGTACGCTACGGAAAATTTTCAGCAGACAATATAGTGATTTTTTTTGTTTCTTATTTTCCCCCAGAAAACAGGTTTTGGCATTCGACATGTCAAATCCTGTTCTCTGGGGAAAATAAGACAAATAACAATTTGTCGTCTGCTAAATTAGCTAAATTAGCCCACAGAGTGGTAAAGTTTAAAACTGCTGGAGAAATGGCATAGATCCTGATCAGGGCCCAGTTGTTCAAAGCATCGTTAGCTTAACGAGCTCGTTAGTGGTCAAAATGTTAACTGTTCTAGTAAGTACACTATCGAATTCACAGATATTTTTGCTGAAAAAAAAATAATGTGAAATGCAAAAGCTACGTACTTTTATTTTCAGCAAAAATATGAGCATATATGGCATATCTAATGATCGAAGTATTAACGATACGTTCACTGACGACACCTTAGGTTCGAACAACAGAGCCCAGTTGCCTAGTTCTGCATGTCTGTCTGTCCGAAAACTTAGGGTAAATACAAAATACCACAGTCTACCTAACGGTTACACATGTAATAAATTTTAAAAGCTTTATTTTTCAGTAATTTAACCCATTTATACCGAGTGGACTCTTCTACCTAAACTCTTTGGTCAAGTTCATTTCCTAGGGTATGTTTATGTTAGGGTATGTTTAGTAAGAATTTCTGAATTTAATGCAAACAGTGTAGACCCTGATCATACGCCGCGGTCTGCGGCGTCTGATCCTGGTCTACACTGTTTGTCTTTTTTTTTTTTTTTTTTTTATTGGACGCTAGGCTTAAATGGTTTAACGGTTACCCATGTAATAAATTTTAAAAACTTCATTTTTCAGTAATTTAAAATTTAATTAGTATCTTCGATAAACCATTTTTGTGACACATTTATTTGTATCTTTTTCAAACATAACTAGTAAAATTAATTCATAACCGCAAACTAATAGGGGTTTTCTGCTAGGGAACCATAAAACTTCGGGAACAGGTGCAGGATAAGGTTTTGTCAATGTTTCTTTTTATCCTTCGCTGATATCAGCAGGCAGTTGTTTTAAGCTTCATAACTAATTCACTTAATTGTTTCTATGTCGCTATAAAATTAACAACATTATCAAGAGAACCATTATTCATAATCTAGTTTTTCATATTTTCCGCTAATAGTAGGGCCATTATTCATTACATGCTATAATCGTGTAGTTTCTTCTGACAGAATTAACTTTTACCACTCTCTGGGCTAATTCAGCAGACGGCAAATTGATATTTTTCTTATTTTTCCCAGCGAACAGGATTTGACATTTCCTGTAATAAGGGCAATAACTCTGACATGGAAATATCAAAACCTGTTCTCTAGGAAAAAAAAGAAAAAAATATTTCGATATGTCGTCTGCTGAACATTTTACCCAGAGTGCTAACCGTTAATTATCTAGCCTGTCACATTCCCTCTAATGATTTCATTCTAACTGCAGCTAAATATCTGATAGGCTGTTATTACTAATACACACTCCATTGTAAAGTGGCAAACGCCTTTAAATTTCCACTATATCAGCGGTGAATTGATTATTTTATAAGGCTATCATAAGACGGTGGGCGTTCCCTACACGGTCGGCGGGTTCCCACAGAAGGAGTGAAACCAGTAATTTGAACATATTAGGCCTTATTAGAGTCGCCCCAGCGCATCTGCTGTCAAATGGTAACCCTTTTGAAATACGGTAAAATTTCACATTTATTTTTATATACAGTAAAATTCAGTTTTATTTGACTTGTGTACTGAAAGTCTGACATCTTTATGAGCAGGACTTATTTTAACCCGCAGTTCGCTTAAGACGAAACGAACAGACGAGATTTTAACCGAAATGATACCTTCAAGGGCAATAACTCTGACATGGAAATATTTACATCTCTCCTTATTAGAGGTTACTCTTAAAGGAAACAGTTTGCTCCAGCCAATAGCTCCAATTCTTTTTTAACCCATTTAAGCCTAGCGTCCCCTAAAAGGGACATTGGCAAACACTGTAGACCCAGATCAGACGCCGCAGAACGCGGCGTCTGATCAGGGTCTACACTGTTTGCATTAAGCTCAGATATTTCTACAGAACATGACAATAGTAAAAACTAAGCAGACACCCCTTTGATAGGAAATGAACCTGTCCAAAGTGTTAAAGTAGAGGAATCCACTCCGCATAAATGGATTAAAAAAAATATATATATTTAAGTACTAGGTAAGCAATTTTTATCTGCAAAAGTCGTCTTCCTTTGAAAGAAAGTGGTATAATCTCTAAATTTACCCATTCACATTTAAAATTTTTATTGTAACCAGAAATCAGAGCTTGAATTATCAGGAGAGTTGTCTTAGGAGACGATTTCCATGAATTAACCAACTCTCTTTCAGGTTACACTTCACGTAAATTTGCAAGATTATTTTTTCGATTTAATATTTAATTTCAGATGGTAACGGTTTAACATACTGAATCGTCTTATTTTAGAAAATTTCAAATCAAACATGTTGTTTTAATGATAAATACTTTCAAATCAGCACGTAAAAATCCTACCGGATCAAGTATTACATTCAGTCAAATTCGTAATAACATCACGGTGTTACTTATTCATAGATCAGTAACAAAGCTATCCAAAAACGCATACTTTCAAAATACTTAAAATGAAAGATATTCCGAAAACAAACAAATGGTTGAAAATTACGAAATTTCACAAAAAAAAAAAAAAAAAAAAAAAAAAAAAAGAAAAAAAAAAGAACTTCAGTAAGTGAAATGAAATTATCGTCGAAATGTAATTTAATTTTTTTTTAAGTTACAAATCAATTTATTATAAACATATCGTTATCACAGCCCTATATGGAAAGACGCGAAGGAAGTATTATTTATTTATTTGTGTGTTCATAAGCTGAATATTTTGAGATAAAAAAAAAATGTAAAATTATTCAAAAAGTCCCAAAACCATCATAGATTCCTTATGAATATTAGTGAGACGAAAATTAACAAATACTTTAAATCACGACAGCACTAAGTACATGCATTCGGAATACATCTTCGGATTTTGGCCATTGAACGCGGTTGAGGCATGCCATTCTTTTTAGCTTGTTGACAATGATAAAATATTTCGAAGCAGGGAACCTTTTGAAATACAGAACAAATCAAAACTAGAAAATAGCATACTCAGTTTTATTGAGTCAATGAAAACTGGAATAATTCTCACGTCCAGACGCGAGGGACGTTGCATTTTTTTTCATTATCTGAGCGGAATTCCGCATTTAATGTATGTTTGTTCTGTATTCGTTGAAGTGTTGCTTTTTGACAGAAACGCATATATGCTTTATCATGCTTCTCAGGGCTCAGAAATCACTTGTCTTCTGTGAACAGATTGTAATAAGACTTCTATCAGACAAAGATGTCTCCCTAAAGAGATGGTTCTGAGTACGGTTTTGGTGTGCTTATAGACCAGTGAAGAAACCAGCAACAGATTGCTACATGTAGATGCATGGTGGTATCTTAAACATCCGCCTTTTACTGTGAAGAAGCAAACAACAAATTGTCACAGTTGGAGTGCAGTGGGAGCAGAACAAGAACAAAGTCAATGAAAAAGAGATAGCAGCCCAGCGGGCACATGACGTAAATACAACGTCGCCTCAACGTCGATGCAACGTCATGACGTTGCATCGACGTTGAGGCGACGTTGTATTTACGCCATGTGCCTGCCGGGAGGTAAGGGGGCTGGATACACTTGGTAGGTTTTCCCATTTTACAAGGGAGACAACTTTTTTATCTTCCTGTTGACTTTCCTTCACAACAAATCATTTCCTTTCAGAGTAACCCATTTGTAGAAGTTTGGGAGTAAGTTCTTTCTTTTCAGAGTAGAACCATCTTTAGAAGGGAGAAAACGAAAACATGCCTATATAATTTGGACCCCGTTAAACCCCACTTTCATTTAGTAAAACAGGGGTTGAGGCGGTTCTAACCAGTACCCACAATTTATGTTTTGAGCAGAAATATGAAAAATATTAGAATTTTTTTCTGAACACGTTCAGTTTTTGGTGGTGAAATTTTCATTATATATTTGAATAGGCATGTTTTCGCAATGAAAACGATTTTGACAGAGTTGACTCCCCCAGAAAGTGTGGCTATTTCCCTTCACGTCATCCTAACTGGCAAAGCTCCTGGATCAGGTGCAGTATTCTCGGCGATTTACGCAATAGAAAGACCAGTGACACACAAAAAATACTTATAGAGCACCTGTGTGGAGAAATGAGAGAATCGCATCACAGCAGCAGTCGCTATGTGGTTTTGTGGAGACCCTAAAATGTCGCTCCATACTTCGATATGGTGCAGACATTTTTTTTTTTTTTTTTTTTTTTTTTTTTTTTACATTTTCTGGTTCTTTGGGACTTTTGTGCTCACATAATACTTGTGAAAACAGAATGCCGATCAAAGCTATTACATAGGGGGGGGGGAGGGGGGGGTGGGCATGAGGATTGTTGCATTTTTCTTTATTTCTCATGAACAGACTTCAAAAGGATCCCTACTTCGGGATATTTTGTGATCGGAGCAGCTGTCGCTAAGTGCTTGTTTAGAGGCCGTACACGGTCGCCCCGCACTTCGACATCGTGCTGATATTATTAAATTTCTGACTATTACGAAAACACTCCTATTCAAATATATAGAAAATTTCACCTCCAAAAAAACTGAAATTTTTTTCAGATAAAAACTCTGATATTTTTCATATTTCTACTCAAAACGTAAATTGTGGGAACTCGTTAGAACCGCCTCGGCGAGGCCATTCTAACGAGTACCCACAATCTATACTTTTGAGCAGAAAAAAGAAAAATAATGTATACCCCAGTAAACCCCAGTTTTACTATATAAAAGTGGGGTTTAAGGGGGTCAACATTATATAGTCATGTTTTCGTGATGCGTTGGGACTATTGGGCTCAAATATTATATATGGAAATAAAAGTGAGGGTACACAGGAAACGCAAGGAGAGATGAGAAACAAATAATGCAAAACGCCACCATTAAAACCAACAACAGAGGAAACGCCTTTGGAACGGAGGGTAGAAAAACTACTGGTGGAGAGGGGCTTAAACTAGATTTACTTGCTCGAAACCGCGCCCTTAATTCCTATGCACTTTTTAAATAACAAATAAATGTGTGGTCCTTATAGGGGTCCTCTACCTCATCTATGAAGCATCCACACTGAAACACATATAATCACAAACACTGTAAAACAAAGCAAAAGGTCCATGGCGATTTTGTGTGATGGCCTTAAAACAAGCTAGCATTCTTTATAAATCTATAGCAGGCCGTTATCTGCCCGTCAGCTACCCTGACGGGCCGATAACGGCCCGCTATAGATTTATAAAGAATGCTTAATGGGAATGTCAGTAGGTATTACTATTGACCGTTCGAAAGCGATGGTTCCAGTATTGTTCGTTCTTTGTGAGATCTTGTGGCTGCTCGCTCCGGACACTTTTTCATATTTGTCATGTTTGTTGTGTTTGATGGATCCTGTCCTGTATTGTGATTACCGTGTTGAAAAAAGGGATCCGGTTGTTTTGCTTTTCGTTGGTTTGTGACATGTTTTGTGATGTTGCTCTTCCTGGACGTCTTTTGTACCATTTTCATCGTTTCCGGTTGCCACTCGGCTACACGTTACCTCTCTTCTTCAAAGGTAACCGCATCCATGTAGTTATTCAGGGATACTTTCAAATTGTATTTGTAGTGTGTCTCCATGGTAACGTTTTATTTTTTCCATTTTTCCTTACAAAGCGTTCTTTGGCAATTGATAATCAGATATTTTGCTATATAATCGTTTATATATAATTGGGATGATGCATTCTTAAGGACCTGTATCCAGGACCTCATCTGGCCACTTGATGTTTGAGCTAGCGCTCGACAAAACCTACAGTAAGACTTGTGCGACCAGCGAAGACTCAGATCAGCCTGCGCATCCGCGCAGTCTGATCAGAGTCTTCGCTGATTGCATGTGCCTTCTACAACCTCCAGGCTATCTAATGAGGGATAAACGAGAACCCTGCCATACTGAATGGATGTACATGCTGATTGGAAAATTTACTGGTTACACTGGTCTTATTGTAGGTTTTGTCGTGCGCTGGCTCCTTAAGTAGTTTTCTCAGACAGCTAGTGTGGGTGGAAATCGTTAACCCTTTGGCATGGCCTACGTGAAAAACAGAAGGAAAGTAATTTAAGCCAGCGCACAACAAAACGTACAATAAAACTTGTGCTACCAGCGAAGACTCAGATCCGCGTAAACATTCGCCTAGTCTGATCCGAGTGTTCGCTGTGCACTCAATGGGTAGCTAAGGACCCAAACTTTCTTCATGCGGACAGCGAGTCTCTGATCAGACTGGGTGGATCCCCATGCTGATCTGAGTCTTCACAGCGTGCATTTTGTTAGTTTTGTCGTGCGCTGGCTCAGAAACATACATTTAACAAATACAAAGGCATATTCAAATCAAAGTACTGTGAATATTAACGCTTACAATATGTTGCAACTGTTTGCTTTGTGCATTTAGATAACATTTAGTATTACTGATATAGAGAAACTGTTTCAAAATAATGAAATTGCGTTGGTCAGATCAATTCTGACCGTAAATTTTATTTTAGTGTAAATACATATATTTGACAAGAGTGTACAGGACTAGAAGAGACAAATACTTTTTAATAAATTATAGTCAATTTAATCAGAATTAACTGTTTTTCATATCGAATAAAAAACGTCTTTCCAAGTTATGTTGAAAATACGGAACATTATCATCACGAAAACACGCCTATATAATATTGACCCCCTTAAACCCCACTTTTATATAAAAAGACGCCTATATAATATTGACCCCGAGGCGGTTCTAACGAGTACCCACAATCTATGTTTTGAGAAGAAATAAGAAAATATCAGAGTTTTTTATCTGAAAATTTTCAGTTTTTGGACGTGAAATTTTCTATATACTTGAATAGGCGTGTTTTCGTGATGATGATAAGGTATTTTTTTGTTGTTCATGACGCATATAAGAAACATTTTAACAAGATCCATATTACTTAGTTTTCTATTAAAAAGATAATAATCTTATTTCACCAATACCAGCGGGTGTGCTATATTAGAAATATAAGTAATCCTCTTATAAATCAGAGCATCATCTTTTAAAACAAAGTAATAAGTTTTCGTAAGTGGGGTTTTGCGCGATTATGCTCTCCATGAAGCAGATACTTCAAAAATGTTTTCAAGTTCGTGGAACTGCTGAACTCAAGTCTCCCCATGGGGAAATAGGTTATTGGAGCAAATGCTGTGAGCATAGGTTCTGTATATCCTCGAAGTCTGGTTAAGGCTTTCACAGAACATTAGCTTCGCGAATACACACAGACTGACCTACATCACGCGTTCCGTTTAAAACACATTTTGAATTTAATTACTTTTGTAGACTAAATCTATCGAATGAAAATTTAATGATAGTTTTCCTATTTTCCACTTAAATAAGGCTTGATATTCAGCTTGAATGAAATGCCAAGCCCATTTTTTTTGGCGAAAAATATTTTAGAATGTCTGCTTTGTTTATAGCCAACAGGTTAAATAACATTCAACGTTGAAATTTCTCTAATTAGGTTGTGCAAAGTAAGGCTCCGCCGGGTTTCAGTGGACGGCCTATTTAACAAAAAAGATTTAAAAATTATTTCTGAGGTTTTAACCTAACCATCAAAAGAAATGCTTTATTTATTCAGATTTGAGGCGTGCCCCTTCCTCAACCACCATTTGTTTCATCCATTACGAAAACACGCCTATTCAAATATATTGAGAATTTTACCACCAAAAAATGAAAATTTTCAGATGAAAAATTCTGATATTTTTCTTATTTCTGCTCAAAACATAGATTGTGGGTACTCGTTAGAACCGCCTCGATGAGGCGGTTCTAACGAGTACCCACAATATATGTTTTTGAGCAGAAATAAGAAAAATAATGTATACCCCTGTAAACCCCAGTTTTACTATATAAAAGTGGGGTTAAAGGGGGTCAATATTATATAGGCGTGTTTTCGTGATGACTCCTAGAAAAACGTGTTGATGGGAGTTCAGAATAAATAGATGCTATTTGTAAGTTGCCCTTCTCCCTTATCAGCTAATATTATCACCGGTTCTACAGCAAACAGGTCAATTTCATTCAGAAAAGGGAAAATACCCGTATATTTTTGTAGTAAAACCCTATAAGAATAAACTTAACTAGAGGAGACTATTTACAAAAGTCCGCTGCATGAGCAGTGATTGTAAACAGCTGATTGGCCATTGATAAACTCTTCCCAAGTATGTGGTAGAATCTACCATTGCTGCCGGTCTGAAAAGGGCGAAAACTCAATAAAAAAGTTGACTGATTTTACCCAAAATTAATCCGGTCGTCTAATGTCATACCTAAGCCGTATAGCCAATATCAAGAGCGTAGATCAAATGCTTTTTTAGATGGCTTCCTCACAAAGTTATGTTTTAACTGTTGAAAAAGGAGACCTAATACCAGTACAAGTTCAACAGAAAAGAGAAAAAATGGGTACTATATTTTTGATGTTCAAGAAATACATGCAGTTTCTTTATACATTCGACTCTCGTTATCTCGAATTCCAAGGGACTCTCTGAAACACTTCGAGATATCCGCACCTCGACATATCGGATTTTCAGAATTGAGAAAAAAATAATTCGAACAACCACATTTAACAAATTTATATGCAATTGGACTTGATAGAGATATATCGAAAATATTGTGGAAAAGAGGAGAAATTGCTCCTTAGGAGAAATTTCTCTTCTTTTCCACAGTATTTTTTACTTGTTGTTAGATTTTCATGTTTAAGCAGGGACAAGATTTTCACTTCAGATAAGCGGTTATTCGAGATAAGCGAGTTCGAGATAACGAGAGTCAACTGTAGTTCTTTAGTACTGTACGTTCTTAAAGTGTATATTCTGTTTCTAAGGAGCAATTTCTCTTCTTTTCCACAATATTTTTTACTTGTTGTTAGATTTTCATGTTTAGGCAGGGACAAGATTTTCACTTCGAGATAAGCGGTTATTCGAGATAATGAGAGTCAACTGTAGTTCTTTAGTACTGTACGTGCTTAAAGTGTATATTCTGTTTAAAGATAAGGGGAGGTGAATAAGTCTGTCAAAGTACATATGTAGCCAGTGTATGTAGCATAACAAAACTAAAATCGTAGGCCTAACAGATACGTACCAACAGTAAATTCAGTTTCCTACGTCAAATAGTTCAAAAGCTGAAAAAAATGCCTAAGTCGGAAAAAAGCCAAATAGTACTCGGTAAAAATTGTATGGAAATGTTAATCTGGCTAGTCTCGTACCATACCAAAGGTTTTATACCAAATGTTAAGTCCCTAACTCAAATATGTTTTTGAGATCTCTTGCTTACAAAGTTACGCTTGAACATTTGAAGAGGGGGCCCAGCTCTGCAATTACATGTCGTTCGGAAAGAAAAACAAATATATTTCAAAAGCAAGTCATATTTTTTTTAAAGTTGGAGACAATAAACTGATGAAACCGATGCACATAAGAACTAAAACATACAATGTGAAAGACACATGCTCTAATCAATTTGTGGTTGAACGCAGTCAAAGAACAGTTTCCTACACGACAGTGTGACTACCATACTTAACCTTAATATTCGGACATCTAAACTTCTTGCCTTACATGTACTAAAATTTGAAGAAAAAAAAACACATATCGATTTAATTACTTCTTGGTGTGTCTAGGGTTCGTATACTTCGCCCCACACCTCAACCTCAAGAAAAAGGACCGAAAAACGATTATATCTGATGCAACTTTATAGTGACACTCGGCTTTTGGAAATACACTTTATGCATGGCAAGAAGCGGGCGTAGAAGATACAGTCCCTCTTAGAAGTCCAAAATCAGAAAGGGAGTGATAGGTTATGTAACATTTATGAAGCTTTCGTGTCTTGGAAATGATTGACCTCATATTGCTTATGATGTCTCGACCGACGTAAAGGCAATATACTCTCCAGATGACCCGCTAGTCTCATGTTCAAAGCAACCACTTAAGACCTGCAATTTTGACCATATCTACTGTAGAATTGTCTAATGTATCATTTTGACCAAATTCTGGCATCAAAACCTGTAAACAAAAAGACAACAAAACGAGGCAAAACATCTGAAACACTATTTTCTTATTTTTCTCAGAAGACAGGCTTGACGTTGCATGCAAATTGTCTCCTAAGGGAACATCAAAGCCTATTTTCTAGGAAAATAAGAAAAATATCACCAATTTGTCGTCTGATGAATTTGACCAAAGAGCGGTAAAAGTTTAACTGTATTCATTGGGAGATAAGCAGACTGATACTAAAATTATAGTTTTAGTAAGTAGATCGAAGAACATAAAAATGGATAAGTAGCCGCGGAAATAAAGATCACCTGGCTACAAGTCGTACAAGGTTGTGATCTCTCACGTGCTTAAATACAAGTGATGATTAAATGCTTACTCTATTAAATGATAAAGATCTGCGAAAGTAGTAAATTAGTAAATGGTTACAGTTTTATTACCACTTCCTGAGGTAGAACTTAAGAATCTTGGATAAAGATAATACTAAAATATGTTTGCACCCCCCGTAACACTCAGAGGCAGAGTTTAGAAACACAAGTAATAGTTCCTGCGCCGACGTTCAAACAGTAGAAATTATGCTTGATCTTTCATTTCGCCACCCACTGTGTAAACTATACAATAACTTCGGTTTTTAGAGGCTGAATAAATAACAAGATCATAAGAACTAGAGAAATAACCTAGTAATTGTATATTACAGAATTATATCAAAGTAAAGCCTAATAGCTTAAAAGAGTTTTCAACCTATCTACTGAGTTATGATAAGCATGTGTTGTTCGATTATATTTGCGGAATTGTACTAGATGAATATACCTGCTCAAAACAATATATAATATAGTATGAGAAATGATTTTCGATCAATTTTCTACTGATGACACAATATACGATGAGTTTCTGTAGGTATGTTCGAAGCATTCTGAGGTTCTCTGACTAATTAATATAAAGTAACTGCAATTAAACAAAACAAAAAAGAATCATTGGATGGATGTGATGTTGTTCTCTCTCTCTCTCTCTCTCTCTCTCTCTCTCTCTCTCTCTCTCAATGGCATTAACACATTAAAAAAATGCTTTTCCAAATTAACACTTGGTGTTTCCACTCTCTGTAAATATATGAATTATACTTGTTTACATATGATGCCTTAACCATTTCATCGGATTTACAACAATTGGAAATAACCATATGAACTGGCTGACAGTTAAGTTTAGAATAATATCGGTATTAAATTCTCTAGAAAGCAATTTTTAAACAAAATCAGATATTTGTCGCGTTTCTAACGTAGCAGAATAAACTGTCCACAAAATCCATCCCATTAACCTCAAAATTCAAACAAAGAGCATAAAAATGGGAGTTATCCGTAATTCCCAAATCCTATTAAGAATGGACATCATAGCCTTGTCAAATGACACACACATACGTCAAGATAATACACTTTCAGGGGAGGTCACTCTAGGTTGTTTTGCCTCTTACTGAAACGGGGTTCACTGTAAAAGGGAAGAATTTGCTCCCCTTGATCCTTTTTCAGCGGGGACTTGTTGTGCAGGAAAGTAAACAAATGGTGGGAAATCTACCAAGTATATTCATTCCCCTTAAATTATTAAGTTTGATACTTCAGGGCCCAGTTGTTCAAAGCGTCGTTAGCTTAACGAGCTCGTTAAGGGTCATTTCGTTAACTGTTTTAGCAGATTCAATATACAATATTCTGATATTTTTTGCTGAAAAAATGTGAGTAGCTTTTGCACTGCAAAAGCTACTCACATTTTTTCAGCAAAAAATTTCAGCATATTTGCGTATCACTCGATTAAAATTTTAACGAATCGTTAACTAACGACATCGTTAGCTTTGAGCAACTGGGCCCAGATATCCAAACACCGAAATCAGAAATACCTCTTTAGCAAAGAATACCAAGTTGTTTCAAATTCTTATTTTCAAGTAATAAGCGGCTTTGTCTAGTTTGAAGCTATAAGCGGCAATGTCCCCCATTGTTTTATTTTGTACGTTGGCTCCAAGTACCTGATTAGCGCACCATGTTCCCCGCGCCCTCGAAGAGAAGCCTGTTTAAATTCTGTAATCTCGCGATGGATCAACTTTTGAGCCTCCTATCATGGGTCTCTATCGTCTACTTAATAGATTTCTCAGTTTGAGAACATTTTTTGGAAACTCAACACTCATTTAAGAGGTATTTTTTCGAGAAATTAAGTTTTTTACACGAAAATTTCTTGTATTAAATAGGTGTCCTGTAGCGTGCATTCCTTTACTAGACCGGTGTGGTTAATATCATTGTCTGATTAATGTCTACTTCTAGTCAGATTTATATGATATTGTTGTAAACAGTTTAGGATTCAGTCAAAACAGCACCAGGCAACATTCTAAAAATACTTTTCAGAAAAATAAAGCTTGACATTTCATAAGGATCGTCAAACCTGATTTTCTAACTGTCTGTTAGCTGTTCTGGACCATTTGTAAATTTAGCTTGAAGAGACACTACAGAAACGTAATATTTCCAGCAAAACGTTGTTTAAAAAAAATAACTGGGCATTGTCTATATCAAGTTACAGTCGCAGGTCCTAATTTTTCAGTCGCTATATAGATGACCGTGTTTTAAGACAAATAATGGAATATATGTCCGCTCTTCTTAATGGTATTTTTTTCTGTCGTGACAACTTTAGCCCCAAAATCTTATTCCAGGAAACATTTTAATTAAGTATTCATGCCTAACCCTCCCCACCACAAGATAATATACTGAAACATGGAATAGCATGGGTATACATTATGAGGCTTTTTTTTTTTTTTTTTTTTTTTTTTTTTTGTTTTGTTTTGTTTTGTTTTAGAATTTTGCGGGGTTTTTTAACATGACTTTAATTTACTTGTTGTTTCTATTACACTTTTGTATTGCATAAAATGTCGAAATATACTTAGTTACATTATTTTCCGCCTTTTCTCTGTGTTAGACAGTGGAAGTTCCATGGCTTACACAACTCTGAACAAGAGGAATATCCAGAATTGTATGAAAACTTGTTGTGGGTACTCGATCATTACAAGCGCAAATTGAACAACAAGCAGCCTTGAAAAATCTCTGAGCGAAAACTATGTGCATGTGGGGCCTTTCATATATCAATCAAGAAAAATCGGACCAGTGCCCACGCACCCCCCACCCCCGCCCACTCCCCGCCCTGCCGCCCCCTCCTCTCGCACGAGCTATCAACAGCAATGCTGGCAGAGACGTCACTGTGATCGTCCCACGTAACTCGCTTCTATGGTAGACAGAATTCAAACGCTGATGTATCAAAGAAATGCTTTATATGGTATTCAATAAGCAAAACCTAGGTACTAGCACAAACAAAGCCGGGTGAGTCTTTATATTAATTTTGTTTAGCTAAAACATTTGCCAAAGTCATACATAGAGCAAGAAACCGCCAAAACTTATTTTCATTGTCAGTAATCGAATTCCGGTTGTCCAAGCATTTGTCTACATGCATTTTGAGATGGCTGCTGTCTAATTGTTCTACAGTCATTGAATGCGTGCATGTTTGAATTTTCTATTGTTAGATATCATTGTTTCTACTGATGTTTGTCTTTAGTACCGATATTGTCATCTGACAGTGCAAAATGGCGTGACCGCATCAAAAAGGATTCGGTATGCTTTGAAAATAAAAGCTAAATTACCGATGTCCGTGGATATTATGTGGAGTTTGTTTTGTCATTATTTGTTCCTTATCTTTCCTTCTTTTGGTACTCTACAGTCAAGTGAAATAAGATCTGTAAAGATTAATTCATCAACAATAAAGGGACAGACTCGGTGGATAGCACAGGCAGAGAAAATGTTATTCCAACTGTGATAGACTGGCTATGAGGCTAAAATTAAACAGTTGTCATGTCGAATGAATGTTCGTGTATTTAGATATAAAATTATTTTGCGCATGGAGATATTTTAAATACCTCCATTCTCATCCTACACCGTTGCTAGGATTTCAGTCTGATGCTGTATTATCATTTCCATATGCAAGGCTCGCGCAACACAAGATCAAAAACTTTTCATCCGTAGCTTCTTATCCTCCAAAATTCTGGAAAAGGGCTAACGTCACATCCATTCATAAAAAGACGACCCGTCTGAAACCTCCATTTGTAGGCCTTTATCTCTCTTTTAGATACTATCGGAAGGTCATCGAAAACTAGTCTATTTCCATTTCCTTGTCGCTTTCTGGCCCTGAGAGTCAGATTTTGTGCGTTATGCTGTTTCCTCCCAACATCAGTGCACAGATTTCAACAAACCTACATAACCATGTCGATTTCTAGCCTTGAGTCTTGGGGTCCAGTCTCAAAAGGACAATTTAGCTATTTTTGTCCGTTGTCCTATCTCCTTCTTTTACTGTATGCCTTTCTCCTGTGCTACGCTCGCAAAACACCAGATAAATTTTTATGGGCTAGTGCTTTTGGCTTGCGTCTGAAGTACTCTGTCTGTCTGCCTATCTGTTTGTCTGTCTGTTAGAGTCATGCACCACTACAGTAGTTTTTGATTAGTTTTCAATCCTCAAGCTCACAGGGGTACTGAGAGGCAGTATGGGAATCTGTGGTAAATTTGTGGATCAGAAGTGGCTTGCAACCTACTGCGTGGACTCTAGTTCTTTCAGTGAACGCTTACCGAAAAATTACCAGCGCTGGCGTAGCCAGAACGGAATTATTTTTACGCACAAACAATAAAAAGTCCCCTAGTATCGCTTCAAAAAAGCAGGGGCTACTTTTAAAGGAAAGAATTTGCTCCCAGAGGGAGCAAATTCTGTCCTTTAAGAGTAGCCTCTATTTTGGAAGTGGTAAATTCTGTCTTTTAAGAGCAGCCCATATGGTAAAGAAGCAAACTATTTTATGTTTTTTGTATCTTTATTGCAAATATTTTTTCATGTTACGCACATTCGAAATATGCGTAATGAGCGCTACGCATTTTTTCCATTGCGAGGTCTGAACAGGGGCTTTGTTGTTCACTTTGGAGAGTAAGTTTGTGATCGCTGTAAGAGCGGAAGAAACATGAAACCCTGAACAGTTTGTGTGGATGGATAGGCCAATTTAGGTCTTTGATATTCGAATATTCCTAAAGTCCTTTTTCGCTTAGATCAACTCAATTATTATTATTTCTTTTCCTTTTCCCAGCTGTCAGTATGACAAAATTCAATTAAATGTAAAACTGATTGAACAACCGGTTTATAAGTAATAAACAGAAAACTGAATATACGTTTGATAGGAATCTTAACTTTCATGCCAAGCTCTAAAGCATTTAGGCTATTAGCTTCTCGTACTTATCAAAATAGATTTGAAAACCCGTAGATCAATCCTAGATGAAAACCAGCGAGTCGTAGAATTATGATTTATAGACGGTGGTTCCAAGCTATCAGGAATTATATCTCGTCAGTAAGGAAAATATTCAGTCTTTATTTTTTACAGCTGTAATATTTGGTAGGTTTTTAATGGGAGATATTCTTTATTGCCATTTCAGTAATTACTTTCGGGTTTCCCCAACACATTTCTGCCGCGTTATGAGAAAATTGAGCTAGGGCGCGGTATTTTCTATAAGTTTGCATGTGTGCCCAGGGACGACTCAGATCAGCCTGCACATCCGCGCAGGCTGATCAGAGTCGTCGCTGGGTACTGTGATAAGCCAAGGATCCAAAGCGAAGACTCTAATCAGCCTGTGCGGCTGAAAACTTACAAATGTTTGTAGTAAAAGCCATGCCCCGGCTCAGTTGGTCTAAGTCCGCATACTGACAACAAAAGCCAAGACCAGACTGCGTAAGTTTGAAAAGGATATCGGTATCCGCAATAACATTACATGGGCTTGTTTAATCTAAATAGCATATAACAAAACATCTGACCAGAATGCGGAGATGCGCATATGGTATGCGTTGGAACATGAAATACGTTAGGTTCTCATGTGAAGAGTTGATTTTTCAAACATTTTATCGCTCAATATGTTTGAGGGAGTTATAGCTGATGGATTAGCTGTAGCTTTCAGAGAAAATGGGAAGATGTAACGTAAATGACCAATAAATGGGAAATTATTATACAGGCTTATAACAAGTTCAGATGCGTCCCCTTTTAGATCAAATTAGCCGCGCTTTGAGAAAATGGCTCTCTTGCGTTAATAAGACTGGATATTTCTGTATGTTTTGCATACGTCTGACAACAGCCATCTCAATAATTTTGCAATAGTGCCAGAAGGTTTTGTGTGGGTAGATGCTGTTGAGAAAAAGCCTTGTTCTTAAATGTTTGCCTCAGGTCGAGCATGATGGTAGCTGAGTTAGCCCTTATCTGGCGTTTCTTTAAAAGCCCATATGCATTATGTTGGTGAACAGACTGCGCGGATACGCACTCTGAGCTGGGTGTTCGCTGTTCGCATACGTCCTAAGGTCATTTTCTATTCGGAGCGGCACAAATATTTTCTTTTCGAAGGTAACTCCGCTCCTGGTTGTCTGTGGTATACTTACCGTCTTCATTGTATGTTTTAACCCTGCTCCTGCTGAACCTGGATATATCCTGCCTTTGCGAAAAGTGTAGATCCAGATGAGTGGCTTCTGATCTTGATCTGCACTGTTTGTCAAACATTATGTGAATTTATATCAACAATCTGGATCAAGTTATATGATTGGTTAATAGTTAGAAGTGGGCGTGTCATCTTAATGTATTCAGCATGAAAAGGGTTTAGGCTAACTGAAGATTTATTTTCAGCTCTGTCAAAATGGGGGAATTTTGTACACTATGATTTTCTGAGACTTCATTATATAAGAAATAAAATGACACATGTTAGCCCTCTGGCGATGGGGGCGTTTGCCTGTAACAGTCATGTTACCAACGTTACCCTCAAAACAATAAAACTAATTTGGTGTAAATACTAAAGTATCCATATTCTTGCTTACCAGCATGCTATTTGCTACCAACGCATGTGGTTTTATAGAGAAAGGTATCTTACTATGTTTAGCTGTCAATGAAATGTTTTGTAACTGTTATATATGTTACTAAAAGCCATAAACATCATATGTATGTTTCCTAATACAACATTTTGAACGATTCTAATGCTGTTTTACAATAGATAAACACTATTTGTCCTCGTTTGTACAGCAACAAATGAAAACAAACCACCTTGACTGAGCAAATGACATAAGGAACGACAGTTATTTTAAAACAGCCTAAACTTCTTTTCAGAAAAGTATCGTTATTTCAAATTTCTTAACAGCGTATTTGCTGTGGTTCATTTAGTAAAATGCATTTAACTATTATGATTGGTTTAATGCATTATATGCTTTGAATAATGCTTTGTACACTTCATAATGTTATATACATTACTTTTTGAATGATACTTTATCTGCATTTTATAAATGGTTGTTGATACTTTTTTTATAAAGAGATGAAGGGAAATCAGCTCCATAATTCTTTAGAAACTAACATGGCAAATTATTTCTCAGACACCTTTATAGTTTGGTGAGTTAAGTGAAAGAAAACCTCCGCCAATTGTCCGATTGATAATTGTATCTTAAAAATAGTAAAATGTACCCTATAAGAAATACAGAAACATCCTCGTTTTAAAATACTTACATGGTATGAGCTATTCATTGCTTAAGCTCTATGCATAAAGCTGATTTTCTAAAACTTAAATCCATATAGACTTCCAGAAATATTGTACACTTAATATTGTTACATACGCTATATGTCAGTTTAAGTACTGTGATATCAGAATTCTGTTTCCCATAGACAATGTTTGCAGGAGAAATATCTTGAGTATAGCTCCATCAATAATACTACTGTATACTTTCCTAATATCAACTCAAAAGCATGGTTAAACTGGAAACAAATATTCTGAGGGCACAAATTATTCAAGGCTAACAATTTCATTATTTGAGTTTACATAAAAATGCAGTGGTAATCACGCTGATAATAACATCACATATATTTCAACACTGCACTGCAATTAGATGCAGCCAAATACGCAGCATGCACGCACACTCTGGCACTTCTTTGTTACCATAGTGTATAAAATAAATTATTTTATGCTGGCTAGAAGGCAGTTTACCTCAATAAAATCTCTTTATTATGAAATACCATGTAAAAACTACACATATAGGTCAGTCATACATAATATAATATGATGATACATTAAATAGATGATTACTATAAATTGTTTATCATCAATTTAGTGATAAGAAAAGCATTTTAGATATAAGATTATACAAAAGTCTTGTTATGAATTTTATGAGTGATATAAGTTATAAGAATAACACACAACAACATTAAGCTTAACGATTTCCATTCTCTTTGTTACTTCATAATGGACCTCAAAAACGTGTACTTGATTGTCAGACTGGTAACAGTATAAAATAAATGATAGGATTAATTGTGTCTCTGAGCCTTATATGGCATATGGCTGAGTCTGAATTTAGATTTAGCTGCCAAGAAACTATAATGCGATATAAAAAACCAACATCTTTGGTCTCTACTCCTGATATACCATTTTTACTAGTTTATTTTGATGCCAAAGTATGTTAAAGTATTCTGTTCTCACCTTTTATTTCTATTGCAATTTCAGAAATGAAATAACCTAGTACCTGCAGATGGTCAACGATTCTGTTACGGTGAATAGTTTACAACCAATGTAAAATGCCATTAACAGACATTATCATTTACCTAACATTTCGGGTAACATATGTAATACAATTGTAACTGCTATTCTTAATCAGACTCCCTGCGTATCCCACTTAGACTTTTACAACTTTAATTGTGCTTCTAAAGACAGATCCTACCAAAAAAGGACAAAACAATGATTTTTCATTACTATTATTAAAGCCCTATTTTCTTTAAGGCCATTTTTCCTTTTGCCCAGACACTGATCAGTCTTCCAATTTACATATTTGATACATACTCTGATGCTAAGAATACAACTTCGGCTGCTCAGAATGCATATTCTGACGCTAAGAATAGCTTTTCTAGGTCCTTTCCTAGAGTTAATTTCAAAGTCATATGTAAATATGTCCTGCTGACTATAGTTATGTCCAACAATATTGATCTGATTTTTTTTTATTTATGCGTTTTAGATAGGTACCGATAGTTTATGTTATAATAGAAAAAATGTGCAAATATATGCATGGAACAGATGAAAATCAAGCTACATACCATTTTTGTTTTCCACACAAGAGTGGAGTCAATCTCTAAAAGTGTTAAGTCACTGAATTGCTCTAATATATATTCAATTCCATTGTGTTATGTATGTTTCTAAATGTGCCTAATGTTACACACTTATTTTTAAGGATTATTGTATATATTTAAAAGATAAAGCAACACTGTTTGGTTTGGGGGAAATCATATTACCATAAGGCAAAGCGTTTATGATTAACTTTATGTTACCTTAATGTATTTAAGCCGCAGCATGACAAAGCTAACAATTGACTTGTGCGCCTGGCAAAGATCAGCCTGGTTGTCCGCTCAGTCTGATCAGTCTTTGCAGTCTACATGAAAGCTGAGGTCATTAGCTATTCATTGAGCACAGAGGAAATACATTGACCAGTCATCGCTGTATTTACAGGCTATATATATCCTGCGGCAGCTTATGATAGTGATAAAAAATGTGTTTTAATCAGGACTACATGTAAATGCTACTGCGGTAAAAATACATACACTTCTTGGCGTAAGACTAGGCTTGTACCAATATTGTTTAATCCGAAATAATGTTTAATGTTACATAGATTAAACATGTAACAGAAAGACTTTGTGGTCAACTGCATAAAAAGCCATGTTTTTAAATAGATTTGAAGGACATAATTAAAAATCATAAACAGAAATAAGTATTGCACGCTATAATTTGGATCTTCTTAATATACCAATACAATTCTTGTATTGATATGCATTGGTTAGCTAGAATGCAGATAAATGAATTACCTACGTAACACACCTGATAATGTAACATTATAAATAAGGCGAAATAGCCATCTTTTCCTTTTATTCTGAAAAATCTTATTTCAAAACCGAGTGTTAATTCAATAGATAAAAGTATAGGTAAAGACCGTTACAGAGACAAAATTCCTTAAAATTGAGATATTAAGGTGTCACATATGTTACCACTGATAAATTATTAAGTAAAGTCATGCGAAGGTCTGACATATAATTCATCTGTAGATATTTACTTAGATATAAAGAAGTTATAAGCTTTGCCATAAATTGAAAACACCAGGACAGTATTCAGTATTTAAAGCAAAAGTGGCTTGGTGCAGATAGCAACTTTACTGTTAACAGTATTCAGTGTATATACCTGACAAAGAATATCGGCATTAAATTTGCAGTTTTGAAAATGCTTACAAAAACTTCTAGATGACACTAAATACTGATGCAGATTACCATACAGAAAACCACCAAAGCCCACAGTATGTAGATATTTTAAATGTTATCTACGTTACCTGGGGCAGAATGATGAGAGGCATGCGTCTATGTATCCAATATTACTAAGACGTAATGCTAAAATAAGAATTAACTTTATTTTTACAATTTCTAGGCGGCATTTAATGTGCTATGTGAAAATGATTTTCCATGTTACATTTCACTTAACAGCCAATCAATGACAAAGTATAAAAGCTAGAGAGATACTGTTTGCAGCTTTGGAAAGGGTATTGAAATACCTTATCAGACATTACAATTTTAAAGTCGCAGAGGCAAAGTACAGTCTATGAAAATGATCAATATGAGTTAAAATACTCATTTCTAAAGGGTACATTAGAAAATATAACATTCGTAACGTCATGTAAGGCCAAAAAGAAATTTCAAACATCACATTTTGTAGCTAGTGAACTGTTTTATAACTAAGTATATTTAGTTAGAACATATAATTACTTTTGCTCCAATTCTCGTGGGTTTAATAATTTCCTTTGGTATTATACGTTTTGTAGGTGTAAAGAATGTAACAGGCTGTTACTCAGTAACGCCCCTATCGCCAGATGGCTAACATGCTGCAAAATACTTGCAAGATAATAGGCTTTAAGAAAAACATGGTATACAAAATTCCCCCTGGGGTGTGGGGTGGGGTGTGTAATCCATAGCTGGCCAGCGGCCTGTATAGCCCGATGTATCTAAGCGCTGTTGTTTTGGAGACCATGACGACAGGGAGCGTCTATCTGTTGTTGCCGATCGCCACCCTTGCCAACATTCAACGAGGTGAGCCATCTATCTCTTTTGAAGCCGTGAGAACTCCTCTCTGGTGGTCGGATGTGCGTGGTGGCTCGTGCATTTTGCATTAGTACATGTACATAGTTCCGGATAAGACACTTTTTTTTTTTCAACCAAAAGGTACTAATATTCTATTTCTTATTTCTCCATTAAAAACACAGATGTTTAGTGTAGTCATTAGAAGCGCCTCGCCGAAGCGCTAATAATGAGTGCTCACAACATATACAGTCGACGCCCAGCATCTCGACTTCGCTTATCTCGAATAACCGCTTATCTCGAAGAGAAAATCTGGTCCCTGTTTTAACATGGCAATCTAAGAACATGTAACAAAATATTATGGTAAAAATGGAGCAGTTGCTCCTAAGGAGCAATTTCTCCTCTTTTCCACAATATTTCCAATATATCTCTAACTTCAGTTGTTAAATTATAGGGATCACCCATGGTTTTTCATGCATTAACATTTGCCGGGTCCCGAGGAAGCTGTTTGAAAACGACGCCGCTAGGCCGAGTGTTCAAATATCTTCCGAGGGACCCGGCAAATGTTATTGCAATGAAATAACCATGTATGATCGTTGTTCTTGCATAACTTACTATTCCAACGGCAAATTGTGACGAAAACGCCCCAAATCTCCATATAAACCCCATATAAACTCTTCAAATGCGACGGCAAACCAAGATGGCAGCTAGTTTAGAATGTTGTTTACCACTGAAGCCAGTTGCACAATGACCCTCTGACGTCGTCATGAATTCTAAAATGCTACGTTCAGGGCGATAACGTTACGTCGCT
Source organism: Anodontia alba (assembly GCA_964016985.1). Taxonomy (NCBI): domain Eukaryota; kingdom Metazoa; phylum Mollusca; class Bivalvia; order Lucinida; family Lucinidae; genus Anodontia; species Anodontia alba. Next base: position 82,157,327 of record OZ024821.1, on the reverse strand, counting down.
CAACGTAACATAAACAAAGCAAAGCCCATCTTGTGATATCAAAAGTTCAAAATCCATGTTCAAACAGCATGCGTATTTCATGATTTGAACATGGGTTTTGTTTGAACACGGCCTCTGGTCCATTCAAGAATAGCTTTAAACAGCTATGTTCATAGGATTTTATGCAAGAATACATGTTCATTTGTGAAATCTGGCCCGTTCGAATTATTTTTTCGTCAATTCTGCAAATCTGATATGTCGAGGTATGGATATTTCGAAATATTTCAGAAAGTTCCTTGGACTTCAAGCTAACGAGAGTCGACTATTTTTTCATGGAAAGATAATAAAAAATATGTGGAGACTCTATCTGATCTGGAGCTATGCTTGTATCAGCATCGTGACGGTGCTCAGTTGGCTTCTTGGTTCGGAATTCTGAAACGTACAGACTGACGACAAATAGTTTGTCGGAAATTGTGTCTAAATAATGTCTCAAGCCAGCCAGGATCCAGAAATTCTGGTATAGCCTCCACAGACATCGGATGCCTGGCTACATTAAAATCTAACGTTATAGCCTGCCTGCATGCATGCACGAATGCATGCATGTATGCATGCCTGCCGCCCGAACGGAATTATTTCTAAGCTACGGTGCAGAGACAATGCTGTCAAGATGGAAACGTCTTCCGACGGTGTTAGAAACAATTCCAGTTTGGCTTTCAACACGACGGCGACCACGCCTTGTAAACAAACTTCAGATCTGCATGTGTACCGGGAAAATCACGACAAAGTACCAGGGAACATGCATGATGTCAAACAACCAACTCGGTACAGCTGAAATATGGTCAAACGGGGACCTTCATAGAAGACTGGCAGCTGGATAAACCTTACTGGGCTTGAATTTTGGAAAGACATGGAGTTGTGGATAATACTTGCGGCCATGTCTCTTTAAAACCACGTGCAAATAATATAATCCTAAGTTAGTTGTTTTATAAGATCATACGCCAAGCATGCATCATTGCATTTTGTGTGGTCGTCTCCATTTTTTTCACACACGCTAAATATCTAGACTTGAACGAGTTTAAACAGCAAAGGTCTTGACTAGAGCATGTAGTTGAGCAGGGCAGCATAAAAATATTTAAAATCAAGTTGTAGAATCCGAAATATCGAAGACCACGGACGCAGATTGTCTATGTCTGAGTTGCACATGTCTCGGTGGTATATGCGTACAGCAGAGGCCCAGATCATCCTGCACAGTAAAACATGATTTTGGATCAAAATATGAAATTAACAAACAACATACAGTTGACTCTCGTTATCTCGAAGTCTAAGGGACCCTGTGAAATACTTCGAGATATCCATACCTCGACATATCAGATTTGCAGCATTGAGGAAAAAACAACCACACTTCACAAATGAACATGTAATTTGACTCCAGAAGTTAGAGATATATTGAAAATATTGTGGAAAAGAGGAGAAATTGCTCCTTAGGAGCAATTTCTCCTCTTTTCCACAATATTTTACCTATTGTTAGAGTTCCATGTTCAAACAGGGACCAGATTTTCACTTCGAGATAAGCGGTTATTCGAGATAAGCGAAGTCGAGATAACGAGAGTCGACTGTATATGAGGAGCAGTGTAGTCATGACGTTGCATCGACGTTGAGGCGACGTTGTATTTACGTCATGTGCCCGCTGGGAGGTGATAGGGACTGATACCAGCAAAAACGGATACGAAAGCCAAGGCTATGTTTCATGAAATGACCGACTCAGATTGGACAATGACAGATGAGACTGTTTGAATTTATGTCACTTTTACACAAAATATATTTTGTTTAATTGCAAACTAGGTGATATTGAATGTGTGCTAGTGTTACAGAATCGAGAGATTTTCCTTTTGTTTAGTTTTCACCAGGGCCTAGTTGTTCAAAACTAACGATGTCGTTAGTTAACGTATCGTTAAAACTTTGATCATATAATATGGCATATCTGCTAATATTTTTGCTGAAAAAAAATGTGAGTAGCTTTTGCATTTGCAAAAGCTACTCACATTTTTTCAGCAAAAATACCTGTGAATTAGATATTGTACTCACTAGAACAGTTAGCATTTTGACCACTAACGAGCTCGTTAAGCTAACGACGCTTTGAACAACTGGGCCCAGAATGGCAAAAGACTCCTTTCGTGTGGGACCCTTAATCTGAGACCAAATTTGGGAGTCAAGGAATATTGTCAGGGTCCGAACTGAACTTAAATGTTATAATGGGCCTTTGGAAAATACTTAGAATCCTCCTATTAGTCTTCTTGCAAAGCTCGTGGTTATCCGTAAAAAAAAAGGCTCAATAGTGATAAGGGAAATAACGCATAAAGAACAGTTTGTAAACCATGCTTTGAATTAGCTCCCTAGGTATGTCAAAAAATTCAATTTACTCTAATTCAGCAGATGACAAATAGGATATATTTATATATATTTCCAGAAAGCAGGATCTGACATTTTTATGCAATTATCTCTATTGATGACAGTATGCATGGAATGTCAAATCCTGTTTTCTAGGCAAAATTAGAAAAATATTACAAATGTCGTCGGCTGAAAAGTTTTACCCAGTGCGCTAAGCCTTAAAAGACAACCATACCAAAAACGCTGAGAAAACATTGTTTCGTATTGAGCTAAATACCAGAAAAACAGGGCCATTCTGACAGATGGGCGTAGATCTACATGCTGGTCTGGGTCTCTGCTCTTTGCAAATGGCAGAATGTATTTCAAGTGTTCTTAATCTCCTACCAGTCATGTCTGATTTGTTTCTCGCTAGAATGGATTCACACCTCAGGACATCATTTTCATCACGAAAACATGCCTTTATAATTTTGGCCCCCCTTAAACCCCACTTTAATATAGTAAAAGTGGGGTTTACAGGGGTATACATTAGTTTTCTAATTTTTGCTCGAAACATAGATTGTGGGTACTCGTTAGAACCGCCTCGCCGAGGCGGTTCTAAAGGGTACCCACAATCTATGTTTTGAGCAGAAATATGAAAAATATCAAAAATTTTTATCTGAAATTTTTCATTTCTGGTGGTAAAATTTACAGTATATTTGAATAGGCATGTTTTCGTAATGGTACGGCAAACGGTGTATTAATCTTTGCACCTCTCTAGCGCAAATTCAGCAGACAATTTTTTTTTTTTTTTATTCTTATTTTTCCCAGAAAATAGACTTGGATATTTCTTTTTTTTTTTTTTTTTTTCCTGTTTTTCCCAGAAAATAGGCTGGGGGGCATTTTTTTTTTTTTTTTTTTTTTTTTCTTTTTTTCCCAGAAAATATAGGCTTTGAAATTTCACGCAAATTTTATCCTTAGGAAAAATAAATACGCGGGGAAAAATAAATAGGCTTTGACATTTTATGCAAATTGTCTTCTGAAGAGGAGGCAACTTGCATGAAATATGAGTCTATTTTCTGAGAAAAATACAATTTGCATGAGATGTCAAAGCCTATTTTCTGATGAAACATAAGAAAAATATTTCAGAATGTCGTCTGCTGAATTATTTACCCAGCGTGCTAAGCGTTAATATAATAACTCCAATGAGACATTGATGTTGTCTTTCCCATATTTTCTTCTACCTGGCCCATCTTCTAGTCCTTTCAACTGTACCTTGCAGAACTGTCTTTTCCATGCCAGAGGAACGTGAGATGTGACCGTGTGGTGTGGTGAGGAGGTCATCATGGAAACCAGTACTTGCGTTCATACTCGTTGATGATATGGTCTAAGTACAAGGTATTCAGTAGTCCCAGCTAGTATTTCATTTTCAAGGTCTAGATTCTCTTCTCGAGTTCTGCAGTCAATGTTTCAGAAGCATATAGAAAGGTAGATGTAACTAGGAAGTGCATCAGCTTGCGATTATTGAAAGGATCCTGATATTCTTGGAATTCCATATTAATTTTAGTTTTGGTGGTGCCACAATTTTCTGAGCTATCCTAGACAGAATCTCTGCTTTGGAGCTTCATCAGATATGGTGAATGCTAGGTATTTGAAAATCTTTACTGGTTCAATAACATTAATTAACCCTTCTCTTGCTGAGCACGACATGCCCTGTCTTAGCAAACAGTGTAGGTCCAGATCAGTTGGCTTCTGAAGAAGCCAACTGATCTGGATCTGCACTGTTTGTCATTAAATATGTGAATTTCTATCAAACACCCGGATCAAGTAATTCTGATTGGCTGGAAATTAGAAGTGGGCGTGGCATCTTAATTTATTCAGCATGACAAGGGTTAAGGTTGCCCTTGGAAACAAAACAAATAATGCATAAAAGTACGAGATGGAGTACCAGTCTCATTGAGACTCTTCATTATATAACAGCATTGTAGCTAACAGTGCTACATACGTCCATTAACACCGACTTAAGCGACACTCGAGTTTTCAAGGTCCCAGAATGGACTCAGCGGTCTAGAATCTTTAATATCAAGCTCGGACATCTGAATCGCTTGTCATCCATTACGAAAACACGCCTATTCAAATAAACTGAAAATTATACCACCAAACAATGAAAATTTTAAGATAAAAAAGTCTGATATTTTTCTTATTTCTGCTAAAAACATAGATTGTGGGTACTCGTTAGAACGAGTATCCATAATCTATGTTTTGAGCAAAAATAGGAAAAATAATGTATACCCTGTAAATCCCAGTTTTACTATATAAAAGTGGGGTTTAAGGGGTCAAAATTATATAGGCATGTTTTCGTGATGCACTTTTGTCTTCTCTGGTCCGATTTCCGTTTTGTAGGCCGTTGTGATTTTGTCCAGACGACCAGCAAATTATTTTAGCTCATTTTTCTCGCAAACGATTCAAGCAAAGTAATCTACAAATTGGATGTTGACAATTATCTATTATCTACCGACAGGCAAACATTCCCTTCAAGATACGTTAAGATATCAGCCATAATCTTCTCTTGGAAGACGCTGAAAACTGTTGATGACAGAAGACTTAACTACTACAACCCAGGCATGTGGTCTTAAACCGCTTGTCTGCGATGTTCTTGAACAGAACTGCACCACTGGCTTTGTTGTACAGTCGCTCAAATGTCTTCGTTGCTCTTAAAGGACATTACATTTAGACTATTTATGCCACGTCCTGTCGAAGTCTTTCTTAAAGTCTAAGAAGACATTATAGAGATTTTGCTAATGCTGATAATATGTGTAGACTCCAGGTCTGAAAATGAATGTTTAGTCAGCGGAGATTAAACTTCATCAGGAATGACACGCACCTTTGTCAGAACCTGTCGAATCTTCGGCCTAGTAAGCCACCCAAACAAGATTATGTTGAAGAAACATTTACAACAGCAGCAAGATATCTGTTATGTCTTCATAGACTCAAAAAGGCTTTGATAGCTTAAAGCACTATCGTCCATCGCAAGAAATTTTAACAGCTGACCCGGCCCCTGTCATTGGACGACTCTGACTATAAAGCCACTACTGCAGTCCTATTCGATGGTCGTACTGCAAGTAAGTGGTTCAGGATCACAGTTGGTGTGATTTAAGGACGTCTTCTGTCACTAACACCCTTTATCATCATTCTTGATAGACTAAGCAGGTCATGAAGGGATTCACATACAGCATTGCTGGAATCCCCAAAGAGGGGAGAATGCGCTCAGGATAGCGAGAACCACCAATGCATACAAAATGTAATCTGGGCCTGAAAACACAGAAGTAATGATGAGTAATCCAAATGAATCCTGAGCTTGATACCAGAGTAAATGGGTACAGGACTGAAACAGTAAGATTTTCATGTTCCTCAAGGTTCCTCAATGTCTCCAAAGGGTATTGTTCAGACAACTGCAGCATTAACAAAACTAAAAATGGTGGGGAAAGAGAAGAACACCGAAAACTCTCAACGATAAAGCTAATGCGTTCCCTTATTGCGTTCCCATTCCTTGAGAGACTTGACCTTAATGTGTTCGGTATTTCCAAGGCAACCTTTAATAGATTTTTTTTACTTAACTGTAGCTTGTGTTGTGCCGTGTGGCGGTCGTAAAAAGCCTTCCTGAGCTTAATCATATTGTATTTTTTTATTATTATTACTACAGTCGACCCTCGTTATCGCGACCTCGCTTATCTCGAATAACCGCTTATATCGAAGTGAAATTCATTTCCTTCACAATTCCATAATAAAAAATAAAACATCCCTAAATATTTGTTTTCTTGAGCTATTGGAAGCATTTTGTAGGGACTGAATAAAGAGTTTCGAACCATCCACGGTAAACGAGCCGTCCGTGGTCGAGCCATTGAGGTTATACTGGGAATTACAGAGTTATACATATTTTTCTTATTTTGCTAAAAACATAGATTGTGGGTACTCGTTAGTACCGCCTCGCCTCGCAAATTACAATGCTGCCATATAAAGAGTCTCAACTGAAACCGAGCATCCGAATTTCACTCCTTTAGGTGTTTGGTGTTTCCAAGGACAACTTTTATAGATTATATTGGACTCTGGCCGCAAACTCCTGAAATTCTTCAACTTGGACCATACCACCAATGTGGAGGTATACACTTATTAGGCGGTTCACAAGCAAATTCGATATAGCATCGGTTTTCATGATGACTTCCACGCCAGGGACAACAAACATAAACTGACATGTGCGGTCATTTAGTGTTTCTCGTGCTACGCAAAAAGACAATGCTACAAGGATCAGCTAAATGGGATAAAGGAGCAGACAGACGAATGGTGGAAAAACAACTTACAGGACTGTACTGAAAGACTTCACCATTGTAAAGAGTGGTACAAGACAGGTTAGAATGGAGGGAAACAATCTCAATGGTGCCCTAGCGACCGATAAGGTAGCAGGACTTATGTGAAGTTGAGTGAAATGTTTTGAAATGTTTTTTTTTTTTTTTTTTTTTTTTTTTTTGCTTTTTTTCCTAGAAAGCTGGTGCCTGGCTTTAATTGTCTGTAGTCGGCCTCACTAGCACTCTATTAGTGGTTTTCTTTTCCTTTGAGTTTGTCTTAGTTTTATCACTGTGTTAATGAATTGCTTATTTTTTTTTCTGTGTTGATCTATCTACGTATTGTAGTCTGAAGACCCCAAAAAGGGTAATTTGCAAACAGTGCAGACCCAGAAAGGATAATTGACTAACAGTTCAGGCCCAGATCAGACGCCGCAGAATGATCAGGGTCCCTGACATACCTAAAACGGAAATTGGACTCTTCCAATATATATTGTGATGGAGTTAATAAATTGGCCAAGATGTGTAGATGGATTGTACTGCACCAGGTCTAAGGGCGAGAGTGGCGTACACATAGAACAAGTTCGACTTTCTAACACATTTCTGTTGACCGTCCAAGGCGGCGCTAGTTCTATGGTTCCTTTTCGTTTGTACGTTCTATTTTCGAAGAAGTACTGTTTTGCGTTACCACCTTATACAGTCGAATCTCAATAGCTCGAACACCGATGGCTCGTTCACCATGGCTAATTCGAACTCGTTTTTTTTGAGTCCCTACGAAATTCTTCCGGTAGATCAAGAAAACAAATATTTAAGGAAGCTTTCTTATTTCATTATGAAATTGTATGCTGAGTGCACTCATTAGAATCGCCTCTTCGATGCGATTCTAATGCGTACACTCAACATACAATTATTGTGTAGAAGATCGATAGATTTCCCAGAATTATCGATATTTACTTCTTGACCTGACGCCTTGATTAACCTTCATTGGCTCGAACTACCCATGGCTCGAACAATTTTCCATGGTCCCAAAGGTGCTCGAGCCATTGAAGTTCGACTGTATGTGTGTTGAGTGCTGTGATTTTTGGCGTCCACGGGTTTCTCTATTTTGTTGTTGTTACTGTTGGTATTTGGGCACTACTATAAATGTCATCAGTAAGCTTAAGGCTGTATCCAAAGCCAAAGACATTTTCTTTTGAATACTACAACGTAATATTACAACTATAAACTAACATGTAATCATGTAACAGATTGTAAAACTCACGATAAATAATTATTTAAAGTTTAAAATGTCCAACTGAGAAAACATTCATATAACATCTAGCATGTTTTATGATATATATTTTTGAAATGCGTTATTACAGCTCATCTCTGAATTTATCAGTCAGACATCCAGACGCTGTCATTAAAAACAGAAATCATGATTGATCAGACAGCAAAATGTAGTTAGAACATCTTTTTGATGTAGCATGCTGCTTCCTGTCACATATTCAGACAGAATCCTGCTGAGTCAGACGTCACTATTGACAGATAGAATAGGAATCTTCTATGTATATAAAGTCTGCAGGGACATAACATAGAAGTCAGTTCCTTTTAACGAGATGCTAAGACAATGAATATTTTTTGCATTATATAAAAAAAAAACTGACAGTCTAACTCTTAGCACTCTGGGTAAAATGTTCAGCCGATATTTTTCTTATTTTTTTCCTAAAAAACAGATTGTGACATTTCATGCAAACTGTCTCCAATTGAGACAATTTGCATGAAATGATTGAGACAATTTGCATCAAATGTAAAATCCTTTTTATTTTTTTTGAAAAATAAGAAAAAAAAAAAGTGTCATGACTTTGTCATTTGTCGTTTGCTGAAATAGCCCAGAGAGTAGGAAAGGTTAAAATCACTGATAACAGATATTAACAAACAATCCGGTATAACCTATTACAGTCGAACCTCGATAGCTCGAACACCGATGGCTCGTTTACCATGGCTAATTCGAACTCATTTTTGAGTTCCTACGAAATTCTTCCGCTAGCTCAGGAAAACAAATATTTAAGGAAATTTTCTTTTTTATCATGAAATTGTATGTTGTGTGTACTCATTGGTATCGCCTCATCGAGGCGATCCTAATGAGTACACTCAACATACAATTATTGTGAAGGAAATAAACAAAAAATCCCAAAATTATTGCTATTTGCTTCTTGACCTGGCACCATGATTAACCCTCAGTGGCTCGAACTACCCATGTCTCGAACAATTTTCGATGGTCCCAAAGATGTTCGAGCCATCGAAGTTCGACTGTATTTCGATAGTGTTTAAACTGCGGCGGATGTGCAGGACGATCTGGGCCATCGTTGTGCACATATGACGTCACGGCCATTTTTGCATATTGTTCATCATACATATTATAGATGTTTCTATATATCTATAGTTGCCATGTCGTATTGTCGTGTTGGCACGACAATACGACATGGCAAAGATCAGGTACAATACCTATAATGTATAGACCTAAAAGGACGACGATGGGCAATTTTTCCAGGGCCCATTTGTTCAAAGCATCGTTAGCTTTACGAGTTCGTTGGTGGTCAAAATGTTAACTGTTCTAGTAAGTATAATATTTAATTCACAGGTACTTTTGCTGAAAAAAAAATGTGAGTAGCTTTTGCAAATGCAAAAGTTACTCACATTTTTTTTCAGCAAAAATATTCGTATATGCCATATTTAATGAACAAAGTTTTAACGATACGTTAACTAACGACATCGTTAGTTTTGAACAACTGGCCCTAGCTTTTTGCACATAATGTGCAACACAAGAGAAGAGATATTATACGTTATGCGGGCAAATGAAATCCAATATCAGCCTGCGCATTCTCACAGCCTGATGAGGCTATGTCGAGGAATTGAAAAGGCCATGGTCAGACTGTACTGATGATCTATTTGAGGCATTGTCATATGTTTTCCTGCAGGTTGTCGACAACCATGTGCCAACAGAAACATACTGGGCGGCCTTATTCGCTGTTCACATATGACAAAATGATCCTTTATCAGTTAAGTAATATTTTATAGGGCACAGAGAACCAACTGCGACAGGACTGCTGGTTAGTGCAAAAATGAGTAGGGAAGCCCGGGGTAGTTATTTTGTGTAAGGCGACCTGTGATTCGTTAATAATAAAGATGATTTAAAACTCATCGTTATAATTTGAAGAAACAAATGTGTGTGTAATTTCCTGATTGTTCCAAAGAAATAATGTTTCTGTTTGTGTTTGCTGGGGCCAAAAGATGAAGTGTTGAAATTGCAAAGTTTCAATTTTTGATACCTGCCAGTTGAGGGGGTTGCCTCCAAAAAGTCCCAGAAAGTGCTGGTGACAGTGGTGTTTTTCCTTAATTACTTTGCTGTGCTAACCCTGGTCTTTGAAGTAAAACAAAATTTGGAAGGCCAGCCATACCCTGAAATGAACCCTTAACCACCAAAAAGGGCGGAATTACTATGGAGTTCTATGGGAAAAATAATTAGTTCGCTGTACCCTACAAATAAACTTTGAATTCCTGTTTTGTAGAGTGGCAAAATGTGCAGAACCCTGATGTGGATATACACGTTTGCTGAGGCACATCAATCCGAGTATTTAGGGTAAATACAGATAAAACAGTGCTTTTTTGCTGTTATCTTTTGGCGAAATAAAACCTATTGAGAACGTCATTTTGAGTAATACAATTTGTTGAGAAGTCATTTATTTCTTCAATCGCGCCTGATTTATTACAGCGTTAGAACGCACTCGCATGCCAGGAAATATTTTATTGAGACAAAAGAATAACCTAATAAAGTCAAACAGAAGAAATTGTAGACATCGATTTTTGACACATTGTCATTTGTTTCAACTGATAAATTGTCTAGTATTTGGACGTAATGTTACTTTAAAAGCAGAATGTCGCCGTAAATAACTCCAAGTTTCACGAAGCTATGCCATTTAATGTTGTCATTTGTTGGCAATTTGACGACTATTACATGCCAACAAGCAATCATCTGTTGGATATGATTTTGACAGTTCTACTAGTCCTCAGAGAAACGGCACCCATTTCAAATATTGGAAAAAATATACTTCGAGACACATTCCCATAATAATTTCAGTCTGGTTGCGAGAAAACCAACACAACGCCCGTTTCAAATAGCAGTTCTAGTCCAACCAACTTGCGCGAAGATTTTGCATTCACTGACTCTAGAAAAGATGCCACAGTAGACTCTCGTTATCTCGAATTCCAAGGGGCACACTGAAACACTTCGAGATATCCGTACCTCGACATATCAGAGTTGAGAGAGTGAGTAAAACAGTAAATTGAACAACCACATTTAACAAATGAATACGTAATTTGACTCCTGAAGTTAGAAATATATATATATAAAATAATGTGGAAAAGAGGAGAAATTGCTCCTTAGGAACAGTTTCTCCTCTTTTTCACATTATTTTGTTATCTGTTGTCATAGTTCCATGGTAAAACAGGGACCAGATTTTCACTTCGAAATAAGCGGTAATTCGAAATAAGCGAGTGCGAGATAACGAGGTTCGACTGTATATGCGTGCAACGAAGGGCCAGATAAGACTGTGCATCACGCAGTATGACTAGGGCCTTCATTGCCCACTTACAGATTCTGTAGAATATATCGACGAATGCATTGATCAGACTGTGCGGAAGAGCAGGTTGATCTTATAACGAAAACACGCCTATTCAAATATATTGAAAATTTCACCACCAAACACTGAAAGTTTTCAGATGAAAATTCTGATATTTTTCATATTTCTGCTCAAAACACAGAGTGTGGATACTCGTCAGAACCGCCTTGCGAGGTGGTTCTAAGGAGTACCCACAATCTATGTTTTTTAGCAGAAATAAGAAAAATAATGTATACCCCTGTAAACCCTAAAACTGAGATTTAAGGGGTCACAATTATAAAAGTGTGTTGTCGTGACTAAGGCTATCGCGTTTTGTCTATGGCTTACCAAAAGAATATTTTCGATTAGGCAATGGGGACGGGTCCTTCTACTGACGAGTTCTATTTTGCTTTTTTTCGCCTAGATGGTCGACGTCACATTAACCGACGTTGTGGAGAAATCGCCGACACTTGCGTTGTTGATAGTAGATTTTGGGACGGTTTTGCTGGGTCTGGGGAGGCATTTCTCATGGTGTAAAATCACAGTTGATTGTGATAGTGGGCAAGTTAACAGCACTAAGGTAAAAGGATCATTAGAAAACACGCCTATTCAAATATACTCAAAGGCAATAAAAAGTATACAGTTTCGAGTTTTGAGTACAGGCTCGCGTTGTATTTTTTTTTTTTTTTTTTTTTTTTTTTTCGTTAAAATGTTTTCATGGTCATTTTTGTCAAACGTCTGTCTTTGAAAATCACAAAAGTAATTCTTTCGCAGTGATAAATTATGGAGTTATGAGCCCTTAATTAAAAACAGCATTTCCAGTCATAACTCGCTTTGTATAAAACAAATGTCATTTTATTTTTCATAAATGTCTTACACAAATGTCTTTGAGTAAAACTACAACGTTATTTAATTCGAAATTCCCATCAGATGGCGTCAAGCTGAATTTGAATTTCTTCCCGTCTCAAATTATCTCCCTTCGAGCGAAAACTATAGGAAATTTAAAGAGTCTATATCTGAAGTGGCGTTAGTGGTTGTCACTTGAATTTTTCGAAAAAAAGGTTGTTTGGCTTAGCCTCCTTGTACCACATACGGATGAAATCTCCTTAAACCGTTTATTTAACAGAACAATGTCAATAAATGTCCCATAAAAATTCAGTGCATTCCGTCAGAAGAGGAACGAAAATGCCAAAAACGTCGTCTTTGGTATAGAAATACGACAGTGTACTCTGTTATGCATTTGAAGTTGAAACATGCCCTTACAGCATTTTATACTACTATCGACTGTATGCAATACAAATGCATAAATGTAAGTTTCTTTGTCCAAAATGCACTTTTACAGGGAAGCTACTCATACGCAAATGTTGATTTAGACCCCTTATTCGTTTCCGTAAATGCCATTTCCTTGCTCTTTGATAGAATTTCCTGGAAATTGTTGCAAATTATGCGTAAATGAGTGTTCTTAACTATGATATCAACGATTTATATACATATATAAAAATCCGGCGACAAATAAAAAATATTTACCTGTATACTTATATTTCCTCTCAGTATATATTGAAAATTTCACCATCAAAAACTGAAAGTTTTTCAGGTAAAAACTGATATGTTTTCATATTTCTGCTCAAAACATAGATGAGTGAGTTATATGCTGTGCTTTTACCCATATATGCTGAGGTTTAAGCATTATATGAAGTGGTTAATCCGATATATGTAGTAAAATATGTGTTATATTCTATGGTGAAATGGTTGAACGCTGTAGTATTTTATTATATGCTATGGTGTCCGTGGTATATGCTGTTTTTCATTATATGCTGTGGTCTAAGCATTATACGGAGTGGTTTATCTGTATATATGATATATGTAGTAGAAACTTCGTTACATTCCTCGGTGAAATGGTTATACGCTGTAGTATTTTTATTATATGCTGTGGTCTAAGTGTTATACAGTAAAAATCTGTGTAAGACAGCCACCTTTGAAATTGATCTTAGTGGTTGATGTGGAAAGGTGGTTGTCTGATAAAGGTACATGTCATGTAATTTTGCTAGCAAAATTACATGACATGTACCTTTATAAGACAGACAACTTTTTCCACATCAACCACTATTTAAAGTCAGTCTCGAAGGTGGCTCTCGTGCACAGGTTTTACTGTATGCTATTTTTTTTTTTTTTTTTTTTTTTTTTTTTTTTTTTGTTTTTGTTTTTTTTTTTTTTTGTTTTTGTTTTTTTTTTTGTTTTTGTTTTTTTTTCTATTATCTGCTGTGGTCTAAGCATTATATGGAGTGGTTTTCTTCGATTTGTGTAGAAGAAACTTTGTTAAATTCTGTGGTGAAATGGTTATACACTGTAAACATCTTCCAAAATTAAAAAGGATTTTCCATTATAATTACCAATTGTGCAATCAAGAACAGGGGAAATTCCCCCTGTTTGTGTTCTGTACCGCAGTCATAGTTTCGTTTATTGTCACTCAATTTAGGGAAAGATTAACCATATGTATTACCAGTTGTGTATACAAGAACAGGGGGAATTTCCCCTGTTCGAGTCCAATAACCTATAATCAAGATTTACAATATGTTACCAATTGTGCAAACAAGAATAGGGGAAATTTCCCCTGTTTAAGTCCCTGTAACCAAGTGATAGCTTCTGTAAACGAGAACATGGGACATTTCTCCTGTTCGAGTCCAATAACCTAGAATAAAGACTTACAGTATATATTACCGATTGTGCAAACAAGAACAGGGGAAACTTCCCCTGTTTGACTCGGGTAACTCAAGGGAAAGATATACCATATGTATTACTAATTGTACCTGCAAGAACAGGGGTAATTTCCCCTGCGGCCACACGATTTACCGAAATACCAGAATATTACCGAAATACCGGAATACCCGTTAAAAATACAGGAATATCTGTGAAAGACACCTACTGAAGAAACCAATACTTGCTTTAATAAAGAAACGTATATACTCGGAGGACGATCTTGAAAGGCACAGAGGCGAAAGAAGCTCATGCGAACAGCGAAGACTGATTCGAAGGCTGATCTGAGTATCCACTGGACGCACAGGTCTTATTGTCTTAAACATTTCCAAATTTTCATGATCCCTATTCCCCCAAATTAGTTTCATTCCCTTGTTCTCTGCGGCGTCTGATCTGGGTTTACACTGACAGAAGATCCGACCAGAGTGTGCGGATGCACACGCGCACCTAATCATTCTAACCTAACCCAAACCCACCCTACCCACACTACCTAACTTACTACAGAACTATCTGAGTAACTAACTATTTAATAAATAAATAAATAAATAAATGGGTTGTTTAGCTATTATAATTCAGTGTTAGGATTCATTTCATGCGTACTGTTTGGTCATTCTTACTTGTTATATTATACAGCTCCAAACATTATTTACTTGTAATAACATATATATTTTTTTAAAGGTGAAAAAGTTCTTTTTCTTTGTTTTTCTTTCTTTCCTTTTTCTTTTTTCTTTCTTTCTTTTGTCATCTGTTCAGTTCTTCCCGGACTCAAACATCACCACCTCAGTTAACTGCCAAGATTATCGAAGGTCCAATTACTATCGTTAATTTAACCGATGGTCACTGAGCCCGCACTATTCAAGGCCGCTTATCCCCACACGCGCAACACCGTGTTGTGAAAAGAAAATCGGAGGGAGATGCTCCGGTGCTGGTTGCGGAGAGTCAGTTTAGGTAGCGTTGAAAGTGGGTGTCAGTTGAAATAAGGCTGTTATTTTGGCACGATCGCCGATATCCGAAATCGGGCGATAAAATTCAACCTCTTATTTAGTCTCCCATATAATCAGACCGGAATTGTAGACGGAACAAAAATCATTTTTCTCCCGATGCAACGGTGGTCCGATTTTGGCGTTTTGGTGACAGACAGGCATGTAAAACTCCAGTGCTTGGAGCTGATTAAGTACATCACCGTTTTTGTGAAGGTTTAACATGTTGCTGTGTAGTTCAAAAGAAAGTATATCACATTCTTTTGCCATTGCACAGACACTATGCATTTTGTTGACGGCTGGTACGTAAGGAGAACGGTGGCGAGTAAAAGGATATGCGGTGATTGAGAAGACCATGTTTTTCCATATCGTATTGCATACTACCGGTCGCGTTTTACGTAAGATTTTGATCTAGTTAAGGCAAATGTGTCCCTGAAGCCTGTACTACAACCCAAGTGTCAGTAATACCTTTTTTCTTTATCTCTTGTTGAAAAACTATGATCTTCTTAATCACCACATATCCCTTTACTCGTCATCGCAATCCAAACGCAAAATTCTGAACATCTGACCCTGCATAGCTTGTTTTCACTGTATATTATGAGAGAACATGACTGTACATATCGTATAAAGGTATTGGAAATTATAGAATGAAAGAGTGATTAAAACATCACTCTTTTGGCGAATACCATCTATTTCACTGCCATTTATAAAATGGAATCAGTAGGTTTTTTTTCAAAAGAATACAACCAAAGAGAAAAACAAAAAGAAAGAAAAACTAGGTTGTTTACGCGCACACAACAACGTATGCAGTCCATTTCTCTAGTTCTTGGAGAGATTACAAATCTCTGATTAAATACATCACCGTTTTAGTGAAGTTTTAACAGGTTATTGTGTAGTTCAAAAGAAAATATACCGCATTCTTTTGCTATTGCACAGAAACTAAGCATTTTATTGACGGCTGGTACGTAAGGAGAGCGGTGGCGAGTAAAGGGGAATGTGGTGATTAAGAAGACCATGGTTTTCAACAAGAGATAAAGAAAAAGGGTATTTATGGCACTAGGATTTCAATCCTAGTGCCATAAATACCCTTTTTCTTTATCTCTTTCTTTATTACTTCAGTATAGCACCACATATCTCTTTACTCGCCACCGCTCTCCTTACGTACCAGCCGCGCACTCTGATCGGATCTTCTGTCTTCGGCGCGTGCGCATCCGCGCAGTCTGATCGGACTTTCTGCCTACGGCATATTAGTGAGAGTTAGGTTGTCTTTGGTTGGGTAAGGTAAGATTAGGTGCGCGTTTGCATCCTTGCAGTCTGATCGGAACTTCTGTCTTCGGCGCATGTGCATCCGCGCAGCCATGACGGACGTTCTGTCTTCGGCGTATGTGCATCCGCGCAGTCTGATCGGATCTTCGCTGTCTTATTACAGATTTTTGCAGAATGTTGAAGACAATTGTAGGCATGTTATTTGGCTTTATTCTTAAGTAAGAATAATTTAATTTGTTTACTTACCTATTATACGAGAGGGCGACTATCAAGCTTTTCTTCACACGTTGGACAGTAATAATATAGGTTTGTCAGACAATATAATGGCTTTCTTTCCAGATAATTTGTATGGCTCTAAGAAGGGCCGCTAGGGGGAAAACGACGCATGGTGTATTTCAGACACATGGTCCAAGTCAGAATCTGAAACGATTTCTACTGATTCGTTGAAAAGTTCTCTGCGAAGATCGGCGACTCGGTCAGCTTTAGCGTAGTCGTAGTACATGTTGCGAAAATCTTCAACCCAAGCAAGTTTTAGTCTCAGGTTGTAGCGGAAAGATTGGTTGTTTGTACTTCTTGCATTCTTGTAGCGTTTCTGAACTTCTCCAAGTTTCTGGTTGTGCAGGACGATCTGATCGTATGTCCTTCTGAAACGAAGTTCAGCGTCGGAAAGTGTAAATATCTTGTTGAGAGATACTTTCATTTAGAATACTATTGTGTGACAGTAGCACCGCCCGACTGGCTCAGCTGACAGGGCAATCACCTTCAGATCTGAAAGTTTTTGATTGAATCCATAGCCTGGTCATACCTACGAATTTCTGTAATTGGTACCAACTGCTTTTTGTTTTGACGTTCAGCATTAGATAGAAGACCTAGGACTTGTCACACCGGTGACAGTATAAGGCGGGTGAAAGTATTGCGGCACTGGGACTGTGGCGTGATACTGCAGTGGGGCATCACTGTAAAGGGGCATCAATTTTCATCAGCATACCCAGATACCGTCACGACATGACTGAAAGTTTGTTATTGCATAAAAAGCAGTATCGCACGTTATTAACAGCCGTGCATTAACCGGCGAAAAGCCGTGTATTAACAAGGCAATTCACGCGCTGTTGATGCACGGCTACACAACTTTCAATATGATCGTACCGGGGCCACAGATTTGCTGCCGTTACGAGATGTGTACTGCCCGGCCCCAGAACGAGCATAGTGAGTAGAAATTACGTTCGCGAGACATTGGTGAAAAGGCGAAACAAAACAATGCAAGAAATAACGTGAAATGTAGCAAATGTTTTCAGTTTTTATGCAATAACAGCGATCGAACATGTTTTTTCAATGCATTAACATTCGCCAGGTCCCTTGGGAGGTGTTGAAAACCGCGGCCTTCGGCCTCGGTTTTCAACACCTCCCAAGGGACCTGGCGAATGTTAATGCATGAAAAACCATGTTTGATCCCTATAGTGACAAAGGTTTTTGTTCTTAAACAAACACCTAAAAGTGCAGTTGCCACATGACTGCATTGCCTGCGGACTACAGGAAACTCACATCACGAAAACACGCCTATATAATTTTGGCCCCCATAAACCCAACTTTTACATAGTAAAACTGGGGTTTACAGGGGTATACATTATTTTTCTTATTTCTGCTCAAAAACAAAGATTGTGGGTACCGTTAGAACCGCCTCGTCGAGGCGGTTCTAACAAGTACCCACAATCTATATTTTGAGCAGAAATATGAAAAATATCAGAATTTTTTATCCAAAATATTCATATTTTGGCGGTAAAATTTTCAGTATATTTGAATAGGCGTGTTTTCGTAATGTCTAGCATGGTAAGCTGCCCTCTGATCACGTTTATACGAATCATTCATTCTTAACCAAAGCATAACTGTTTTCCAACTTGGTTTGCCTATTTATCCATGAATTATTCTGAAATGCATATTCACGAACCGCGTTCAAAAAGAAAGGTCAATGTGCACCAGCTATTCACAGTGAAAATAAAGTATATACATTAATTACCAAATGAGCCAGCGCATGACAAAACCAACCAATTAACACCCAGGGAATAGTTAGCTCAGCATGGGAATTCGCCCAGACTTAACAGTCTTTGCTGTGCACTCATTTGGGTTGCTAAAGACCAAAGGTTTCTACGTGCGGATAGTGAAGACTGATCAGACTGGGCAGATGTTCAGGTTGATCTTAGTGTGCTGGGTGCACGACACTTTGTTGATTTTGCCATGCGGCGGTCAAATAATGTTTACTTAGTATGAATCTAAATTCAGTCTGCACTGTTGCACGAGTCTAACCTGTTTTATCTTTATTCACAAGCAGCAGACTTAAACACACGTGCAACGACCCTCCATATATTAGCTTCGTTGATCCTATAGTGTTTTTCCAAATACTGACAAGTTTAGAAGTATGTATTTATATTGCAATAGCCTGATTGGCAGACCCGAACTATGCTCAGAAAGATCTTCATCTGATAAGACCAAAATTTCAGTACATAAATATGGAAATGCAATCCATTTGGAAAAAGTGGGTGGTAGTTCTCCTGAATAACTATAATCCATTTATACCGAGTGAACTCTTCCACCTAAGCTTTTTGGACTGGTCCATTTCCCATTAAAGGAGTGTCTGGTTATTTTTTATTATAACCATGTTTTATGGAATGCGCTGTACTTAATGTAAACAGTGTAGATCCTGATCAGACGCTGCGTTCTGCTGCATCTAATCTGGATCTACACTGTTCGCTAATGTCCCTTTTACGGGATGCTAGGCATAAATGGGTTAATCAGGGTTATATTTTTCATAAATCTAATATTTAAAAGATTATTGCGAAAATACATTTCTTAAAATAAACAAATCGACTTTATTTATTTATTTATTTATTTATTTATTTATTTATTTATTGGCTGTTCGCTTATGTGTAGCAAAGTGTTCTTCAACTCATAGCATGCTGGATAAAACGATACTTTAAAATATCTTTTCTTATATTAACAGCAAATAGGTTTTGACATTTCATGGGAATTGGGAGATAATGTTTATAAAATTAGAAAGAAAAATACGAGCATCAGTTGATCGCATGTTGAATTAGTCCAGAAAATGATAAAAGTTAGAAGTGTAAGCGTTCCTTTGTTTGTGCAGTGTATAATGATACTCAAATTCTGTCACTGTTATCACAGAGAAGTCAGAACACTCACTTACTTGTACTTGAAAATGCATTTAAAAGCTCAACAAGCGAATAAGCGTGATTTTGATAAGAGAATCTGTATATATCCCGCTTTCCTCCGCACAAGAAATGCATGTATCTTTTGTCACCCGGGGCGTCCAGCTGATATTGGCTTATAGTTGGGCAAGGCCTGCTATCCTTGTAGCAGGTAAGGGTAGGGAGGTGATGTTTTTATTTCTTCTGTTTCTTCACTTTCATTCCTGTTTCTCTTTCTTCCCTGTCCCTCCCTTTCATCTCTTCTGCTAGCTCTTCTGTCTATTTTCTCCCTTTCTCTGGGAGACGACACAAAATGACCCACAAGGGTTGACGTGTCGTGAAACCCCAACTCAATCAATATTAGAATATGTCAAGGCCAAAGCTATAGGGTGCATATATTAGTGGGTGAATAAATAAACTGTTTTAAATGTATACATGTACTACTGGCTTACTAAAGTTTACTTTGCTTCCCTATAGAACAAACACACTGGAATAAGATGCGTAATTATAAAGCTCTGAACACTGAACAGTTTGCAGCTAAAGTAAGATACATGATGTGACTTGCATATCACAAAACGGCTCCAAACTGTACTAGAGGAATGAATTTTATTTTGTGGATTTTATCGATGTGTAGACGCCGGCGATTCACTCACAAACTGAATAAGCCTGCAGACTTAACCCTTGTCCTGCTGAATAAATTAAGATGCCGCACCCACTTTTAATTTTCAGCCTCTTAGATTACTTGATCCGGATTTTTGCTATAAATTCACATACTTAATGGCAAACAGTGCAGATCCAGATCAGTTGGCTTCTTCAGAAGCCAACTGATCTGTATCTACACTGTTTGCAAAGGCAGGGTATATCCGGGTTCAGCAGGACAAATGTTAATGCTAAGTGTGAGTGATTCGCATGTATTAATATGTCGGGGAAAAAAACACAAAAATAAAATTCATTTCTCATAATTCCGTTTCGGCCATGTTTGCATTGAGACTGAAACAAATTCACGCCCCCTTTCCCCTCCCCCCCACCCCATCCACCCTGACTGAAAACCAAAGTAAAATATTTATTTTAGAAATCTGCGCAAAGAAAATAGTTCCAAAATTCCTGCTCTGTGGATTTATCAAAGTGTGTGTTTTTTGGGGTTTTTTATTGTTTTAATTTGCTCTTGACCAATCAAATTGCGCTAAATTAACCTGATAAGTTGAAACTATAAAAGTTTATGATAACGGCTATGAAATAGGAATAAAATAAAATAAGTAATTATTCAGCCTTCTGGCCCTCCATCTTTTTTTTTTTTAATAAAATACTTTAACTAGTATGTCTGTAGTACAAATCTCAGCTCCGACACCCTCAGCGCAAAAGAAAGCCATCCGTCTGTCAGTGCCTTTTTTGTCTTCTAGTACTTAACACATAGCATGCTGCGTAAAAATGCAGCAAACGACATTTTGAATACTTTTTTTTTATTTTTTTACAAAATACTTGGCTTTGATATTTCATTACAACTCTTTCTGTGACCTTGTATATTTTAAGGATTCGTATGATTAAAATTTTGTTGTACTTTAAAATTATTTCTTGATGCTACCCCATTCGTCCAAAAGTTAAAAATCTAAGAGTTTTATGCTAAGCGCTGAAAGGTGACTCGCCTATTTTAAAGAAATAAATTGATATCTGTCCCGATACAAACAAGCAGTCGAACACAGAAAGTAGTACTATTTCAATCATATAATTAAATGCAAATTAACTGTCAAAATTATGTATGTCTTACATGGCGTTAATTCCATAGAACGGTTCCAAGGGAAATCCTACTTAAAATATTGCACAGGTAACCAGAAACCACAAATCGTCCAACACGCTGAAAAGTGTACAGCATTAATTCTTTGCAAAACTATATCCCGGTAAGACAGGAAATATTTTCATGTTCGAATTATTTTCCTTGGCATTACGAAAACACGCCTATTCAAATACACTGAAAATTTTACCACCAAAAAATGGCAATTTTTCGGATAAAAAATTCTGATATTTTTCATATTTCTGCTCAAAACATAGATTGTGGATACTCGTTAGAACCGCCTCGTCGAGGAGGCTCTAACGAGTACCCACAATCTATGTTTTTGAGCAGAAATAACAAAAATAATGTATACCCCTGTAAACCCCAGTTTTACTATATAAAAGTGGGGTTTAAGGGGGTCAAAATTATATAGGTATGTTTTCGTGATGGTAATGTAGGCTTTCCCCGTAAAGAAACCTCATTATCTCCTTTTTCTGAAAATATGATTCCACACTCCAATCACCGCTTGTGAATACGTGTATCAGCTTTATTTTCGAGGTGTTTCTTTGGAAAAGTAGAAAACACTCGTCACTCATTTGCTACCCACAAGTAGGGAATATTTTCTCGTTAGTCTTTTGTAAAGTGCCTTGAAACTTGATTCAAATCGTCTCCTCTTTCATGCGATAAGACGTACCCAACAAGCATTCTACCCGAAGACAATCCTGTATATCGGTCCGATACAGATTTAAGTAGACTGCTAGCCGGGTGTTTCGTACATGATTTAAGGGATACGTCAACGGAAAATCGCTCTTTAAACCTATTTTGCTTCCCTTCTCAAAGCGTTGGAGGCGGGGCATACTAATTTCCTGAACAGTAGTACCCTTTCAGAAGAGATTCATAAGCCAATGTTATCTTCTGGAATGGTATCCCTTTGAAAAGGGGGTGGGAGGAAGGGAGCTTAGTGTGTGCACTCTTTGAGGTATACCCATTCACATTAATGCCCCATTTTCATTATATGAGCCGCAACTTTAGAAAAAGTACCTTCGACCATGTGCGCCCAGCGAAGCTTCAGAACAGCCTGCTCTTTTGCGGTCTGATCAGAATCTTCACTGGGCGCATTTGGATAGCTAAGGACGCAAAATTTCTTCTTGCGGACAGCATAGACTGCGATCAGACTGGCCGGATGCGCAGGCTGATTTGAGTCTTCGTTGGCCGAACATGGCAGAAGGTACATGTTCTAACGTTGCTACTCACATCGTTACCGTACAGTGGAACCCCCACAAACGACCATCTCTCAACAACAGCCACCTTCCTATAACAGTCACTTATCTGCAGTTTTACCGCATATTTAATACCTGTATACAACAGTCACCTCTTTACAACGGTTACTTTTATGTCTTTCCCAGCCGTGGCTGTTGTAGGTAGATTTCACTCATTAGCGGCTGATATGTCTAAAAACCGCCGGATGAATGGCAAACAGTGAGTATCCTGATCAGACGTTATACTGTTTGTTCCTGTTTGTCCGAATACAGTATAACCTCAATGGCTCGAACCCGGATGGCTCGTTTACCGTGGATGATTCGAACTCGTTTATGAGTCCATACGAAATTCTTCCGATAGCTCAAGAAAACAAATATTTAAAGAAATTTTCTTATTTTATCGTCGAATTGTATGTTGTGTGTACTCATTAGAATCGCCTCATCGAGGCGATACTAATGAGTACACTCAACATACAATCACTGTGTAGTAAATCGAAAAGATTTTCCCTAAATTATCGCTATTTGCTTCCTGAACTGGTGCCATGATTAACCCTCAGTGGCTCGAACTACCCATGTCTCGAACGAATTTCCATGGTCCCAAAGATGTTCGAGCCATTGAGGTTCGACTGCACTTAAGACAAATATGGTATACCTGTATTCAGATACATTAGTGGTAATGTAAGGACTCGCTTAGTTTGATATATGTAATAGTGACCCACCAAAGCTATTAAAACTTTCATCATCCTCGTTAACAAAAACTGTTCCAGCACTTATCCGAGTTGGTTCAAGCCACACCTGATGTCCCATTTGAAGAAAGCTGATAGTTGTTCCGGATGAGCACGTGACCCAGGTAAAGTCTCCAGCTACGAATCCACCTATTCTGGTCTCATTGGCAACAAACTGTACCATTGCGCTCTTTCTTCCATGTGGACAGAGAGTTGCCGTAAACAAATAAATGCCGCTGACAGGTGCCGTAAATTTTCCGGTGACATTGTCGTAAACGTCACCACTGTTTAAGAGAGTTTTTGAGAAGACCAGTGGTTCATTTTGTACTGGGCTCGTTGTGGACAACCAGACCGCTGAGAAAGCGTATGCGATTCCGTCATTCGTCCCATTCGTGTTGTTTCCTAAAAGTGTTAGAAAAGAAATAATAAAAAAGAAACCTATACCCAGCTAGCATTCTTTAAAAATCTATAGCGGGCCGTTATCGACCCGTCAGCCGATAACGGCCCGCTGTATATTTATGTAGAAATGCTTACTGGGTAGTTTTTATTTATTTATTTATTTTTATTTTTTATTTATTTTTTTTTTTTTTTTTATTTTTCCTATTTTTATTTAGCCGAATGGATAAACTTGGTAGAGTTTTTGCCATTTTTACAAGGGAGGCAATGTTTGCACTTCCTGGTTGTATCATTACGAAAACACGCCAATTCAAATACACTGAAAATTTTACCGCCAAAGAATGAAAATTTTCAGATAAGAATTCTGACATTTTTCATATTTCTGCTCAAAACATAGATAGTGGGTACTCGTTAGAACCGCCTCGGAGATGCGGTTCTAACGAGTACCTACAATCTATGTTTTTGAGCAGAAATAGGACAAATAGTTAATACCCCTGTAAACCCCAGTTTTACTATATAAAAGTGGGGTTTAAGGGGATCAATATTATATAGGCTGTTTTCGTGATGAACTGTTGTATTGTGCATATGCCCTACCGCATACAGAAGGTAAGTCACTGTTGCCTTTCACTTACTTTACAAAAATGCCTGTACAATGCATTTTACTATATTTCATGGTCTATGCTAACTAAATTTTATTCATGAATACATCTATTGAAGAAGTGTGTTACTTCGACCTCTATAATGACCTCTGACAATCTTTATGCAAAACATGTAGTGGGTGCAGATCTGCTGTATAGTATAGCCTACAGTTACATTTTGTGAATGGGTACATGTATTTAACACAAAGTAGGTCAGTGTGATTTATATGAAGACCTCTGACCTACTTATTACAAATTCGATATCTCCTGCATATTAGGCTTCACAAATTTGTTGTATAGGTACAACTATGGATGCTAGTGCGTCATATATCTAAAGTCCATGTAACCTCTTTGTTGACCTCTGAGCTACTTAAAAGGAATGGCCACACTTTCAGATGAGACAAATCCCTCAAAAGATTTTTGACGCCCTTCTGAAAAGAGATCTCTCTAAAAGAGCCCAGCAAACACACAACGTCATAATAACATTGCTTCGACGTCGCTGCGACGTCATGACGTCGCAGCGACGTCGAAACAATGTTATAACGACGTTGTGTGTTAGCTGGGTAGACCCCTTTCAGAAGGAGCTTGTATTCAGGAGAGCAAACAGGAAAAAGTTGTACAAAATTGTGGAAATCTACCAAAGGTATCAAGTCTCCATAATAAACAATTCTCTGTGGCATATCTCCCCTACTTTATGCCCAAACTTTACTAAATTTGGTGTGTGGGTTTATCTGTTACAGCAGCTGTGCTGAGTAGATTAATTAGGTCAATGGGATATAGACCTCGCCTTCTTTATAGAAAAAGAAAATTTGTACCATCTATGCTTACCAAGAGTATATATCAATCAATAACGCTGTGTCAAAAGTAAGTCTCTGCGACCTATATGTTTATCTATGACCTACATTATATATACAATTGTCCGATGCATCATTTCGGTACTGTTTGGTCTATGCTTACAAAATGTAGTGTATGGATATGTCTAGTTAAATGGTATATCTCTACCAAAAGTGTCTGTGCAAGTCGACAGAAACTGACGAATAAGTGTATATGGCCTTTTGGCATTTTCCTGCTTGCTCAAAATTGAGATACGTATCAGTATCGATGGGAACTATGGGTTGCTCTGCAATACATGTAGTAGTAGTAATTGTTGTTGTAGCAGTAGTATTAGTTTGTTTGTGTTGAGGTTTTACGGCCCAGTCAACCCAATAGGGTCATGTCGAGCGCGGTCAGTTTACCTAACCACACGTTTACCGGGCAGGCTTAGTCCTCGAAGCGGTTAACCAGTACTGTGCACATTCTTCCACCAGAAACAGACAACTGCCCTTCTTGAATCAGCGGAAGAGAGAGAATGACCGTAGAAAATATTTCATGATCAATCTCCACGAAAGAATGTTGCCGACCTCGGCGGGGGTTGAACCCGCGACCTCCTGCTCTCCAGTCGGACGGCGCATCCAATTGAGCCACCGAGGCCGGCAGCAGTAGTATTAGTAGTAGAAGTAGTAGTAGTAGTTGTTGTAGTAGTAGTTGTAGTAGTTGTTCTTGTAGCAGAAGTAGTATAAGCCGCAGTAGTAGTAAAAAACAGTTGTAGTAGTAGTATTAGCAGAAGTAGTAACACTAGTAGTAACAAGAGTACACTCAACATATGCAGTGCTTATTATATACCCCCAGCTCAGACACCAAAAGGTAACGGACGGACGTGTAAACAGCATAACCCCATAAACACAATTTGCGGGTAATATAGTAGTAGTAGTAGTAGTAGTAGTAGTAGTAGTAGTAGTAGTAGTAGCAGCAGTAGCTGTTACTGTAGTTATCGTAGTCTTCGTCGTCGTCGTCGATCGTTGCTCTTGTATTACTAATATTGCGACTGATGCTAGATGTTTAATATTGCTGCTGCCCAGCTAGCATTCTTTATAAATCTATAGTGGGCCGTTATCGGCCCGTCAGCTGCGCTGACGGGCCGATAACGGCCCGCTATAGATTTATAAAGAATGCTTATTCGGGTGCTGTTAGTACATCTGGTATCTGGAGCTCTAGATAATAGAAAGTGTATCCAGATATATGGTTCTCTCATTTCTCTACAAAAGCATTATGGCGGTTATTCATTCGGAGCGGTTTTAGTAAAAAAAAAAAAAAAAAAACAACTAGAAATGTGTTTGTAAAACATTGTGCCCCACCTATATGCTTGTCCATACAAAATGTCAAAGTTGGAAGGGGGCAAAACTGACAAATCAATCCGATTTTTTTTTTTTTTTTTTTTTTTTTCTTTTCTTTTCTTTCAGAAGTTAATCAGGTGATCTACACATCATCCCCAAAAAGTTTACCAAGTTTCAAGGCTTAAGCTCAAATAGTTTTCGAGATATCTTGCTCATCATAAGAGTTCATTAATTATATCCCATAGGCTTACAATGCACGAGTCGGAAAAGGGGCATAACAAATACTGGAATTACAAGTACGCCGGAAAAAAAGAGACAAAAGTTCTCTTATTTTCGATCCTTATTCGATATATAAAATTTCAGAATCCTATCTCTGACCGTACTTGACCGTATGCTAAGCGTGACGGACGGAACGAACGGACGGATGCACAAACGGCCCAAAAGCAATAAGTCCCTCCAACTTCTTTGAAGTTGGGGGCGTAAAACGCCTTATCTAATTCTATGTTAACTACTACAACTACTATCACATTACCTTTCATATTGGCTTCGTGTTCCTCATGTTCTTGCAGCTTTGCCTCTACCGATTCTATATCTCGCTTTGTCTGCTCTTTGAACTCTTTGATGTTGTCGAACATAAGTTCATTTGCGTGTTCCATCCGAACTATCTTATCCAACACTTGTTCTATAAACTCGAACCGTGAACACCTAGGCTCCTCGCTAGGTCTACCAACAGAGACCACAAATAGGTTGAGTAACACAAAAGAGAAAAGACACGCATTCATTGTTGCGCATTAACAGAGACCTCTCTTGGAAAACATGTATCGATACTGTGAGTTTGAATCAGATAAAACATATTTAAATTCAGGATGTTTTTGTTTACGATGTGTGCTGAAGTAAGAAATTTTCTCACGTCAGATGATAAGTAAAACATTGCAGATTTTCGTAAGAATAGTGGTTAAAAAAAAAAACACGACAAATGTAACATTATCGCTTCGCCGAATGTGTACCAGTAACATATGGCTCAAGATAAGGCGCTTTTCTTTTTTCTTTCAACCAAAAAGTACTATTAATTTTCTTATTTCTCCACGAAAGCATACGAAGTGAGTACTCATTAGAAGCGCCTCGCCGAGGCGGTTCCAATGAATACCCACTTCGTATGCTTTCGTGGAGAATTAAGAAAAAATAATGTGTGAATACCCCCTCTTATCTGTAGCCACGGTAACAGATTTCGGAATCGTGGGAAATTTTTATTTTTATCTTTGCACATCTACCGTATTTGATCTCAGTATTCGGACAGACCGACCTGGGCAAAAAGAGTAGACCCTGATAAGACGCCACAGAACGTCACTCATCCAGCGGTTTTGGGCACATCAACAAGTAGTTTAAAGCGGACTTGCTGAAAATTTAGGAGGAATGTGGTAAGGAGTTTAAAATTCCGAATATTTCGGGCAAGTACGGTGCAAAATGTATTGTGAACCCGTCAGGACCCAGTTCTACAAAACTTATTATTAAGTTATTTTCAGCATACCGTATTTATCCTAAGTATTGGGACACCTTAACTATGTACCATACTTGTCCTTAAAATTGAAAAGGTGCATTCTATACAGGTACCAAATATCGCTGGATGGGGACAAGCAGTGCAGACTCAGATCAGACACTCTTTGCAGAAGACTGTCAGTCCCAGTACTTAGGGTTTTTAGGGTTAATTCCCTTCCATCTTATACGAAATAATATACCGTGTTTACCGTATGTATTCGGACAGACGGCAAGAACAGAGCAGACCCTGATAAAACGCGGCGTCTAACAGGGTCGACACTGCCACTCATCCAGCAATTTGTAGATACAACATCGGGTTGTAAATTGTACTTGTTCATATTTTAGAAGTATGGTAAGGAGTTGCGGTGTACGAAAACTTAAGGAAATGCGGTAAGTGGTGCTTGCACAGCAAATCATGTATAGGTTTTTGCATAATTTTAAATTTCTAGCCGTCAGGCGTGAAATTTAAAACTATGCAATACCCGATTTGTCCCAGTAATTATTTTGACCATATCTCACAGATCTCTTAATGAGACTGACCACAATATATACTGATCATGTATTTTATCAAAGATATCACATTTCATTTAATAGCTTATTGCGACAAATAAAACGTTATTGTAGATTTATGAAAGTGGTTAACTAGAAAGATATTACTATTATTATTATTATTATTATTATTATTTTTATTATTATTATTTTACAGTAGGGAGATTACAATGGAACTTAGTAGACAAGATAAAAAAGAATGGACTTACAGTCCGAAGATGGAAAGCCTAGTAGTCTACGTGTATGCTTTAAGTCATATTCAGTGCTTTTAATGCTGCCAGAAAGAAAGTTTTTGAATCACTGCATCATTGACCTTCAGGTCCTACATATGTTTAGTGCTTTCAATGCTGCCAGAAAGAAAGTTTTTGAATACTCTTGCATCACTGACCTTCAGGTCCTACATATGTTTAGTGCTTTTACTGCTGCCAGAAAGAAGTTTTTGAAAATTCTTGCATCACTGACCTTCAGGTCCTACATATGTTTAGTGTTTTTACTGCTGCCAGAAAATAGGTTTTTAATACTCTTACATCACTGACCTTCACGTCTTACACATGTTTAGTGCTTTTACTGCTGCCAGAAAGAAAGATTTTGAACTTGCATTACTGACCTACAGGTCCTACATATGTTTAGTGCTTTTACTGCTGCCAGAAGGAGTTTTTTTTAATGCTCTTGCATCACTGACCTTCAAGCCTACATATGTTTAGTGCTTTTACTGCTGCCAGAAACAAAGATTTTCAATACTCTTGCAGCACAGACCTGCAGGTCATACACTGAATGGTCTACAAGGCCATATAAAATAAACTACTGTCAACATACAATTGAACTAAGGGGCAAAACGACTTATCATAATACACATGGGCTCAGTTGTTCAAAGCATCGTTAGCTTAACGAGCTCGTTAGTTGTCAAAATGTTAACTGTTCTGGTAAGTACAATATCTAATTCACAGGTATTTTTGCTGAAGAAATGTGGGTAGCTTTTGCAAATGCAAAAGCTATTCACATTTTTTCAGCAAAAATATTAGCATATATGCCATATTTAATGATCAAAGTTTTAACGATACGTTAACTAACGAAATCCTTAGTTTTGAACAACTGTGCCATGGACTACTAGATCGCAAGTTGAAGATTACTAGTCCACAAAACAACAGAAAAATTGTCTGGACTAATATTAACATTTCATTTTATCAAACTGCTTCTGCAATTTGACTCTTCCACCGCGCATGTCAGTTGACAAAGGTTGTATTGTCTACTTTCGAAGTTCCGCTAAATAAGCCAAATCCTGAATCGCAGTCATTTACACTTTCATGGAAGACTATTCTGTCAGAGGCGTTTTACGTCTCTTCAGAAAATGGGTACTTCTAATTTTCAGCCAATCATATTACTTGATTGCTGATATAAATTCACATACTGAATAGCAAACAGTGCAGATCCAGATCAGTTGGCTTCTTCAAGCCAATTGATCTGGGTCTACACTGTTTGCAAAGGCAGGTGTACCCTACAAGGAAAGAATGTGCTCTATTTGTGAGCACTTTCTTTCCTTTTAGAGTAAATCCCTTTTCGGAAGGGGCTTGGTATACAGGAAAGCCAAAAAGGGAGCCACAAATGTTGTCTGCCTTGCCAAACATCCCAGTAAGCATTCTACATAAATCTATAGCGAGTCGTTATCGGCCCGTCAGGGTAGCTGACGGGCCGATAACGGCCCGCTACAGATTTATAAAGAATGCTAGCTGGGATTCGGCCTCTGATCATATTCTACATACACTGGCCAGGCCTGTCTGTCTGAATACTTATACAAAATATGGTAATGAAAAGACACCATTGTAATTCTTTATTTTAGAGGCAAGCAGTAATTTTGGTTAAATTAATCAGTCACCCTAAGAGGATTCGAGTTATGAAAATGAAATTATCCTAATAAGAATGACAGCAGTTATACCTTATTTAACCTTTACCACTCTCTGAGCAAATTCAGCAGACGACAAATTGATGATAGTTTTCTTATTTTTCCCTGAAAGTAGACTTTAGTAACATTCTATGCAAAGTGTCTCCTCAGGAGATAATTTGCATGAAATGTCAAAGCCTATTTTCTGGGAAAAAATAAGAAAGAGTATTTCAAAATGTGGCTGGTTAAATTTGTACCTGGCGTGCTAAGTCCTGAATGCGATACAGTAAAATAGTGTTATTTTGCGTGCAAGAAACTGTCGCTATAGAGAGGTTTGAAAATTATTCTGTAAATAGTTTCTTCATACATAGCCTGTCTCCTCTGACATTTATCTTAGAGACAAATAACCCCACCGTGTTTATCCTAAGTAACCGAGAAAACTGAAAGGTCTGAGCAAAACAGTGTAGCTCTGGGTCATACGACGCAGAACTCCCTTTTCTCACGTTGTGTATCATATGCAAACAACGAAGACTCAAACAGGTCTGCAGTTCCACACAGTCGGAACACTGGTAGGCTTACAACTAAAGACTAAATTTATATAATTTGAATATCGAACAATAAAGATTCCGGCCAGTTTGAAAGAATAATATGGGCACATACTATTATGGGGAAATAGACGGGTTGATATGGAGAGGGCACAGGCTGATATGGGCGAATGAACAGGCGCTGAAATGGACGAATGCAGAGGTTGGTATTCGGGCCCACGCGAAGGATGATATGGGAGAATATACAAGCTTAAATGGCCGAAAATGCAGGCTGACAGGGAGCAAATTGTTTCCTTTTAGGGCAGACCCCTTTTCAGAAAAGTCTTGTATGCAGGAAAGCAAACAGGAAGCGACAAAAGTTGTCTCCCTTGTGAAACATTGCGGAAAATCTACCAACTGTGTCCAGTCCCCTTAATTACCGTATTTACTCTAAGTATTCGGAAACCGCAACTCCTTACCATACTTGTTCTAAAATTTGAACAAGTACAACTTACTACCCGATGCTGTGTCTAAAAATTGCTGGATGAGCGGCAAACAGAATAGACCCTGATGAGACGCCGCGTTCTGTGGCGTCTCATCTGGGTCTACACTGTTTGCTCAAGCCTGTCTGTTCGAATATATGCGGTAAATATGGTAGCTGGAAACAATTCTGGCTACAGCAGAAAGTCGTGCTTAGATTATATGATGTGCAACGTACAAAAAGCGCACTTATACCGTATACAAACAAAAGGTAAATGTCGACGTTTTCCCTAGCTCCAGTTTTCATTATCTACACAAGCGGCTTGTTACTCTGTCACGTAAATAACCAATAATTCCATCCGTCCAAAATAGATTCCGACATCGCTTGACACTTCTCAACAAATATATTTAATAGCCAGTTTTTCTCATATTATAAAGACGAGAAAAGAGATTTACTGTTGTCTGAAAGTGAAACATTATCCAAAGGGTTGATGTGTGCTCAAATGAGTTTTCAGCACGTTGCTCAAGGAAGAAAACCCGCGGTTTCCACAACCAATTCAGTTTTATTCAGTTTCATTTTGACAAACTGACATTGATTTCCAGATTCATTCACTTTTTTTTTTTTTGTCTGTTGTGTTTGTGTTTTTAGTGTGTGTGTGTGTGTGTGTGTGTGTGTGTGTGTGTGTGTGTGTGTGTGTGTGTGTGTGTGTGTGTGTGTGTGTGTTTTGTTTGTTTGTTGTTTTTTTTTGTTGTTGTTGTTGTTGTTGTTTTTTGCATTTATGTTTGTTTTCGTTTTCTTCCCTTTTTATCTTTTTTGCCATTTTTTTTTTTTTTTTTTTTTTTTTTTTTTGTCCAGTTGCAATCACTTTCTTTGTGATACTTGTATGATTAAATGTAGTGTTCTTCTACCAATGGCAGAGTCTTCTTGATGTCTCCAAAAGTAGTCATATCTGTGGAAATGCCTACGTTTCAAATCGAGCTTCAAATTAGTATTGTTTCACCGTCCAAATTTCATTCATAATTCTAATTACAAATATTACAAATATTCGACCTGCTAAGCAGCAATTTGATGGACTATTAAATACTCAATACTTCAGTTATTTTCATATTTTGGAGTGTGTTAACTGCTTTCAGAATCTGTTTAAAGCTTCTATCTGCTAGTATAATATAAGCCCCATAAGGTGATGCACTGAGGTGAAGTCACTGACTGTGCAGGTTGGAATACTACTATTGACGTGGCCTGTATGCGCCAACACGAAGATATTCAATCATATACAGTAGGTCTTTTGTCCTAGAGTTTTTATTGATATGTAATGTCTACACAATCCAGCTCGTGACACCCTTTGACTGATCATAGATAGACCTAAGGCATGCTGCGTCCATTACACTAAGCATAATTGCATTCCTATACAGACTTTCCAAGGTAAGCCAGAGAGACCCATCTACGACAGCTTTGTACGATTTTATGTTACTTCGACGTAAATATTACAAAACATCATCGAAAGCTTTTCAAGTATCCAGGATGACTAGGTCAGTTTGTGTAAGTAAACTCCCAGCAGGCACACATCAAAATGACGTCGCATCGACGTTGATACGACGTCATTTTAATGTTGTGCGCCCACTGGGAAGCTTTTCCTGTTTTTGCCTCAGTCTGCTTCTGTGTCACGATGACTACGGCATTCTTTGCTATGGGACGCTTTTGAACTTACTTATCTGCACGTGTCGCATATTGAGGCCTTGTATGTGAGACTTCTCTAGAGATTTTATTTAACCCTTAAAGCGCCAAGAAAATCTGCATCTGAAAATGTCGTCTGCTTATGTCGTCTGCTGCATCTTCTTGCAAACTTTTCAAACTTACATTTTGCATATAGGCAAACAGTATGGACCCAGATCAGACTGCTCCTAAAGGAGCAGTCTGATCTGGGTCCACACTGTTTGCAACAATGACTTTTAAAGTAACCGGCAGAAGACAAAGCAGACGACAATTGTTGTGATTGGCGCTTCACTGCAGCTGCTGGTAAGTGCCTGCACTTCATCATAGTGCAGTGTTTTATTTCATTACGAAAACATACCTACATAATTTTGACCCCCTTAAACCCCACTTTTATAGTGTAAAACTGGGGTTTACAAGGGTATACATTATTTTTCTTATTCTGCTCAAAAACATAGATTGTGGGCACTCGTTAGAACCGCCTCGCCGAGGCGGTTCTAACGAGTACCCACAATCTATGTTTTGAGCAGAAATATGAAAAATATCAGAGATTTTTATCTGAAACTTTTCAGTTTTTTGAGGTGAAATTTTCTATATATTTGAATAGGCGTGTTTTCGTAATGCGTGGCCGTTTTTCATTTTGTAACCGTCAAACAATGACTTCGTTGTTTGCGGCCTTGTCAGCTGGAACCAAAACATACTTCCTATGAAATTCTTGAATACCCTGCACAAGATGACGGAAACTAGATATAGGGTTAGGTGGTAATAGATTGTTATTTTGGGAATAAAATCTATTACTTTTATCGGTAACATTGAAAATGTTTAATTTTTATCAAGCTCAACATGCTCTCGTTTACACCATCGATTACAAATGCAGAAGCATCTCTCTACTTCTATTAAAATCTGTATGATTAGAAAATCAGTAGTTTGGGCCCTTAGAAACTATCTGCAATGGCTTTAAGATTTCCTGTGATGACATGTGCAGCTGCAGGATAATAAAACATGGGGGTCTTTGCAATCTCGTGTGTCACCGGTTAAATAGATAGTATACTATCTTCTTTCCAGACAAACATGAACCCCTTTCCAGACAGGTATATTTGAATCCCTTTCCAGATTTTTTTTTTTTTTTTTTTTTTTTTTTTTACAATGAACCACAGACTCTGAAAATAAGGATACTGGACAATTCGGCCCCTAACAAACTCAGCCCCTAACAAAGTCGGCCCCTAACAAACTCGGCCTCCAAAAACTCGGCCCCTAACAAACTCGGCCCCTTACCAACTCGGCCCCTAATATTTATTAATGATTATTAGTGATGTTTTAACATGAATATATTATTAGTCTGCATATTTTAAAATATGATACATGTATCTCTATCTATTATCTTTGAACAGTGTTATAATGTTATTTTAAGTTAGATCTTATATGCGTTATTGAGTGTCATCGAAGACTCTAAATAGACTGCACTGAAGTACAGGCTGATCTGAGTCTTTGCTTGACGCATAATTATCTATTTTAATTATATTTTAATCTGATTTTTTTTTTTTTTTTTTTTTTTTCATTTTCACAGCCACATTTTTATTATATAGTCATACGCAGCACTTAATTGGGTCTTTGCAGGCGCAGATGAATGTATTCCCTTAAAACGTGCATTATTTGTTCTTTTCTTTTTTGTGCAGCATTGTCATGTTATGAAACGTGTGCATTTTGTTCTTTTTTTTTTTTTTTTTTTTTTTTTTTTTCATATGCTGTATTGTCATAAAACGTGTGCATTATTTGTTCTTTCAAAGTCTTTCATTGCCATGAAACGTGCATTATTTGAGCCAGCACATGGGATAATGGTGCTTATCGAATATGCAAACAGCGATGGCTCAGACTCGCCTGCGTATCCGCGCAGTCTCACCAGAGCCTTTGCAATATATAGTATAAACTAGACTGAGGGTTAGACCAGGCGCTGCCTCTATGTGACTCAGTTGCCTGGTAGCGTTAAAAATCTGAACAGTCAGTCAGGTTTAGACCGGGAATCAGACATCTAACTCCACTAGATGGCTGAGCATGCGCATTTGAAGAATTATATTACGGAGGACGAAAAGTACCAGTATCTTGTGCCATAGCTCATTTGTCCTTTTCTTACATGTGCTGCATTGTTCGAATAAAGTCATGGTCTTTCCTTTTGTAATAAAGCCACTATTCAATACACGGTTTGTTTTCTCTTTATACCATTATGGTAAACACAAAGCAAACATAAAATAGATGTGTTTATCCGGAAATCTGAACGATCTTTCTGCTCAGTTTAATAATCTGTAATCCTAACCCACAGACTCTGCCAATCTACATACTATCACCTCTTTCCAAGTCTATGATATGAACACCCCTGTAAATCACACTTTATATTGTGGAAAATAAGGTTTACCGGGTAAACGACTTTCTTATTTCTGCTCTATAACATATATTGTAGGTACTTGTTAGAGCAACCTTCATCAAATTTTTCATCTGAAAATCGCCATTTTTATAGCCTCAAAAATAGCATTGCATTTAACAAGCGTGTTATCGTTATGTACATTAAGCTTTTTTTTTCTTTTTTTTTTTTTGTGAATGAAAAAACATTGCAACAAATATGTTCATTGCTGTTAATGTACTGGGTAAATATAACTATTAAAATTCACCACTTACCGTAGATCATCGTATCAGACCTATTTGCTATCTAAATGAGCCATCGTTTCCAGCTTCGCCCCATTGTAGTCTCAGTCAATGAACGGATTGGAGGACAATATTCATCTATAGAAATAATATGCCTATTACATAGATTGTTGATCTAAAACATGAAGTTTCCTAATATAATGTACAGTTGATTACAGACATTTTGGACTTTGACGGCATGTTTTGGGGACAGAAAAAATATCTTGTGTTTAAATACAGTGCAACTGTCCACCAAATGAAACAATATTTTTAGGGGCCGTTTATCGGGGGGCGAGTTTGTAGGGGCCGAGTTGGTTAGGGGCCGAGTTGGTTACGTGCCGACTTTGTTATGGGCCGAGTTTGTTAGGGACCGAGATGTCCGGAATCTGAAATAAGACCCTGTTGTCAGCACATCCCTACCCATGCTTATATAGTGAATGTCCCCCCCACCCCCCCCCCCCCCCACACACACACATTTCCCGGGCGGAAACCACAGCCTAAACACTACCCCTCCCGCCCCCCCCCTCCCCCACCTCCCCCAAACACACACACACACTCCCCGGGCGGAAACCGCAGCCTAAACACTTGAGTTGAACAGTTGCAAACAGGTGCATGCTATTCTACGGTATTCCCGGTATCCATGTCCCGGTATTCATAGAGGTTTATGTGTTTGACACAGCATAACATCAAAAATACTTGGCAGATTTTAATAATTTAAACACCAAATTAACGACAATAATCTAATCTACATAATAATAATATTTGATTAAAAAAATATTTGTTGCTGATGTTGCAGGATGTTGTCAAAGTCCCGGTATCGAGATTCACTTGTCCCGGTATCCATAGGGGCATACGTATTTGACAGGGCATAATATCAAAACTACGTGATCGATTTTAATAAATTAAACATCCTACAAAAGGCAATACTCCAATCTATGAAAAAAATATAAATTTGTAAAAATATATCAGTTTCTGATGTTGTGGCATTCTATCAAAGTCCCGGTATCGAGATTCACTTGTCCATAGGGGCATACGTATTTGACAGGGCATAACATCAAAACTACGTGATCGATTTTAATAAATTAAACACCTTATAAAAGGCAATACTCCAATCTATGAAAAAATATTAATTTGTAAAAATATGTCGGTTGCTGATGTTGTGGCATTCTGTCAAAGTCCCGGTATCGAGGTTCACATGTCCCGGTATTCATTGCGGTCTCCGTGTGTGACATGACATAATATCAAATTACTTAATTGATTATAATAAATTAAACATCCGAATAGTGCTCCAATCTATAAAATAATTATAAACATATAAAAAATATCAGTTGCTGATGTTGCCGCATTTTGCCAAAGTCCCGGTATCGGGATCCACATGTCCCGGTATTCAATGATGACTCTGTGTGAGACATAGAGTAAAATTCAAGCGCCATGTCTCAATGTAGTATACTTGTTCATATCCTCATATGTCTGTATAGACCTGAGTGTTAATAATAAAGTTCTGTTCTGTTCTGTTCAAAATATATATACATAAAAAAATAGTTGATTTTTTAAACCAATTAAACAAAAAATTAAAAAGACAACACCCCCATCTTAAAATGATTATAAATATAAAATATATTTATATCTGTTGCTGATGTTGCAGTACGATGTCCAAGTCCCTGTGTTGAAAATCACGTCCGAGTATCCAGCGGGTAAGGGTAATAAAAACCGGCATGAATAATATAAAATTAAATTAAACGCAATGTTTTAAACTATACGATGAATTTCGAGTTTTGAAATTTATTTTTGCTATTATATTGTTTAGTCAAAGTCCAGATTTTGCGCTTTGCTCGCCTCCGTTTCCACTGTGATTCAGGGTAAATTTTTTTTGCTTAGACTATGTAGGATAAGAAGGGCAGACATTTCCTATAAATTAATCAGAATTCAAGTACGATTTATCTACCTTGATACAACAATTTTCAATTATTCGTAAATGTTTGGCACAGGTTGAAGAAAACCGCCCATTTGATCTATTATTATTAATAGTAGTAGTAGTAGTGGTAGTAGTGGTATCAATAATAATAATAATAACAGATAAATTTGATTGTTTTATTGTATGGAGCACAGATATGTGTCAAGTTAACTGTAAGGGATAACTTGTGCAGTATCTCTGTCAGTTAAAAAAAAAGTTGAGGCGTCACATAAAAAAGAACACTTAGAGGTATCCGATTTGTGGTTATATATATGGGAACCCCCTAATGTGGCCGAAGACATAGATTTTCGCCTGAAGCGTCATCAATGTCCTACTACCTGTCTGCGAACAGCATTGGCACTGGCGATAATATAATAATGGATCTTTTTTCATGGGCAGGTTCAGATTGTACTTTATAAACAGCGCCTACTTTCAAAACCAGACCGAACTAATGTCATTATGTATATGTTACAATATGAAATATAATGCATCTTTATGCAATAAAACGACTTTTGAACCTTTTTAACATATGTATCGCTGTAGTATATTCAATGAATAGTTCGTGTCTTTTTTTTTTTTTTTTTTTTTTAGGATTTAACCAAGATTCAATAATAATAATAATAATAATAATACTTTTTTTCTTTTCAAAATAAAGTACGAAATGTTGAAAAGAGTTCAAACTGATATTTAAAATGTAACGAAATAAACGCAGATCGTTTCACGCATCATTTGTCACTTAACGAACCGATTATTCGTTAACGATGAGTAATTAACTTCATTAACTTCAATAATGACCGCCACGTGTGAATACTTAACGTGAACACGCCTTTCCAAAATTTCCATTTTCTTTAATATAAAAATTATGTATATTTTTAAATCAACTTGCCGATGCATTTTAGTGTTGTAGTTAATGCTTGTTTTTTTTTTTTTTTTTTTTTTTTTTTTTTAATTTGTTTTCATCGTTTTCGGAACATTTATGAAAATTGCTGGATGCTTAACAAATAGGGTAGACTCTGAGCAGACGTCGCGTTCTCGGGCTTCTGATCTGGGTCTACACTGTTTGCTTTACCTTAATGACGGTTTATATGTTTTCTTTTTATTTTCAGGTATTGGTCCTTCATGCGGGCACCAACAACATACCGAGAGATTCGGCAAAGACAGTGATTAGTAAGTTTGAGTATTTTTTTCGAGTCGTCCGTTCCAAAAACCCGAATTCGCAAAAAGAGACTAACGCAGGATGACATATACAATACTTTGGGGCTTGCCTATCAACTTGATGG
Organism: Anodontia alba; assembly: GCA_964016985.1. NCBI lineage: Eukaryota > Metazoa > Mollusca > Bivalvia > Lucinida > Lucinidae > Anodontia > Anodontia alba. The sequence continues at coordinate 82,118,276 of OZ024821.1, read as the reverse complement.
TTTCGTTATGCAGACAGACATATTTCCCTCTTTACTTTTAGTTTTGGGCTTAAAAGAATGTATTAAAGGCTTCAATGATATTTTACATATCAAACGAGATAGTAAAGAGTTTTTTATCTATTGATACTACATTCGAAACGGGAAACTTTTACATAACCTCAATGTTAAGAATTTTCTATTCAAAACTGAGCCTACTGTCCCCCTTTCATTTTTAATAAATGAGAAGAAGACCAAAAGTTTCATGAACGGTTCCTGACAATTTTGGCAGAACATTGTCCAAATTTAAAACAGAAGGAGACCATATTTGGATGTGTATAATCCTTACTCTGGCCTCACGACTAATATGTCTGAGGGATTTAATAAGATCATAAAGTGGGTGAATGACCATAAGAAATTACCTGTTGATAACATGGTGTTAAGTCTTTTTGAGTCTGCTAGCGACAGCTAGCAGGCTCTATGCAATCGCATGGGGTTTTTTACTACGTCACAAGCGGATTTTCATCACAGCTATTTATGCGTATATTCATACGCGCACTACTTCTTAATCAGACGCAATGCGGCACTATTACGGCGAACTGAATGTGAAGCAGGGGAATTTTTTTATAGCTTTTCTATTTCGCTAACATAACTGTAACTGAAATCGATTTAGATAGTGCAATTTGAAACATAGACTAGTAATACACGCGCTACTTTTGTCAATCACCCCACGGCACCCCATGGAATTGAATTTAACGCGAAAATACATGGAGTATATTACTTTTATTCACACAGACTATTTAGGCTGACAAAATTAATCAGATAATTGATTAACTGATCTATAAATTCCACAAAAATGATTATCATTACAGATGTCTTATAATCAATGAGACGCCACATTTTGCGGCATCCCATCTGGGTCTACACTGTTTGCTCAGGCCTATTTGACCAAATACATACAGTAAAGTATAACATGGGAAGAGTCCTGCTCAGACAGACAAGTAAATTGACCAAATCTTTTGTGATAAATAATCGATCACAATGACAGGAGTGATAATCGACCAGATTAGCCAGCCTTAGAGTCTATTTATACATTGTATTTGCTGTATGATGATTCTAGCGAATAAAAAGAAAAAAAAAATGCAACAGTGTATCCATTTAAAGATACTGCCTCCAGATTTGTGGGACTTTTACCCAACCCGATCACATGATGAACAGGCCCTGCCTAAGGCAACTCTGCCCTGGAGACTATAGGCAGCCCAACTACTTCGCTGGCCCCGATGGGCGGGGGCTGTGGTCTGTGGGTCGTGATTTCTGAATACCCGATAATCAATGCACGCCGGTAATAGGTATCAAGTTACGCTACACTACCGGTCACAGGAGCTTGACATTGGATAATTTCTACTTATAGGGCCTGTCCTTCGAACCTTCGATTATTTCATAATCGTAGGGACAGGCCCTATAAGTAGAAATTAGCAAACGTCAAGCTCCTGTGCTACCGGTTGCCTACATGAAATGCACTTTACGGCATCAGGAATTTTGCTGAAGAACTGAACAAGTATCTGTTGTTGTTTTTCGCGAGCGACACACCATGAATTTCAAAAATGCAGGTAAAAGAAGCTTTCATGTCTGTAGCCTCGCGAAAAATAAACTGTTCGACAGCCGGTAGATTCTAGTAAACAAGCTGGTTGTCATACGACAACACACACAGTTGTCGCAACACCCAGAAGGTCGGAAACCAGACACGATACGTATCGCTGAGCACTTTCATTGGCTGACTGACATCACATGTCTCAGTCGAAACACTCGGTGTTATTCGCTTTAATCATTGCGACTTTTCAGGCCACGGCAAGGGTCCGTACACACAATTCTGTTCTATTCCATACGTGTTATCATTTGACGCCACCGTCGTGGCTGCTTCTTCGCGGCTGCTTCTTCGCAGCCACGAGGCGGTGTCGCTACAAGAAAATGCATCTGTATTATTGCAAGGAAGTATCCATCAAAGAGATGGGATATTTAGTCCTGATTCAAGAGGGCGTCAATGCCTACCATGTTGTTTAGTATTATTGGTGAAAGCTGTACAGAAAAGGATCTGTACCAAAAAGTTGAATGCCAACAACATGAATGAAATTCTGTTTGCAGGAGATAAATTATACAAGTATGCAAAAAAGAATGCCAAGACATATCATGACTATTTAGAGCCATGTGATTTGCCATCTTATTTTTCACTTGACAACCAGCATTATCCCTGGAAAGTGAAAAAAAAAAAAAAAAAAAAAAAAAATCATTTTTCAGGAAATTTAAATATCTTATCCTTAGTGGAGTATCCTTTCCTTGATTTAGAGACAGGACTCGCTATGACTTTCTCATTCAACCCATATGCAGTCTTCATTTGCAACGGCTTTTCTATTGCATTATTGGAACAAGGTGACTGTTTCTACCTTTTTGAGTCACATGCAAGAGCTTCAGATGGAATGCCAAATGTTAATGGCAAAAACATTTTGTTAAAGAAAACAAATATAACTGGCATTTTCCTTACATTTGCGTAGATTGTTTAGTTTTGATAATTCCTTTACTACAACAGCGGTGAGTCAGTTTGATTTGCATTCGCTCTGTATATCTCATGTTTGCAGGGAGACCATAAAATGATACCAATGAGCTGGGTTTCAAATTTGTGACATAACTACCTATCCTCCTTTACAAGAATGTATTTCATTTGAGTTGTGTCCATCACAGCCTTATGCTTCCCCCCAGCTTGCTGACAGTTTAAATGAACACGGTTCCGCATTACTTGATTCACCCCTTATATGTGAAGAATTGCAAACCTCCCTGAATAAGAAACGTAAGTTAAGTGACACATCAAAAGATGGTTTGAGCAGTAAGAAATTTAAAAACAAAGAAAGTGCTATAGTCACACAGTTTCACAAGTTGGTGTCTTGTGGTCCCCAGTACATATGTACAAGTTGTTGTCAAACATTTTTCAGACATTCTGATGTTAAATTTGATATTCAGGGTCTAAAGCCTGAGATGAAAAGACTCTGTACATTAGGACATAAAAGTGTGGAGGATAAGGAATGGATCTGTCAACAATGTGCTAATAGTTTGAAGAAAAATAACTTGAACAAATATCTTCCTTTTTGTCAAGCCCGCTTGCGCTGAGCAAGACATAGTCACCATAGCTGCATTTAAGTGTATATTAGTGAGTCCATCCGTATTTGTCCGTCCTAGCTAGAAATTTTGCATGCAGAATCATCTTTCAGTGTAGTTTGAAATTTCTCCAAGACTTGGCCTTGAGGTCAGATTTGTCAAGGACATGCACTTACCAGCAGAATTTAAGAGTTTTTAAAGAAAGTCTTCTATTCAGGAAATGCAATGCCCAGATGCTTGATATATTCCATAGAGCTCCATCTTATGGTATAGTATTGGTAGCATTGGAATGTCGTCTATCTTCTTTGCATGTATTGTGTAAAATTGCATAGAAGATACACAGCACTCCATTAGTACTTTACAAGCTAGCAGACTCTTAGGACTATCAGTCCTTTGATTTATTTATAGAATGCATTATTTTGCGAGATATTAAGGGGAAGGGCGAATTTAGGGAACTTCACGTTGAAAGACGAATTTCGTTTTGCAGAATTAGAGCCTTCGGATTTAAAATTTCCACATAAGGTATAGCCAGATGAGGTCTTAGAAGCCGTGACTAAACGACTAAATTTTATTTCCGATATTATTGAAACCAACAAAACGGATGAGACATGCCCGGATTTTTTTTTACGATTTCACGAGATGATACCTCTTCTGAAATATCATTAGATCCTGACGCGACGGCAGAACCATTAAATCGTACATCTAACGATAACAGCGAATTTTCGCGTCCTCCACAGTTTTTGAATCGCAATGTAATGGCAGAGCAGTTAGTTATGAGTGATGGTGTTAAACATATACCTGAAATGGAATGCTTCATAGTTAAAGGATCTTATGATAAAAAATATTAGGTACTACATGGCAGTGCGTTTCCTGCGGTCACCTAAATAATTAGTGGAATTGATTTTCGTATAATACTTAAAAAGTTAGTGGGTGTCGTGTCGGGCGAATTACGACGTCTCATCAGCGTCTACCGCGTTTTAATAATCTAGTATTTTTTAGTGTATCTACCGTATGTATTCGGACGGACAGACAAGTCTGTTCAAACAGTGTAGATCCAGATGAAACTGCAGAATCAAGCGTCTCAACAGCGTCTACACTGTTTTACACTAATCCAGCATTTCTAGACACAACTTCAAGTCGTAAATTGATCAAAACTTTTAGAAAAGGTATTGTAAGGAGTTGAATTGACAGAATATTTAGGATAAATACGGTAAAATAATGCTTGGGCAAAAATATACTGCAATTATTGTAGCTTGGAGTAGTGTGGAGTACTCTGTGTGTGTGTGTGTGTGTGTGTGTGTGTGTGTGTGTGTGTGTTGTCTAAAACAGAGTCATCACTGAATACTGGGACATGCATGTGAATCCCGATACCGGGACTTTGACAAAATGCTGCAACATCAGCAACTGACATTTTTTTTATATGTTTATAATTATTTTATAGATTGGAGCACTGCCTTTAATCGGATGTTTAATTTATTTAAATCAATTAAGTAATTTTGATATTATGTCATGTCACACACGGAGACCGCAATGAATACCGGGACATGTGAACCTCGATACCGGGACTTTGACAGAATGCCACAACATCAACAACCAACATAATTTTACAAATTTATATTTGTTTCATAGTTTGGAGTATTGCCTTTTATCAAGTGTTTAATTTATTAAAATCGATCACGTAGTTTTGATATTATGCCCTGTCAAATACGTATGTCCTTATGGATACCGGGACAAGTGAACCTCGATACCGGGACTTTGACAGAATGCCACAGCATCAGCAACTAATATATTTTTACAAATTTATATTTTTCTTATAGATTGGAGTATTGCCTTTTATAAGGTGTTTAATTTATTAAAATCGATCACGTAGTTTTGATGTTATGCCCTGTCAAATACGTATGCCCCTATGGATACCGGGACAAGTGAACCTCGATACCGGGACTTTGACAGAATGCCACAGCGTCAGCAACTAACATATTTTTACAAATTTACATTTTTTTATAGATTGGAGTATTCCCTTTTATAGGGTGTTTAATTTATCAAAATCGATCACGTAGTTTTGATAGTATGCCCTGTCAAATACGTATGCCCCTATGGATACTGGGACAAGTGAATCTCGATACCGGGACTTTGACAACATCCTGCAACATCAGCAACAAATATTTTTTTAATTAAATATCATTATTGTGTAGATTAGATTATTACCGTTAATTTGGTGTTTAAATTATTAAAATCTGTCAAGTACTTTTGATGTTATGCTGTGTCAAACACATAAACCTCTATGAATACCAGGATGTGGATACCGGGAATACCGTAGATTAGTATGCACCTTGCAAACAGTTTTCTATCCGAGCATATACCACTTGAAATGTCATTTATTTGTACCAAAAATCTTAACTGAAATTCATTTATAACTTATCCCCTTTTCTTGACCCTTCTGAATAATGCAATTCTTACGATTACCAATTTCGAGATGGTGCGGTTCTATCCTGTACGATAGGATAAGGATTTCAGGAAAACCTGATCAGCCGGGTGCTTTCAAAATATTACATGAAATCATGACTTGAAGAAGCAAGCGTTTGTAGATGAACGCGGCATGTTATTTCTCAAAATTTTATCATTTTTATCCATATTTATATCATTATCAGGTATAATTCAGAATAGATATTAAATATTATTAGACTTGATAGTGAAAAAGACGATTTTTTTGTTGTTGTTTTTTTCTTTTTAAACTGTCTATCAGTAGGCTTCTCAACTCCTAACAAACGCGGCCCCTAACCAACTCGGCCTCCGACCAAATCGGCCCCTTAAATATCTATTTCTAAGCAAGTGTACATTGTTCATACCTGGGTGCAGGATGAAGGCCTACATTTTTTGAATTATGACGCTCACCCGATTTTCGAGGATCAAAATACAGTTTAGTTTATATCGATATTTTATTGTCTGTTTTTCATACGACCCATTGCCCAAAACGTGTTATGACCAAAGTCCAAAATGTCTGTAATCAACTGTAAATTATATTAGGAAACTTCACTTTTTAGATCAATGATCTATATAATAGACATATTGGAGAATAGACAATGTCCTCGAATCCGTTGATTGACGATAGTAGGGCGTAGCTGGAATGGATGTCTCATTCACCTAGCAGATCTTTATGTACATTATGATAGCATTCCTGTTAACTGAAATGCTATTTTTTGTGGCTGTAGAAATGGCGCTTTTCAGATGAAAAAATATAATAAGGTTGTACTAACAAGTACATGTACCCACAAGCAGAAATTATAAGAAAGTCAAGTTTACTCCTGGCCGGCAAACCACACTTTTCTACTCCTACTTGTTGCTCCCAACGATCAATCACTTTTCCCAGTATAGAGTGGGAATTACAGAGGTGTTCATGTCATAGACTTTTAAAGAAATGTCATGATACATGTATGTAGATTGGCAGAGGCTGTGGGATAGTATTACAGATTAAGCAGAGAGATCATTGAGGTTTCTGGATAAAAGCATCTGTTGTATGTTTACATTGTGTTTACAATAATGGTATAAAGAGAAAACAAACTGTGTCTTGAATAATGAATTAGTACAAAAGGAAGCAACAGCATAATAACCTGACTATTCCAACAATGCAGCACATGTAAGAAATGAACAAATGAGCTATGACATGAGATAATGGTACACATACATGCCATAAACTGTGGACTAAAATCTGTGAGATAAGGAAAAAATGTAAGGGAGAGTTGACAAAATTCAACTGGGTAAATTCAAATATGGGTACATACGAGGGATGTTCGAAATGAATTGCTTATTTCTATCTGGAGACTTCAAATTTCAAGTTAGCCCAAAAGTACTCATTTCATGCCCTCGAAGTACTCCCTGTGGCTAGAAATGCAAAGTTTCAGCCGATGTATCCACTTCTTGAAGGCGTCACGGTACGCTGATTTGGGCACAGTAATAAGGTACTGATGAATGGCAGATCCAAGTGCCTGTCTGGACTGGTATTTCCGCCCAGCAAGGAATGCTTTCAATTTCGGAAACAAAAAGAAATCACATGGGGCAAGGTCTGGGGAATACGGGGGGTTAGGCAAAACAGTTACTTTTTCTTTCTTCAAAAATGCCGTAACTATTGCGGAGGTATGAGCTGGGGCATTGTCATGTAGAAGACAGACATGTTTAAAACCAGTGGCAGGGCGTCGTTTTTGATAATACTTTTTCAGTTTCTTCAGTACTACGTCTTTGTAGTACTTTCCGGTGATGCTTTTGCCCTTTTTCACTGGCACTTTTATTGCGACTCCTTCACCAGAGAAGAAGATTGCATACAAAACCTTCTTTGTACTCAAAGAAAGTTTGGCAATTATTGGGCGTTTGCTGTATTTAGTGGCCCAGATCGTTTTGCTAACCTTTCTGACGGGCTCAAAATAATGGACCCAGGTTTCATCACCTGTGACGACATTGGCAAACTGCTTTTTGTCATATTTTGGAAACATTTAAAGCAGCTTTTTGGCCACTTTAACCTGTTGCCTCTTTTGCTCGTCAGTCAACAGATGTGGCACCCATCTAGCAGAAATCTTTCTGACTTTCAAATGCTTCTTCAAAATAAGGTGAACCATTGATAGTGATATGCCTACCTTTCGTGCAATATCACGAACTGTAAATCTGGCATCTCCTTTACGAGGTGCAGATTTTGGCCTACCTGATTTCGGTGCATTTTTGATGGACTCTACACCAGACTCAAATTTCTTTTTCCACCGCCGAACTGTGTCATAAGACACACAAGAAGGTCCAAAAGCAGTAGAAATTTCAGTCATCAGCTTCTTGAAAGAACAACCAAGTTTTGAGGGAGCTTTGATGTAAGCCCGTATTTCATCTTTTTTTGTCGACGCTTCTACCAACCATTTTTACTGCAGTGGTCAATGACTGCGTGTATTCAAATGGCAAAGTTTATGTCTTACACTTAGTCTAACATATACATTTATACACCATTGTGTAGATATTGAATAGCCCTATACAGGTATGTATTGGTTTTTATCGTGCCCCACGTGGATATCGAGCTAGAGGACAATAAGCAATTCATTTCGAACATCCCTCGTACTTTTCGACCGTAAAGTCATTCTTCAGATGCACATGCTTAGCCATCTAGTGGATTTAGATGACTGATTCTTGGTCTGAACCTTCATTTAGTTCTATACTGTTTATGTGTGTAGGCTCTGATGAGACAACTGGATGAGCAGGCGCGCCTAAGCCTTCCCTGGTCCATATGTTCATATGCGATTTATAAGTACCGATTTTGCTCCCTTTGGTAGTGAAGTCTTTTCTTTAAGATTACACCCTTTTTTTAGGAAGATTAGTATGCAGAATATTAAATGAAGCCACAAAAGTTACCCTCCTTGTAAAGAATGGCAGCAAGTCTACCAAATGTATTGGTTGCCTTAAGTCCCAGTTCACTTATTTCACTCCAGGTGCTGAGAAGATCCTGGCAACAGTGCCAAATGTAAATGTATTACTGCATGGGGAGCTGTTTATGGAAGTTGTCCAGCCAGAACAAGTGAGCTATACCTATAGACTAAGGCTGGCGCGGAACTTTGGTGTGGCCTTTGTAAGTAGAACTATACAAATGGGAAACAACATAAGAAAATATACCATGTCAGAGCTCCAGATAAAAGGGAGTAAAGGGTATTTGAGCACTGAATTTTTTTTATTTTTTTTTAAAAGTCAGCATTGAAACTGAACTTGAGATGCTGAAAATACCCAATGAAATTTTGGATTTCAGCATTGAAATCAAATTAAGTGAATTTTAGATCTTTTGATATAAAGCAATTTTCCCTACATTGATTCTTTTGTGAGTCTGTTGGCAGTGGTGTCACACTTTCTTGTCTGCATAATATCTTGTGAACCAGTGGTTGGATTCTTACCATGTTTTCATGGATACCGGTACATAATTGGGTTATAACACAGAAGTGATTAGATTTGATTTTGGTGACCTTGACCTAAAATTTCAAGGTCACAGCAGTAGAAAAACTGAAAATTCTTCATCTGAGTTCTCTGAAGACACTGTTACTAGTTGCACTGAGCATTGTTAGATTTGCTGTTGCAGAGGTAATACGATAGGTGTCCTAAAATTTTGTACACCAAAGTGTCCGACAAAATGGCATATGCAAACAGTGCAGACCCAGATCAGACTACTCCTTCAGGAGCATGCTGATCACTGTCTACATTGTTTACCATTTCAATAAGTATTTTAAGAAACAACTGCCTAAAAAGCAAAATTTAGGCTTGTGTTACGAGCCAGGCGTAACGAGAAAGAAATGAAAGTGAAACCAGCAACAAGCTTTAAATTATTAACAATATTTATTCACAAAAAAATAAGACAAGATTCAAAACAAAATAATGTAAGTAAACAGTACCTTTCAAGTTTATGTCACAAAGTCCCTCTGAAATAATCCATGAGAATTTATAAAACAAATCCTTTGAATATCAGTTTCTGATCCCACAATTTAATGTTCCTGAATTCAGAATTTAAGTCCAGAATGAATAAAATAGTAAAGTAATCCAGTATAGAATAATTTCCAGTGAAAGTATACAAAGATGCCCAGATGAAAATCTGTTCTCCTTATATAATATCAAAGAAGGTTCTAAAAAAAGAATTTACTACAAGCATCTCTTATTTTCCAGTTCCAATCAAGAAACTTCTAAATCTTCCAAGACATTCCAAAAACAACTCGGTCCAGAATCAAGGACGTAAACATCATGTTATTGTAAACATGTTGAACATTCCAGAAAGTTATTTTTGGAAACATAGTAAATAAAGCTATTTATGGAAACATAGTAAACATGTTGTTTAAAACAATTGAACACCCTGTTATATAACACTTGAAAAGTATGAAATAAAGTGTTCAAAATTTTAGAACATTTACCATAAAGCCCACTGTAATTAAATGAGCTGCAGCATCAGAAAATGTACCATTGGACATGCATGTCCAGCAAAGATTCAGTTCATCCTGCACATTTACAGATGTACTGGCTGATTTGAGTCTTCATTAGGTGTGTATGTTAGATTGTATGTTTTCTCATATTGGGCTCAAATATTTTAGGTGAACTGAAATATTAATGCAGTTCTGTGGGAGTCATGTCAGCTTAACCCTTAAAGTGCCAAGAAAATCTGCATCTGGAAATGTTGTCTGCTTATGTCGTCTGCTGCATCTTCTTGCAAACTTTTCAAACTTACATTTTGCATATAGGCAAACAGTGTGGACCCAGATCAGACTGCTCCTAAAGGAGCAGTCTGATCTGGGTCCACACTGTTTGCAACAATGACTTTTAAAGTAACCGACAGAAGACAAAGCAGACGACAATTATTGTGATTGGCGCTTTAAGTGTTAATAAAGGTTGGTTTTGTGTCCCTTTTCCAGGCTGCTAAGTGGGCAAAGCATTGGAGTGTTACAGAAAGTTTATTGAATATTATTCTGGAATATTTCTTATATCTTCATGAAAACATACCGGTACATTGTGGGTATCTATCAAAAGTTTTGTTGTCAAAGCACCTCTAATGCATACCAAGTTACTGACAAGGCAACAACATATATGTTTATTATGGAGAACTTGAGAAAATTATCCCAGAAATATCACCAAATACTGTTTCTTAAAATATCCTCTTTCTAGTTTTCAATAAAGCAGCATTTGTTTTAGTATTACATGTATGCAATAATCAGTAGAAGACTCAAGGTTGGCTGAACCATACACCTGTGACACAAATGTGGCAACTGTGAAATTTAAAAGAAAAAGAGACTGGCATAGAAAAAAATAAGTTGGGTGAAGTGATCATGTACAGACAAAAAGGACCAGGCTCCAAAGGGCAGTCGGTAGTGCCTCTGACTGTATATCCAGGAGTCGCAAGTGTGAATTCCAGCTCGGCCACATATTTTTGTGGAGATTGATGTGAGTATTATGTTCATTCTCCACTTTGGCTGATTCATGAAGGGCAGTAATCAGTTACTGGCAAAGGTATGTTCACTGCTTAGAAGACTAAAAATCTAAAAGGTTGCCTTCGAAAGCCTGCCCAGAAAAAATGTGAGTAGGTAAACTGACTGTTTAACATGACCTTAACAGTTTTGACTAGGCCATAAAACTCCAACTCCCGCTCAAACAGAAAAGGGTATATTTTCAACAATGGAAGTAGTGCATCTTGTATGCATGGTCCTTTTGGTGATACACCACAACCTCTTTATAACACTATTGTTGGGGTCCAAAGCACAAACCGTGTTAGTTATACAACCATGTTATATCCAAACAAAAATGTATAGATTATATAGAAAAATGATCATTTTTGGGATCCATCTTTGAACCGTGTTGTATCCTGAACCGTGTTATAATGAACCGTGTAATGTGTATGAGTTTGTATATGCAAACCGTATAGAACTGCATAAACCTGTTGGCAAGATCAAGAGAATTGCAGTAAAGTACTGCTAATTAGGCTCTTATTTTCCTATGTTTTATAAGCTCAAAAGGCCTAAAAATGAATGGTTACATCACAAAAACATACCTATAAAATTTTGACCCCTTTAAACTCCACTTGTATATAGTAAAACTGGGGTTTACAGGGGTATACATTGTTTTTCTTATTTCTGCTCAAAAACATAGATTGTGGGTACTCATTAGAACTGCCTCGGTAAGGCAGTTCTAACAAGTACCCACAATCTATGTTTTGAGCAGAAATATGAAAAATAGACTTTTTATCTGAAAACTTTCAGTGTTTGTTGGCGAAATTTTCAATGTATTTGAATAGGCGTGTTTTCATAATGATGTTTCTGTTTTCAGCAAAAAAAGTACACAAATATAGAAATGACAGTAGCTGAACCATACCATGGCTGCTCACATTTAACTAATTCTAGAAATGTTCAAGATACAGTTGTTCTTGTACAGAGAGGGTAGGTAGCATAGTTATCCACTTTTCATAGCTCCAGATAAAGCACTATTTTTCAACCAAAATTTGTTAATATTTTCTTATTTCTCCACAAATACATATATTGTGGGTACTCATTAGAAGCATCTCAGGGATGCACTTCGAATGAGTACCCACAACATATATTTTTGTGTAGAAATAAGAAAAAACTATTATCGATACCTGCTGTTATCTGGAGCTGTGACTTTTCCAAAAATGTTTTATGAATACCTGTCTTGTGTATATTTAAGATAAACCAGTCAGAGAAATAGAATTAAGATAGAGATCCTTTTGTATTAAATTTATTAAACAATTTCATCTACGTTAATAATTTGCTAGCTATGGCAAATAAAACAATGAAATGATTGACAAGTTTAATAAAAGTATTCTGGTTCAAGCAATACTATGTGTGACATAGCTAGCATTTTTATGATTTTCTTCATAATTTTGTTGTCAAACACCTGCCCTATTTTCTTGATTTGGCACCATCTGCCTAATACATCTTTCTAAAGTGATTTTTTCATCTCTGAACTTGGATATATCCATTGTTACAAATGAAGGGTTGATCGCAAGACTGTAGCAAGTCAGATGGTTGTTTTTCCCAATACTTAATCTCCTCACCATGAAGGCGTTATGAAGATTACAACATTTCTTTCTGTAAACAATGGAAATTTAGGTGCCATTGCTCATATGAGCAATGGCACCTAAATTTCCATTGTTTACAAAGGGGTCAAAGTTGACCCTAAACAAGAGTTTTCAAAAATATGTTTGAGTTACTACAATCTTGCTCTTAACCCTCGAAATAAGGGTGTCAGTCAAAAGTCAAGATTAATTGGCAAATAATGCAGATTCTGGTGAGATGGCTCTTTGTAATCAGTCTCATCAGGATCTACACTGTTTGCATAGTTTTGGTATGTAGGGATGAAAAGAGCATTGTGTACATTATGTACATCTGTCCAACCTCACAGGCATTTTCAAAAATTCTTGCCCATTTCATAGCTCCAGACACAGGGGCTAGTAACAAGCTTTTTGAGAGGAAAGATACACACCGCAACCTCTTTATAACACTATTGCTGGGGCCCATGGCATAAACTGTATTAATTGGAGGTGGTCGGGTTTGGCGAAGGTGTCGTGTATCTTACGTCACTGGGGCATCCAACTGATATTGGCTTACAGTTGGGCAAGGCCTGCTATCCTTGTAGTAGGTAAGGGTAGAGGGAGAATGTTTTATTTCTTCTGGTTCTTCACTTTCATTCCTGTTCCTCTTTCTTCCCTGTTCCTCTCTTTCATCTCCTCTATTATCTCTTCTATCTCTTTTCTCCCTTTCTCTGGGAGATGACACAAAATGACCCACAGGGGTTGATGTGTCATTAAACCCCAACACAAAAAAAAAAAAAAAAAAAAAAAAAAAAATGTGTTAGTTAAACAACCGTGTTTTATATCCATACAAAAATGTGTAGATTATATTGAAAAATGATCATTTATGGTCATTTTTCAATATAATCTATACATTTTTGGGATCCATCTTTGAACCATATTATATCCAAAACTGTGTTATAACAAACCATGTTTTAAAGAGGTTGTAGTGTACTGTCCTGTAATAATACATTTATTATTATAGGATAGTATATCTTTCCTCTCAAAAAGCTCGTTACTAGCCCCTGTGGCTCCAGATAAATAGCCGGAAAATTCTTTTCCTTATTTCTCCATGAAAACATACACTGTTGTACTCATTAGAAGCATCTCACTGAGGTTTTCTTTTATCTATGTTTTCATATAGAAATAAGAAAAATATCCATACTTTTTTTATTCAGTTATTTATTTTTTTCTATTACTCAGGGAGTGTTCGTTTGTAAGCAAAGCATTAAATGCTCAGCGAGCCGGGGCTCTGGCTGTAGTGATAGCAGACAATGATTATAGTAATGATCATATATATGTGGATATGATAGATGATAACACAGAAAGAGCAATTGAGATTCCTGCCACATTTCTCCTAGGCAAAGATGGGTAAGTAAAATCTCTTACAAACTGTGATCATTTTTTCATACAGTCCGTAGCTCCAGATTAGATAGGTATCCAGATAATATTTGTGTTATTTCTCCACAAAGCATATTAGAAGTGCCTCAGTGATGCGCTTCTAATGAGTACCCACAACATATTGTCATGGAGAAATAAGACAACTACAAGACAAAATATTTAGATGTAAACCTCCAAGTACCGGGGCAAATTTTGTTCATACTTTTATAGAGATATGGGACAAGGGTATACTAAAGTTTAATACATTTTCAATGTAACAGGTAAAATCCAACAACAATATGATTCTTTAACTTTCACTGCCACAGGCGATAATAATAGGCTTTTACAAACAGCATAGATCTAGATGAGACGGCTCATATGAGCCGTCTCATCTGGATCTATGCTGTTTGACATTCAGTCTTTCAACTTTACGTATAAACTTCTTTTCAAGCGATAGTTTGTTAAAAAAGAAAAGCAGACGACAAATGTCGTCTGAAATTTGGCACGGAAAGAGTTAATGTTTGCTTTTATTTATTAAGCTTTATGAAATTTCTTGATTGAAATGAAAATAAAATAGACGTTTATCTGTTTATGACATAGTTTGTAATAAGATTTTTTTATATTTGCTGGGATAGTCACAAACCGACGATCCCGGCAAATATAAAAAGTCCTTAGTGAGCTAATTGAACACGCTCCCATATGTAAAAATACAGAGCTATATTAAGAGAACGGTGCAATTCCTGCACCAGTCAATTCATACTTTTCTGTTGTAAAATAAGTTTCTTATCTGGAGCTATGATACTCAGTACAGTTTTTGTTCGAAAGAAACACTTTTGTTGAGCAGTTGGAGCCAATCTTATAACCATGCTATATCCAAAAGTTTGCTATGATAAATGTTATCAAAAAAATATGCTGCAATGAACTGTGTCTTAAAGAGGTCTGTATTATGACACAATGATATTCCTGACACTTTTCCGCTAGGCAAGGATGTTTAAGTAAAATCTGTTTAATGCTTAGCATGCTGGGTAAAAATTTGAAAAAAAAAAAGAAAAAAATATTACCAATTTGTGTCTGCTGAATTTATTTAGAGAGTGGTATAGGTAAAAACTGTGACCCTAAATGGCCATTTTTAGCTCACCTATTCAAATATACAGGAAGAGCTATTGCACTACCCCTGCATCTATTTCTGCGTTGTCGTTGGTGTTGGGATGCCGTGCATTAACAAAAATGTTTAATTGTTACGTCAAAGATTTTAAGACCGTATATTTTCTAAATCCTCAGATGGATTTAGTTTATGTTTAGTTGGTCCAAAATTTTATTGAGCACTATCCACATCCCTGCTCATGACCTAGAGGTCAAAGTCACTGACTTAGAAATTTTATATTAAAGTTCTGCGTCAAAGTTTTTAAGATCTGATAGACAAGCACAAGTTCAGGTGAACTGTCCTGTCTAGCGACAGGCCTTGTTCTTTCTAAGTCTTACATTTTTGTTTGGAAGAACATTTTTGGAGCCTAACCATGCTATATCCAAAACCTTGCTGTAATGAATAATGTTATATCAAAAAATGTTCTATAATGAACTGTGCTATAAAGAGGTTTCTGTGTATTTATGACAGAGTTATATTCCTGCCACATTCACATTTTTGTTTGGAAAAAAAAATATTTTCAAAGTTCATCTTATAACCATGTCATATCCAAAACCTTGCTTTGATGAATGTTTGGAAAAAATACTTTTGGAATTCATATTATAACCTTAGCCTCCTTGCTACAATGAATAATGTTATATCCAGGGCCCAGTTGTTCAAAGCATCTTTAGCTTAACGAGGTCATTAAGGGTCATTTCGTTAACTGTTTTAGTGGAATCAGTACACAATATTCTGATATTTTTTGCTGAAAAAAATGTGAGTAGCTTTTGCACTGCAAAAGCTACTCACATTTTTTCAGCAAAAAATTTCAGTATATTTGCGTATCACTCGATTAAATTTTAACGAATCGTTAACTAATGACATCGTTAGTTTTGAACAACTGGACCCAGAAATACCCTTCTTATCTTTAGCTTTTCACAGACAGAAAACGATTTTCTAACTAGAATAACATTGAATTGCAAGCTACAAGGCCTTATACATGTAACTACAACTGCTTCATTCTCTTGCATGGTCATGGGTTCAATCCCTGCAACATTCTTTCATAGAAATTGATCGTGAAATAATTTCTATGTTCATTCTTTCCCTTCCACTATTTCAAGAAAGGCAGTTGTCAGTTTCTGGAGAGAGAATGTGCACAAATACTGGTTAACCACTTAGAGGACTAAGCCTGCTCAGGAAAAGTGTGGTTAAGTAATGTTACCTACTCAACATGATAATGGGTTGACTGTGCCGTAAACCCGCAAATAAATCAATCAATCCTCTCACGCCCCCACACCAAATACAGGCTTCTGATAGTTAAGTTTTTTTTTTTTTTTTTTTTTTTTTTTTTACTTTTTATTAATTTTTTCAGGTATGTGATAAAAAGTACACTAGATAACTTGGGATTAAACTACGCTATTGTAAACATTCCAATCAACGTAACGGGAATAAAAGTTAACCAGATCAACCAGCCCCCATGGGATCAGTGGTAAAACCAGCCTTTTTCTCCAACCAGGATCTTTCCTTTTAATAAAATAGCATTTACATAATTATTTTGACATAGATTTTACTTTTTCAGTAGTTGTTTCTTAAAATTCTGAGTGGAATCCCAAACAGTGTAGACCCTGATCAGACTGCTTCTTCAGGAGCAGTCTGATCTGGGTCTGCACTGTTGACATATGCTATTTTGTCAGTACCTTTAGTGTTTTTTTTTTTTTTTTGTTTTGTTTTTTTGAGATTTACCATTCCCATAATTCAGAGCTGCAGATAAAGGGAATGTTCAGGAGTTTTGTTTTCTTTTGGGTTTTTTGTACCAAAACATACCTTATAGGAATTCATTGAAATTGTCGCATCCATTGAGTACCCACAAGAAATATCATAACCTCGTTATAACACAGTTGTTGGGGTCCAAAGTATGAACATGTTAGTTAAACAATCCTGTTATATCCAAACAAAAATGTATAGATTATATAGAAAAATGACCATTTATGGTCATTTTTCTATATAATCTATATATTTTTGTATCAATCTATGAACTGTGTTATATCCAACTCTGTGTTATAACGAAACAGGTTATAACAAGGTTGTGGTGTATATTTTAGTACAAAATAGCGAAACTTAATTTTTGTTATTTTTGCGCCAAAACATATTAAGTGTATTCATTTGAATGGCAATGAGGTAATTTCAGAGGGTACCCACAAGGTACATTTTAATACAGATCTAAATTTTGTACCAAAAAATATTTTGAGGTATTCATTGGACTCTCTGAGGCCATTCCAGTGAGTACCCACAAGATATAATTTGGAACAAAAATAACAAAATCATATTATCATGCTATCTGGAGCTATCAATGAAAGACTCACTCTGTCATTATTACATTTAGCATGCTGGACAGCAACATAAGAAAATACAGCTTACAGTCAGATCCTATTCGACATGTCTGTTGTATCGATGTAACTTTATACTGGCTTTAAAAATAAAATATTGTTTAAACCAAACCAACATAAGAAAATATATCCATAGCTAAGATAAGGCACTTTCAACCAAAAGTGTTGATAGTTTTCTTATTTCTCCGTGAAAACATGTTGTGGGTACTCATTAGAAGCGCCTTGCCGAGGCGTTTCTAACAAGTCCTTACAACATATTTTCATGTATAAATAAGAAAAATGTTGTATAAATACCCCCTTTTATCAAGAGCTATGATGTGCTCCATTCTAAGATTTACATCAGCCTCCAGATCCATGCAGTCTGATCAGACTTTTTATTTTTAGTTTAAGAAAACTGGATCATTGGCTGTCCACAGAGTGGCCAGCAAAGATGCCGAGACTGTGCACAAACGGCAACTATCTGTACTTTTCAATAGAAACAAGAGCTGTCATCAGATAGCAGAGATTGCCTGACTGGTTGTGTTTGGGTTTAATGGCACAACCCTTGGGGTCATTTTGTGTCATCTCCCACAGAAAGGGAGAAAACAGATAGGAGAAATAGTGGAGGGGATAAAAGAGAGGGACAGAGAAGAAAGGAAAAGGAATGAAAGTGAAGAAACGGAAGACATTAAAACATTCCCACTCTACCCTTAACTGCTACAAGGATGGCAGGTCTTGCCCAGCTGAAAGCCAATATCAGTTGAATGCCCCAGTGAGGTAAGATACCTTTGCAACACCCGACCACCCCTAGAGCTTGTCTGAACATGTGCTTTTAGGCTATAGGCAAATAGATAGATAGGGGTGGGGGGAGAGAGGGGGGGAGAATATTGCTGAAGCATTTATTGAACTATGATGCACAATGTAAGATAAATAGGCCCCTTTGGAAAGTGACTCAAAAATAAGCTTGCACATTTGCACAGCCATAATAGTGTCTTCTTTTTACACTTCAAATTCAGCTGCTGTGGTAGAATATATCAACAGAGCAGACCATGATCAGACTGTATAGGTGTGCAGGCTGATCTCAACCTTTGCAGATCACTTGTTTCTTAATGCTTAGCATGCTGGGTAAAATTTTCAGATTGATTTGAAATATTTTTTTCTCATTTTTACCCAGAAAACAGGATTTTACATTTCATGCAAATTGTTTCCACTGGAGCAGAGTTCCATCATCTGTATTTACAAGGTTAAGGGAGCTGCATTAGAAAGAGGTAGCTACCTCGGTCTCAAGCTGACAGAGCAGGTCATGAAGTCCTGGAGAGGATTATGGATGGCCTCATCAGGCAGTTGGTGTCAGTCAACGATTCCCAGTTTGGCTTTGTTGTCAGGCAGAGGCAGAACAGATGCAATTTTTGTTGTCAGGCAGCTGCAAGAGAAGTATTTAGCTGCCAACAAGATACTCTACATGGCTTTTGTAGACCTGGAGAAGGTGTTTGATTTAGTGCCACTGAAGGTCATCTTGTGGGTGCTGAGAAAACTTGGTGTGGAGAAGTGAATTGTGCGACATGCAGGGAATGTATACCAATGTACAGAACAGTGTCCATGTTGGTGAGGGGTACAGTGAAGAGTTTGAAGTTAAGGTCCGTGTTCACCATGACTCAGTACTCAGCCCGCTGCTCTTCATCATTGTGCTTGAAGCTTTGTCATGCGAGTTCTGCTTTGGGGTCTCCTGGGAAGACCTCTATGTCAATGACCTTGTTATCATCGCTGAATCGCTTGAGGAATGCGTCCGGAGGCTCTTGACTTGGAAAGAAACAATGGAGGAGAAAGGACTGAGATTAAGTGCAGGAAAGACAAGATCATGATATGTGGTGCGTGCCTGGACCTCCTGCAGAGTTCAGGCGAGTTTACATGCGCCGTCTGTCACACTGGAGTGGGCAGCAACAGCATCTTCTGCAAAGGCTGCAAGCACTGGGTGCAGAAGAAATGCAGTGGGCTCAATCGCTTGGCAAAAGACCCTAATCACAGATGTACAAGGTGCCAGGGAACTGCACGCCCCTTGGACAGCATACCACAGAGGGAAGTCCAAGTCGGACCTGAAAAGCAGAAAGTGGTAGCTTCCCTTTGCTACCTAGAAGACATGCTCTCAACAGCTGGTGGCTGTGAACTTTCAACTGCAACAAGTAAAAACAGCCCAGAAGAAGTTTATGGAGCTCTTACCAGCTCTGTTCCCACCAGCTGTCTTTCTAGACAGACACGTGGCCGCATGTACAGCTCTTGTGTGCGGAACGTAATGCTTCATGACAGTGAGACTTGACCATTGACAAAGCCAAACCGCAAGTGTCTGCAGCGGAATGACAGGGCAATGATCAGACAGAGCTGCAATGTCAAGCCGCAAGATAGTCATCATCAGGTCCAATTAGCTACGTGCTTGGCTTGGCATTGAGGAGCTGGACCTCATTCTGAAGGAGAGAAGGCTTTGCTGGTATGGACATGTGGAACGCTCCAATGGTGCATTCAAGACAGCCTGTGACATACAGGTTAATGGAATGCGTGGGCCTGGGAGGCCGAAGATGACATGGAAGCAGCTGACAGAGCGATTGCAGAGTGGAAGCACTAGGCTGTTGACCCTCTGATAGACACACCTGCAGATCTGGTGTGAGATCTGCCATGCATGCAGCAAGCCAGCTACCTGGAAGCAGGACCACTGATGTGGATGTTGCCCCTGTACTTACTTGTTAATCAAAAATCTGATGACGATGACGATGATGTCAAATCCATTTTTCTGGGAAAAATAAGAAAAATATCAGTTTGTCATCTGCTGAATTTGTCCAGAGATTGATTAAGGCTAAAGGTGATTTTAAGGCTACTTAACCATTTGCTTTTATCATTTCTTACTTCCTGGTAAACACCTGCTTAGAATGTTTACAAGGGGGCAAGGCAGTATAAAGAGAAAGTGCAATTTTCTCGTGTTGTACGTTATATTTTTTTTTATTGTTGATATTGAAGGCATTCACATGATCCTGTAAAAATGCATTTTGTAGATAGATAATCACAAATGGCAGCTATTTACTATATTTAAATAATCCTTGGCAAACAATGTAGATCATGATCATGAAATATTTTCTACAGTCATTCTCTCCCTTCTGCTGATTCAAGAAGGGCAGTTGTCAGTTTCTGGCGAAAGAATGTGCACAATACTGGTTAACCGCTTAGAGGACTAAGCCTGCCCAGTAAACATGTGGTTATGTAAACTGACCGCGCTCCACATGACCCCATTGGGTTGACTGGGCCGTAAAACCTCAACACAAACAAACAAACAGATCAGTGCCACAAAATCTGGCATCTGATTAGGGTCTATGCTGTTTGCCTTGCAGTTTTTAGACACATCAACAAGTAGTACACTACAACCTCTTTATAAAACTACATGTATTGTTGGGGTCCATAGCATAAACCGTGTTAGTTTAACAACTGTGTTGTATCCAGACAAAAATGTATAGATTATATTGAAAAGTGACCATTTATGGTCATTTTTCAATATAATCTATACATTTTTAGGATCCATCTTTGAACCGTGTTATATCCAAAACCGTGTTATAACGAACCGTGTTATAAAGAGGTTGAAGTGTATAATAGACTTGTTCAACTATTAGGGCAAGTATGGTAATGCGTTAAGGTGTCTAAATATTCTGGAGTAAATGTGTTACCCAGTCATGCATAGCTTAATAATTGCTCCAGTTGAGTTGAGGTTGACATTAATGTAATGTTAAACCATTATGAACTAGATAGATTCAGAGATTTGGTTTTCACTTGAATTATTACCTTATCTTGCACTAGACTACTAACAAACCATATTAGTGATTAATATTTTAAATGAGATTGATATGTTGTTGTTTATTTCTTGTTTCTCAAAGAATCTCCCATTTTGATATCTTATTAGAAGCAGCTGGTTGTGCCAGAAAGTTCGAAAATGGACTTAGTCAAAAAATGGCTGAGTACACTGTGATGTGTGACTGTGCAGGCTGGTCTGTGTTTTCATGTTGGAATATATCATAACTCCAGATTAGGCACTTTTTTCAACTGAAAAGTTTTGATAGTTTTCTTATTTCACTATGAAAACATATGTTGAGGTACTCATTAGAAACACCTCAGTGAGGCACTACTAATAAGTACCCACAACATATGTTTTCATGGAGAAAAAAGAAAAATATTATTTAAATACCATAAGATGGTTCATTATAAGATGATTTTGGATGTAAAATGGTTTCAAGGTGAACCCCAAAAATGTTGTATCCAAATAAAACTTTATATAATATATAGACAGAAACTATAAAAAATGTATAGATTATATAGAAAAATGACCATTTATGGTCATTTTTCTTTATAATCTATACATTTTTGTTTAAATATAAAAATTCTCAACAATAGTGTTACATAAAGAGGTTGTGGTATATATTTATTTGGGGTATGGGTCTTACTACAGTTGTAAAGGAAAAAAAAAAAACACTTTTCTAAGGTGACTGCTATTTACTAGGTATTGTTTTCTGTATTAGAATTTATTCTATAGATTAGAAAAATCGATTTATTGAGATGATTATTTATTAGACTACATGTATATTTAAACATAAATATACATTTTGTTTCAACTCTGTGATACCATTGTCACGTAGAATTTCGTTTGGCAGTCACTATATGATTTACAGATGACTCTCATCTCAAACTGGACCAGAATGTTTTGTTTGAGATAACAGCAGTTTGAGTTGAAATGTAGGGAATATATAGCAAATTAAGCCAATGTTGCCCTATACTGGCATTTAGTTTGACTTAAGCAGTTGTTTGAGTTATCAGTGTTTGAGATAATGAGAGCTAACTGTATATGCTTATGATATGTTTTGAAACAAAGAATTATTCAAGCTTTAAGTAGAAGTTAATCAAGACATAGCATCCTGATCTTGGTTTAGAAGCTGTGACATGAGATTTTATGGAGCTTAGCTAATATAAAGTTGATGTTAGGATACAATGTGAATAAGGAATTTTCTTAAGATTTGAGTTGCAGTCTCACTATATGGTATTAACCATATTTCAATTTTACCTTTGGAGTTATAAATCACAGCTTAATATTAGCTTAGATAACAGAAGTTTTTGTAGTAGTTTTTGTGATTATCTGCTAACTTTTGAACTGGTTACATTTTCCAAAATCTAGGAGCATTTTGAAGTTAACAAAAGGTCAAAACTAACAGTTTACATAATTTATCAGCTGTAGGAGCAGTATCAAATGGGCCATGTCAAGCGAAAAGTGCCTTCGGACATGTGTAAAACGTGAAGTTTCACATCCTGAACATGTGCAAGATCTCATCTGGGCCTTTGCTCTCCATGGATACATTCTATAATATCCATTGATGCTGGCAGCAGACAGCGATAGTTAAAAATGGTTGTAACAAAGTTGTCAGATGACAAGTTGAAATATTTTTCTTTTTTTTTTTTTCAACTTAAAAGAACAGATTAACTTTTACCACTCTCTGGACAAACTCAGCAAACAACAAATTGATGATATTTTTCTTATTTTTTCCAGAAAATATTCTTTGAACTTTTGATGCAAACTGTCTCCTGTGGAGACAATTTGCATGAAAGGTCAAAGCCTATTTTATGTAAGCCTATTCTGTAAATATCATCAAATTGTTATCTGCTGAATTTGCCCAGAATGTGTTAAAGGTTAATCTTACATTAGACGTTACTGATAAATACCAAATTGCATTTATTGTAAATGTTCTAAAATTTCAAACACAATATTCCATATTTTTTTTTGCATAATTTTTGCTCTTTATGCAGGTGTTTTTAACTCACCTGAACTATGCTCAGGATGAGCTGTAGTGATCACTTTTTGTTTGTCGTCCATCCGTCTGCCTGACGTTCGTGTATCTGTCCATTAGCATTTTCAGATGACTTCTTCTCTGAAGCAGCTGAGCCAGTTTTGCTCAAATTTCATATGGAGCCTCCTTAGGTTGGGGGAATGAAAGATTGCTAAAATGGTCGCGGTCCATCGACTAAGATGGCCACCATGCCCATATATGGTAAAATTCTTTGAAAATCTTCTCCAGAACCGAGGATTCCTTGGGGTTGAATCTCTAAATCTTTGCACAAAATGATGGCCGTACATTGACCTTTTTTACGGCAAGGTCAAGTTTTTGCTTTCCTATGCATTTGTATGGGCCAATACATTTATATGGGAAAAATGTTGTTTCAAACGACTTCTCCTCTGAAGCCTCTGAGCCAATGTTGCTCAGATTTCAAGTGGTGCCTCCTTTGGGCTGTGGAACGAAAGCTTGTTAAAAAAGTCGCGGTCCATTTACCAAGATGCATGGCCGTCATGCCCATATATGGTAGAAACCTTTAAAAATCTTCTTTCCCAGAACTAAACAAGCCTTGGGGCCAAATCTTTGCACACACCTTGGGGACGGGAGGTCTACCAAAATTGGTAAAATGATGGTCCTACCTTGACGTTTGACCTTTTTACCACAAGGTCAAATTTGCTTTCCCATGCATTTGTTTGGGCCCTATACATTTTTATGGGAAAAATGTTGAGAATTTTGGACATCTCCTCTAAATCCAATTGAGTTGAAACATGATGAGGAGCTTATAGGCACCCAGTAGCTACAAAATAGTTAAAATTGATGAGCCAATCGAAAATCCAAGATGGCCACCACAGCCGCCATCTTGAAAATCAATTTTTGACATCTCTTCCCAAACCTTTGGTCGATTTGAGGCTATTCTTGCTCTTTAGCAACAGGATAACTTCTAGATAGAAATGAGCTAAAATTGTGTCGATCGGAAATCCAAGTTGGCCGCCACAGCCTCCATCTTGAAATCTGTTTTGGACAGCTTCTCACAAATCACAAGGTCAATTAAGTTGAAACTTACAATGTAGCAACAGGTTGACATGTACATGAAAAATAGCTAAAATCATGCTGATTGGAAATCCAAAATGGCCGCCATAGCCGCCATCTTGAAAACCAATTTATGACTTCTCCACCAAAACCGTTGGGCGATTTGAGTTGAAACACACTGTAGCAACAGGATGACCTCTAATCAAAAATAGCTATATTATAAAAAGAATGACCCTTGAGAGAATGAACACACACACAAAGACAAAAATAGCTGAAGTGTCTAAAACTTACAATGTATGATTCAAGTAGCAAAAGCTGTAAGTTACAATCAACATTATATTCTGCAAGGTTTATCTTCCCTTGCCCCTATGCTGTATACAAGTATAAAATCATGATATTGTGAAACACTTTCTCTTCAGAAATCAGTTGGCTAATTTCCATCAAGTTTCATGTTGATCCTTCTGTTGAAATGGGATTGAGAGTTTGTTCAAACCATCATGCGCCATTGACTGTCATGCCCATTTATGATAAAATAATGATAATTAAAAAAAAAAAACAAAAAAACACATTCTTCTTCACAACCAAGGACTGCTCAAATGATGATCCTTTCATTAGTTGCAATGACAGGATTGGAAAAATGTTGCATAACATCTGCATATCTGCAGTGGCTATTTCACTCAGGTGAGTGAGCCCTGGCCCATTGGCCTCTTGTTTAAAATCCTTAGTGTAAAGGCAAGCAGTACATTCTGATCAGACTGCTCCTTCAGTTCTGCACTGTTTGCATATGCCATTTTGTCAGACTTTCTGCAACCAGTTGTTCAAAGCGTCGTTAGCTTAACGAGCTCGTTAAGGGTCATTTCCTTAACTGTTTTAGCGGATTCAGTATATAATTTTCTGAAATTTTTTGCTGAAAAAATGTGAGTAGCTTTTGCACTGCAAAAGCTACTCACATTTTTTCAGCAAAAAATTTCAGCATATTTGCGTATCACTCGATGTAAATTTTAACGGATCGTTAACTAACGACGTTAGTTTTGAACAACTGGGCCTTGGTGTATAAAACTTTAGGACATTTACTCTCGTATTAATTTACCATGCTCACTCTTGATTTAAAGTTTCCATTTCATTAGTGAAAGGTCCATGCCCCTCACCATACTATGTACATTGGCATAGGATATAATTAAGAGATAGATTTGTGCTAGTAGAGATTTGTTGCTTAATAGATCACTGGCTGGAGGTCAATCATAAAAGTGGATAGATCACGAGCGAGAAGGGCAAGTAATCTAGCCACTTATAAATGACTGACTGACAGACAGTAATATATTTAGCTACAAATCAAGTACCAGCACAAATCTGTTTTGAGTCTAACACAATAATCATTGAAAAACGAACAACACCTTTCAAATTCTCCTTAATTAACTTCTGCATGCCAGAAACAGCGTGAATATTTTTAGACTGTGATAAACATTTTTACATGTCTTTTCAATGCATTCCTGACTTTAAAACATTGCAGACTGTAATAGTGTCATGCGGACATCACGAAAAAATTAAGATGACATCTAACGATACCAAATAGCATCATGCTTTTATGTTCAATGATAAGTCATTCAATAGATTACTAGATTTAACCATTGCCTATATAGCCGCATAGTGTTAGAATGCCTCTTTTACTCATGTTGGGGCTCATATTGATGTACATGTATATCCTCTGCAGTTAGCAGTTAAAGAGTTATTTTCAGGGGAGGCAACTGTCAGAATTAGTGAACTATGTTCTGTGAGTGTGCCTCTTCCTGGACATCTATACTATTTTTGTCTGCATGTCTTCTGAAAAGGGGTCTGATGTAAAAGAAAAGAATTTACTTCTCCCTTAGGAGCAAAATTATTTTCCTTCAGAGTAGACCCCTTTTAGAAGGGGCTTGGTATGCAGGATAACGCACAAAGTGTCTCACTCGTAAAAACATGGCAGAAAATCCACCAAGTGTATGAGCCATTTCAAAGAAACTACGCTAAAAGGAAAGAATTTGCTCCCACAGGGAGCAAATTCTTTCCTTTTAGAGTAGTTTTTATTGAGGAGGGTGGTAGATACTTCCTGGTAAAATGGATATTAATTATAGATGAAGTCATTTACTTAAACTGGCAACATTATGTGTCATACCTTGAAAATTGGGTTTACCTTTTTGTCTGAATTGTGAATTTATTTATCTGATACTAGATGGTTCAGATGAAAAGCCAGCACCTGTTTTCCTTAAAAATAATAACCTGTTTTCCATTAAAAAAAAAATCAGAAAAGAAGAAAACCATTTAAAATGGTGTTATAACTTTTTGCCTCCCTTTTCAGTGGTACACCACTGAAGCATGGTACATCACTGAAGCAAAAAAAAGGATGCACCTTCATGCTGTGAGAATTGCTTTTTGAATGAGCGTACTCTTAAAGGAAAGAATTTGCTCCCAGGTAGCCCCTATAAGAAGAGAGGCAAATACTTCCATCATGTTAGAGTGATCTCCCTTGAGGGGTATCTGCCATATTTACCCTAAGTATTTGGACAGACAGACCTGAGCAAATGGTGTAGACCCAGATGAGATGCCACGGAATGCCACATATTTTGCTAATCATCAGTCTGATAGACATAACAACAGGTTGTATGGTAAGGAGTTGAGGTGTCCGAATACTTAGGGTAAATACGGTATTTGCTTTAACGGTTAACTTACAATGTGAAGTGCCATTTGATTGTTATATGAATATGAATAGTTTTTCTGAGTTTGTGATTTTCATGTATTTTATATTATATTTACAAGTTCTATGCAATATATATGGTTAGTCTCTAACTTGCTGCAGATAGAAAATAGCAGATGACAGCAGATGACACAAAATAATTTATACCATATCAACAAACCCCAACCCCTTACTGAAATATTCACACATTGCTATGCCTTGCCATACCTGTCCTATGTGTCGTAGAAATCCATTTGACTACCTGATGATTGCCAGCTAAATGATAAAATGTGTAGACCCTTATCAAATTGTGCCTACAGTCCACAATAGGACTTCAGTGGTCTGAACAGACTTGAAAAAGTAGTTCTTGCCAAAGGGAACCCCAACCATCCAGAGCTGGTTTCTCCATAAAATGACCTGTGGGGACACAGGCATTCATTCTGCCAGCCTCGGTGGCTCAGCTGGATGCGCCGTCTGACTGGTGACCAGGATGTCGCGGGTTCAACCCCTGCCAAGGTCGGCAACATTCTTTCGTGGAGATCGATCGTGAAATATTTTCTAAGGTCATTCTCTCCCTTCTGCTGATTCAAGAAGGGCAGTTGTTAGTTTCTGACGAAAGAATGTGCACAATACTGGTTAACCACTTAGAGGACTAAGCCTGCCCAGTAAACATGTGGTTAGGTAAACTGACCGCGCTCGACATGACCCCATTGGGTTGACTGGGCCGTAAAACCGCAGCACAAACAAAAGCGTTCATTCTAGTTGGCCAGGGTCGATGGGCCATCAGGGTTCAATCCACTGAGGTTCCACTATACAGTATATGTATTTCATTCAGCTGACCTGGGAAAGCAGTGCACACCAGAACATAATCTGGATCTGTGTGCTTTGCCATGCTGTAGGAACTTTTCAAAACACACCATCTGTAGTCAAATGGACTTTTTTTCAAATTCAAGCATAAGTAAAATACACTTCAACCTCTTTATAACACGGTTCCTTATAACACGGCTTTGGATATAACATGGTTCAAAGATGGATCCCAAAAATGTATAGATTATATTGAAAAATGACCATAAATGGTCATTTTTCAATATAATCTATACATTTTTGTTTGGATATAACACGTTTGTTTAACTAACACGGTTTATGCTATGGACCCCAACAATAGTGTTATAAAGAGGTTGTGGTGTAGTTTTTCTAACTGGTGCTGTTTATGTTGTGGATACTCAGAATTGCCTTATGATACTTTTTGCCAGTTGAAAAAAATATTATCAAAATCTATGTATTTTGTTTTCATCTGTTTTACAGAAAACTGACTTGGGCACATTCATTGTAATACTAGTAGTTAGGCATGCCCACAAAAAGTGACAAATATCTTTCAGCAACACTCAGTTTCATATGACTGTCTGCAACAAGTTTCAGGCATTATCTCACTTTTATTTAGTATGAGAAAATACTCTACTCTGTTTTAACAGCTGTCCCTAGCCAATATGTCCCTAATCCATTTTATGATGTAGTCTCTTTTTTGTCTCCTTGACTAAATACGAGGGTCATTCAATATATAATGCAACTTACCTAATACTTTCTTAAGTAAGGAATCAGTCACTTTCAAAATTGACATGCAGCCGGTCTCGGTGGCTCAGTTGGATGCTCCATCCGACTGGAGACCAGGAGGTCGCGGGTTCAGCCCCCGCCGAGGTCGGCAAGATTCTTTCGTGGAGATTGATCATGAAATATTTTCTACGGTCATTCTCTCCCTTCCGCTGATTCAAGAAGGGCAGTTGTCAGTTTCTGGCGAAAGAATGTGCACAATACTGGTTAACCGCTTAGAGGACTAAGCCTGCCCAGTAAACGTGGTTAGGTAAACTGACCGCGCTCGTCATGACCCCATTGGGTTGACTGGGCCATAAAACCTCAACACAAACAAACAAAATTGACATGTAGATACTTCAATACAAATACAAATGGAACGTTATGCAACCACTTTTATAATGACGTCATCATACCATGATGTTATATGATGTCAGTGTAAGAGTCATGGCCGCGGCCACGTCTCAGGATCAGCGTAGTTACATAAAAATTGAATGTCAGCGTAATAAAACAGCAAAGGAAATATTTAGTGTATTACAAGAAGCTTGCGGCATATATGCTCTATCATATTCTCAAGTTACAAGATGGGTGAATGATTTCAAGAATGGCAGGGAGTGCATTCAAGATGCTCACCAAGCAGGTAGAACTGTGACTGCTACGGACAGTTATAATACTGGACAGTTAAAAAAGTTGTTAAAATCTGATAGAAGGATTGCGAAGAAATGGTTCAGGAGTTGGAAACAAGTGTCGGGTCAGTTCATACTATTCTGCGTAACCATTTGAAGATGAGAAAGGTTTCGGCTAGGTGGGTGCCACATCGCTTGACTTCTGATCAGTGTTGTTTGAAAGTGGCCACTCATCTCCTTTCACAGTTTGATTCAGAAGGACAAGACTTTTTATCAAGAATTGTTGCAATTGACGAAACGTGGGTGAGGTCGTATGAACTGGAACTGAAGAGACAATGAGCCAAATGGAACACACCAAGCTCCCCGAGGCCGGCAAAGTACTCAGTCTAAATTTAAGATGTCAATGATTTTTGCCTATGATAGACATGGAATTCTCACTAGTCACAAGGTCGAGAGTGGTAAAACCATTAATGGGAAATACTGTGAGGAGTATATTAAAAAAACACTAAAGCCAGGTGATCCATAGGAAGAGACCTGAACTTTTGGCAGCCGGCCCAATAATTCTGCATGAGAGTGCAACGCTGCATGGCTCGAATGGGGTGACGTCATTGCTAGGGTGGTACGAGTGGGAAACATTGGACCACCCTCATTCCCCGGACATAAGTCCCTGGGACTTTGACCTTTTCCCCAAACTAAAGGAAGATATGAGGGGTATTTGTTATAATGATTTAGAGGAGCTTGTATCTGCCTTGGCTGCAAGGGTGAGGGTACTTGAGAAGGGTTGCCTAGTAACGGGTATAGATGAACTGCTAAAAGTGGAATTCTGTCATTGACCACAAGGGATATTACTTTGAAGGAATGTAGAACGGTAACAACTTTAAAATATTTATTACGGAAATTATTTAATAGGTTGCATTATATATTGAATGACCCTCGTAATAGACTCTGTTTTATCAGCTGTCCCTAGCCAAAATGCCCCATCAGTTTCATGGTTTTGTCTCACATTTAATCTCCATGATTAAATTCTCTGCTCTCTTATAGTAGCTATTCCTAGTCAAAATGTCCCTAATGCCTCTTTAAGCTTAATGTCCATGAGTACATATAAAATATTCTACTCTGTTATAACTTCCCAAAGTCTAGCCAAAATATCCCTTATCCCTTTTATGGTTTTGTCTCACTTTAAATCTCCACAAGCAAATTGCCAGCCTCGATGGCTCATTTGGATGCACATATAACTGGTGATCAGGAGGTTACTGGCCGGACCCCCAGCAATATTCTTTCGTTGAGATAGATCATGAAATATTTTCTACGGTCAGTCAGTTTCTGGCGAAAGAATGTACAAAATACTGGTTAACCTCTTAGAGGACTAAGTCTGCCCAGTAAAAGTTTGGTTTGGTAAACTGACCACACAGCCTGACCCCATTGGGTTGACTAGGCCGTAAAACCTCAGCACAGACAAAAATCTGTGAGTAAATGCTCTACTCTGCTGTAATACCTGGTCCTAGCCAAAATGTCCCTTATCCCTTTAATGACAAACATAGTCTCAGTTTTTATACATACTGAATTACTTTTTTCATTTAATACCATATTTACACCACCCACATATGTCAAGAGATATACAGTTTTAGCCTTCCCCTTTGTCCGTTCGTATGTAGAGCTTTCCGTCACATTCATGGATACTAGGGTCAAAGTTTTTGTGTTAGATTTTATAAGACCTTACCCAGCGGGCACATGACGTTTATACAACGTCGGCTCAACGTCGATGCAACGTCATGACATTGCATCAACATTGAGGCGATGTTGTGTTCACGTTATGTGCCCGCTGGGTTACATTATAAAGACCCTTAGATGGATTTCATTGTATTTGGCATGATGGTGGTTATAGGTCTAAAGTTTTACTCAGTACCATCCCCTGGGCCTGAGCTTGAGTACAAGGTCACAGACAGAAATTTCAGACAAAAGTCAGTTTTTGCACCTAAGTTTATATAGCTATATTATCAAGACCCTTCAATGAATTTCATTTATATATGGCATGATGGTAGATATAGGTCTCAAGTTCTACTCAGCATGATCCAGACTTAGAATTTTCACATTAAAGTCAATTTTTTTGCATTTAGTTTATAAAGCTACATCATCAAGACCTTTTGATGAATTTCATTTCTATTTGGCATGATGGTTTAAAGTTTTACTCAGAGCAATTTCCACCCCGAGAGTTGACCTTGAGGCATAGACTTAGAATTTTCATATAAAAGTCAAACGTTTTGCACTGACGTTTACATAGGCTGATAGCTATATTATCAAGACTCTTTGATTGATTTCATTAGTATTTAGTGTGATGTTATAGGTCTAAAGTTTTTATCAGCGCCCTCCTCAGGCTGGGGCATTGCTTTGGGGTCAAGGTCATAGACTTAGAATTTTCATACAGCAAATATCAAAGTCTTTACTTATATTTGTTATAAGGATAGTTATAGGTTAAAGTTTTATTTAGCATGATCCCTGTACTGATGCCTGACTTTTGAGGTTAAGGTCATATATTTCACATAATTTGTGACTAAATTCTTTCAATGTTGTATTATAATAGCATATAACTGCCTTCTCCAGAATCAAAGCTACATACTTAGTACTTTTTAAAAAGAGGCTGTAGCACAGATCAAGGGTATAGGTGCTGCCCCACTGGGCTCTGTCTAGTTACCTAAAGTAATGGGATAGACAGATTTGAGCAAACAAGGTAGACCCAGATCAGATGTCACAGAATGCAACATCTGATCAGAGTTGTCACTGTTTGCATGAGATCCAGCAGTCTTTAGATGTAAAACGGACTTGTTAAAATTTTAGGACACATATGGTAAGCAGTTTAGGTGTCCTAATATTTACCGTAATAACCCTAAATGACTGGGACAGACACACCTGGGCAAACAATGCTGACCCAGATCAGATGCTGCATTCTGTGACATCTGATCTGGGTCTATACTTTTGTCACTCATCCAGCACTATTTTTAGACAAATCAGCAGATATTAAAAAAGACTTTTTTTCTAATTTTAGGACTAGGATGGTAAAGAGTTTAAGTGTCCCAACACTTAGTGTAATTTGGGTTAGGTAAATATGGTATGCTTGAGCAAAGTGTAGATCCAGTTCAGACACTGCAAAATCTGGTATCTGGTCATGGTCTGCAATGTTTGGCACTCTTTCAGTATAATTAGTTTACTCCAATTTTAGGACAAGTATGGTAAGGAGTTAAGATGTCCCAATATTAACCCTTAAAGCGCCAAGAAAATCTGCATCTGAAAATGTCGTCTGCTGAGCCGTCTCATCTGGATCTACACTGTTTGCACAGGTATCTGTTTTGGTCTGCCGGGCTGAATCTGCATTTACTCTAAGTATTTGGAGACCTTACCTCTTAACAATACTTATCCTGAAATTACCTGTTCCCTTGTTCCCCTGAATATTTTTTAATTTCCCTTTTTCCCCAAAATCAAAATCTTAGTTTTCTATGTTCCCTGCTCCCCGAAATTACATTTGTTCTCCTGTTCTCTTCAGTTTTAGAATTGTGTTCTCTTGTTCCCCTGAAATAAATGACATTATTCCCCTGTTCAGAACCACTGGGAGGGCCTCCCTGTTGGTCTGTCTAAAAACTGCTGCATAAGTGGCAAACAGTATAGATCTTGATCAGCAGTTGCTCTGCAGTGTCTAATCTCAGACTACACATTTTGCTCAGGCCTGTCTGTCTCGATACTTTTACAATATACTGTCTATAAGATGGGAAAGAAGGCCCAGATCAGACTGCATGAATAGGCAGGCTGATCTGGACCTTAGTTTCCCACCGTGATAGAGTCCATTACGAAAACACACCTATTCAAATATATAGAAAATTTCACCTCCAAAAACTGAAACTTTTCAGATAAAAAACTCTGATATTTTTCATATACTGCCTCGGTGAGGTGGTTCTAACGAGTACCCACAATCAATGTGAGCAGAAATAAGAAAAAGATAATGTATACCCCTGTAAACCCCAGTTTTACTATATAAAAGTGTGATTTAAGGAGGTCAAATAGGCATGTTTTCATGATGGTTTTTCACATGTTGTGGATTATTTGCCTGCAACAGCTGATATGAATGTTTGCTCATTCCTTCCATAGCACCAGATAAGAGGGGTATTCATATACACTGTAACCTCTTTATAAGACAGTTCATTATAAGGTGGTTTTACTACACTGCAGCTGGTGTTAGTGCCATGTCCAAAGCTCCCCGTACTTCACCATAGTGCAGATTATATTTCATTTCCTTGCAAAAGCTACTCACATTTTTTCAGCAAAAAATATCAGAATATTGTATATTGAATCTGCTAAAAAGATAATGAAATGACCCTTAATGAGCTCTTTAAGCTAATGAAGCTTTGAACAACTGGGCTCTCATTAACAATACAACCTACCATATTTACCCTAAGTATTGGGAAACCTTATCTACTTACTGTACTTATCCTAAAAATTGAAATTGTCCATTCTACTATCCGTTGATGTTTCTAATATTATTGCTGTATGTATTGCAAACTGTTGATCCTGATAAGACGGCGCATTCTGTAGATCTGGGTCCCCGTACATCACCATAGTACAGATTATATTTCATTTCCTTTGGGATCATTGGGCCCATTGTGGTATATTTGAAAATGTAGTTGTGCTCATGTATACGCTAGAGGGCATAAGCAGTGTTGCAAGAGAGTCTCAATAAAATCGAGACACCCATTTTCTAACCCGTAGTGTGTTCTTTGTTTCCAAAGGCATTTTTTTTTATGTTTATATTACTACACTGCAGCTGGTGTTAGTGCCGAGCGGCGGTAGTAGAACGTCTTAACGTACATCACCATAGTGCAGATCATATTTCATTTCCTTTGGGATCATTAGACCCATTGTGGTATATTTGAAAATGGAGTTCTGCTCATGTATACGCTAGAGGGCGTAAGCAGTGTTGCAAACTTCATTACTGCTTATGAAGAGTCTCCGTACAACCGAGACTCTCATTTTCTAATCCCTAATGTGTTCTTTGTTCCCAAAGGCAATCTTTTTTACCTTTATTTTACTACACTGCAGCTGGTGTTAGTGTCGTGTGGCAGTGGTAGAACGTCTACCTGTACATAGTGCAGATTATATTTCATTTCCTTTGGGACCATTGGGCCCATTGTGGTATATTGGAAAATGGAGTTCAGCTCATGTAAACGCTAGAGGGCATAGCCAGTGTTGCAAACTTCA
This sequence comes from Anodontia alba, assembly GCA_964016985.1. NCBI lineage: Eukaryota > Metazoa > Mollusca > Bivalvia > Lucinida > Lucinidae > Anodontia > Anodontia alba. The sequence goes on along the minus strand of OZ024821.1, from coordinate 82,083,665 downwards.
TTACTGCCTATGAAGAGTCTCAGTAAAACTGAGACCCACATTTTCTAACCCGTAGTGTATTCTTTTTTTCCAAAGACAATCTTTTTGATGTTTATCTACATGGTTTGCAAAGGTCTATCTGTCTCAAAACTTAGGGTTATTTTGGTAGTCATCAAAACTGACACAAACTTCCTCCTTAATAGTTGTACTGGGGTATCGATTTTATGACTGACCTATATTTAATGGTCTTAGCCTGTCATTTTTTAATCCACCCTACTATTTAGCTCCCTTTCTGCCTATATGACCTACAGTCATCAAACCAAGCATAAACTTCCTTCCTTACAGAGATTCAAACTTCATGGTATCATTTTATGACCATGACCTACATATGGTCCAGTGACTTTGTCATTCTTTGCATGAATGTAAGTGTTTAACCTATTTATAAATCTGATGGATGCCCGCAGGTGTGACTCTGCCTTGCATGGAATTCTTGTTCTGTTTTAACATAATATTTGTCTGTTTGTTTTTAGTATTGTTTATGTGATGATGAGATTTTAAATGTAAATGCTGTGTCATATATCAATCACTTAATTTATGCAACCTGTTTATATTCCCATGAATTCATTAACCAGTGCTATATGACTCACCTTTAAAAATAAAAATGTAAAATAAAAAGCACCTTGTATTGAGTTTCATTTCTATTCCGGCTTATTTAACCTTTACCACTCCCTGGCCAGACTCAGCAGATGGCAAATAAGAAATTAATGACATTTTTCTTATTTTTACCAGATATTGGGTTTGACATTTCATGACAAGTGTCTCATCGGGAGACAATATGCATTTAATGTCAAAGCCTATTTTCTCGGAAAAATAAGAAAACTATCCAAAAATATTGTCTGCCATTTTTTCCAGCATGCTAAGGGTTAAGGCCTAGTGTTTGTTGGATACCCATGTCTATCCATATGTGTACTACGAAGTCAAGCACCGCGGTCACCCATCCAGGTACTAACCGAGATGTACGTTGCTTTTCGTAAAAAATGCCAATCATTCTACCAGTGTCACCATAAAAGCCGTCTTCCACAATGTAGCGTGAAACCGGGTCTTCTACGGTCAAGTATACAATATATATATATATATATATATATATATATATATATATATATATATATATATATATATATATATATATATATATATATATATATATATGTTCCGCGCATTTTAGGAATCGGGACGATTCCAGAATCGTCCCTGCGCGTTTTTGGAATTCCAATACTGTTGCGGGATTCTGGAATCGTCCTGTGCTATTCTAGAATCGGGCGCACTCTGCATCCTTGGCTATCCGAAATGCGCCCAGTCAAGGTTTTGATTAGACTGCGCGAATGCCCAGGCTGATCTGAATCTTCATTTGGCGCTCATGCCCTAAGATATGCTTTCTAACGTTGCTGCTCATACAGTGGTATCTTATTCGATATTGCTGCCCTGTTGTTTCCTCTGTCAGAGAGCTCGATGGCCAAGCAAATGAGACCGTGTTGGATCACAAATCAGTAGCCTCTTATTGCACTAGTGTGAGACTCACCGGCAATGATAACCCTGCATGATCATGTTAGAAATTTTGCCAGATACAGTCGAACCTCAATGGCTCGAACATCTTTGGGACCATGGAAATTCGTTCGAGACATGGGTAGTTCGAGCCATTGAGGGTTAATCATGGCACCAGTTCAGGAAGCAAATAGCGATAATTTAGGGAAATCTTTTCGATTTTCTACTCTGATATTGTATGTTGAGTGTACTCATTAGAATCGCCTCGATGAGGCGATTCTAATGAGTACACACAACAAACAATTTCACGATAAAATAAAAAAAAAATCTCTAAATATTTGTTTTCTTGAGCTATCAAAAGAATTACGTAGGGACTCAAAAACGAGTTGAAATTAGCCATGGTAAACGAGCCATCGGTGTTCGAGCCACCGAGGTTCGACTGTATGTGCCGAGGGTCAGCGTATTTTTTGGGTACCCTGAAACCCTGCATCAGTGACCCTGGGCCAGGCTCTATAGCGCAGTTGGTAGCGTGTCTGATTGCAGATCCAGGGGGTGCGATTCCGATTCCCAACTTGGCCTCATAACGTTCGTGGAAATTGATCATGAAATCACTTCTACGATAAGTCTACCAATTCCGTGATTCGAGATGGGCAGTTTTCAGTTACTGGCGAAAGTATGTGCACAGGTAATGGTTAACCTCAAGACAGATCAGGTTAACTAACCGGCTCCACAAGACATTAACAAAGTTGACGGGCCATAAAACTCAAACGCAGTCGCACTGGCTTGTCATATACATATACACATCACGAAAACATGCCTATATATTTTTTATCCCCCCTTAAACCTCATTTTTATATAGTAAAACTGGGGTTTACAGGGGTATACATTATTTTTCTTATTTATGCTCAAAACATAGATTGTGGGTACTCGTTAGAACTGCCTCAGTGAGGCGGTTCTAACGAGGACCCACAATCTATGTTTTGAGCAGAAATATGAAAAATGTCAGACTTTTTATCTGAAAACATTCAGTTTTTTGGTGATGAAATTTTCAATATATTTGAATAGACGTGTTTTCGTAATGATAGAAAACAAAATTCAAATGACTGCAACAATTTCTAGAAAAGGAAGGAATCTCAATCACTAACATCTAGGAGCTTGGAGAGTATATATGTAATGGGTATCTGACGATTTTCGAAAAGGTGTAAAGGGTATGGCCGTGTGTCATGGGTGTAATGGGTATCAGGTCAAAACGGCCCCAAGTCAAAACGTCCCCAAGTCAAAACGGCCCCAAATTGGTCAAAACGGCCCCAACTGCAGTTGCAAATTGGTCAAAACGGCCCCAAAAAACGGCCCCAAAAAAAGCCTCAAATTTGACTTAGGATTTAAGTAAAAAGTAAAGTATGTAAATGCATTTTTCAGCGCTAATCAATTTCAACTGAATAAATCTTGTCTATACAGTCAAACCTGTCTTAAGCAGCCACCCATGGGAAGCTTAAAATGTGGCTGCTGAAGGCAGGTGGCTGCTTAATACAGTTCAAATATATAAGTATATGAATTTTCGGGCAACTTTCCTCTGGCTGCTTAATACAGGTTGGCTGCTTAATAGAGGTGACCACTAACACAGGTTTGACTGTATTAACTTTTTTGTAGGGAAAATAGTCAAAAACGGGGTCATTTTTGGACGCTGATCCTTTATGACGCGGATTGATTCATAATAGCTGTTAAGGCAAATAAAAAAATGCACAATTCATATTTTATTATTCATTATTCAAATTTCAGTAACATAAATAACATAAGTAATATAAATAACAAGATTCCGTTTTTGTTTAACACTACAGGGTTGCAGTATGCGAGTATTCCAGTATCCAGACTTGATTATGACATATGATGGCTAAGCAAATGTCACAAATTAAAAATATAGATATTGGTTATTTCGCGTTAAAAAGCGAAGAAAGCTTGGTAATAACAAGGAAGTTTGAAAATATCTTCAATTTGGTCCCGTTTCACACTTCTGTGATTATTGTTATAGACTAGTACAGTCCTGGGTATGACATAAAACTGTATCCATCTGTGACACACAATATGAGTGTGGGAATGTGAGGCTGCCCTCTATCACAGTTACCTCCCCACCTTCAGGGTTACGAGGCTGCCACAACCTGGGTGGCAGAGCTAGGCAGCAATCATTTACAGACCGATGGCTTGGTGTTCTAGCTATTGTGATTTGGCGGACGATCCTTTCTTTATAAGGACAACGGCAAAGCACACTGCCCGAGTGTGGGAAGGGCGTGCATGCTCAGATGCCGTAAAAGAACTGAGTTGGGATGTCAGCTAGGACAGGCGATCCCGTAAAAAACAGTTGTTCCAAAATCTTACATGGCAAGCAGAAGAAAAGGTACACAGTTAGGCGGTGCCAACAGACAGCAACGTTCTGTTGGTAACGTCTCCGGCTTGGCCTCCTGTCAGCTGTGGGAGGCAAGGTCGGGCCATTGTGGCGAAGCAAGCAAGCACCTGAGGAAATTCAGGGTGGGAACACTCAATGTGAACACCATGAGAAGAAGAGTTTGCGAGGTAGTGGAAACACTATCCCGCAGGAAAGTGGGTCTGCTGCATTCAGGAGACCAGATACCGTGGTGGCAACTGTCGCACAATCAAGGGCAAGGACACCAGGTACAAGCTCTACTGGTCAGGAAATGACAATGGCACTGCTGGTGTAGGAGTGTTTGTCGCAGAAGAGTGGATAGAGAAAGTTTTTGAGGTTCAGAGAGTCTCCGGCAGAATCATTTTAGTGAAACTCATAGACGGCCATAGTGTGGTTACCCCTTTTTGTCTGTGTATGCCCCATAGAGTTCAGGCGAGTTTCCATGGGCCGTCTGTTGCACTGGAGTGGGCAGCAACAGCATCTTCTGCAATGGCTGCAAGCACTGGGTGCACAAGAAATGCAGTAGGCTCAAGCGCTTGAAAAAAAGACCCTGACTACAGATGTACACGGTGCCAGGGAACTGCATGCCCCTTGGATGGCAGATCACAGGAGGTTCAGGTCGGACCTGACAAGCTTCATGTGGTAGCTTCCTTTTGCTACCTAGGAGACATGCTCTCAGCAGCAGGTGGCTGTGAACTTTCAACCACAACACGTGTGAAAACCGCCTGGAAGAAGTTCAAGGATCTGCTACCAGTTCTCTCTTCACACCACCTCTCTTTCAAAACACGTGGCCGTGTGTACAGCTCTTGTGTGCGGAGCGCTATGCTCCATGCCAGTGAGACTTAGACATTGACAAAGCCAAACCTCCAGCGTCTGCAGCGAAATGACCGGGCAATGATCAGACAGATCTGCAATGTCAGGCCCTAAGAAATTGTCACCACCAGATCCAATGAGCTACTTGTGCGACTTGGCATTGAGGATCTGGACCGCATTCTGAAGGAGAAAACGATGGTATGGACATGTGGAACGCTCCAGTGGTGCAGTCAAGACAGCCTTTGACATACAGGTTGATGGAAAGCGTGGGCCTGGGAGGCCCAAGATGACATGGAAGTAGCTGACAGGAAGGGATTGCAGAGAGTGGAAGCTCTCGGATATCAACCCTCATGATAGACGTACCTGGAGATCTGGTGTGAGATCTGCCATACGTGCAGCAAGCCAGATATTTGGAAGGGGGCCCACTGATGTGGATGTTGCCCATGCATGTTAATCAAAAATCCGATTATGATATGATATGATATGAGTATATAATAATAATCAAATGGTATTTATCTGCAATTAACTTTTTGTTTATAACAAAAGAAAACAAAACACAAACTCTGTTTTCAGTATCATTTATTTTATTACATTTCATTGCTTACATAACATAATACTCACCTGTTTCATTGTTGTTTACAAGTATATACATAATTTTGCCATTACAAGTATTTCCTACTCCTAAATACTAAGTTGTCCGTCTGTTTGTCTATGCATTTACAAAAAAAAAAAAAAAAAAAAAAAGGGACCGTTTTGACTTGGGGCCCTTTTGACCTTCATTTTGGGATGTGGGGCCGTTTTGACCAATTTGTGGGGCCGTTTTGACCAAATGGGGGCCGTTCTGACTTGGGGCCGTTTTGACTGTAATTCGTGTAATGGGATCCATTTTAATAATTCAGAGTCTGTGCTTCAGAACCATGACATGTTAGTTCTATTTTTAACAAAATGTATTAATTGTAAGAATTGAGTAACATATTTTATGTCGCTAAACTTTTGGGTGGTGAAATATGACACTTGTTTATTGTCATGATTAATTTTCCGAAATGAGTGTAACAGTATCCGGCGATAAAAAGCATTGCAGTTGAATGTTCTCAGAATCGACAAGGTTTCACAAGATCACTTCTGCATGGATAGATAACTTTAAGTTTGCTACTTTATATGAGCATGCCCTTTGCATTGTAAAAACTAAGGAAGTTACGAAAACCTTCGACGTACTGTTTTGAATCAAGAAATTTATCCAGTTTTTATAGTCACTTTCAATATTTAGGTCACGTGACTGTGACGTAGGTTACCCGCCCTGAAAATTATAGAAAACGGATGCAGAATATAGTATCTTGCTGACAGTGTTTTGTCATTGCACTGCCAAGTCGATGTCACAGTAAATATATTTTTCTGGAAGTAGCGGTTATAAATTTCAAATTTTGGTTTTGAAGAAAGACCTGTACTTTAAATTCATTTTTTTGCATCAGACAGCTATGTAAACTTGTTTAAACATTTTTTCCAGTCTGCTTATTCATTCAATCAGCAGCTATTCACAAGGATGGAAATGAAACTTTTTATATGACTGGCTGATTTTCGGTTCTGTGGCGGAGATATTTTGCACAATTATTTCATATCAAAATTTTATTAAGAATTCGACTTTGATTCAAGAATTTCACCGGTTAAGACAAGATGCCCCCGAACCACTTCACATAAACCAAACGAACCTCTTTTCGTTGTGTGTCTTTCTGGTTTTGTAAACCTTTACGTATGTCGTGTGAATCCGCCACCCTTAGTTTTCAACGGATAGTTGTTAGTCTTTGTCTGTAGTCGATAATCGGACGTTAACTGCACTGGTCACGATCATAAAATGTTGCACCTGACGGCCTGTACAAAAAATTCAATTAGTCTCTCGGTTTTGAACTAGACCAAAAATGAAATGATTTTATCGCATCTCTGAATTAACCCAGTAAGCATTCTTTATAAATCGATAACGGCCCGCTATAGATTTATAAAGAATGCTAGCTGGGTAATGTTTCAGAAGGGGATTTGTTTACTCGAAAACAAACAGGTAGTCATAAAAGCTGGCTCCCTTGTTAAAATGGCAGAATAAGTATGTGTAGCAAGTGTATTCGTTCAACATAACCCTTTCATCCCTGAGTTTCTAAAGTGGGCTCTTCCTTCTTTGAATCTGGCCAAAGCCACATTTCTAAACAGGGATCTCAGTCAAAACTCAGCAGAATGGCAAACAGTGCAGATCCTGATGATCATTAGGATCAGTCGAATCAGGCTCTACAAGGTTTGCAAAATTCTGCTAGGCTGAAAGGGCTAAACAATAAGAGGCAACAGAAAGGGCTCAACAATAAGAGGGTACAAGCATAAGACAAATATTACACTGGTGTTATCGATAGCAAATTTGGTTGCATTGCAACAATGGCTATTATGTCAAATGCGAACAGTGTATTCCCAGCTCTGTCTGTGCAGATTGATCAAGGGCCTATCACTCGACGTCATATTGCTCAGTAGCAAAAATTCTGCGAGAGTTCAAGAATACACTATAGCAGAGCAGATATGAATGCCTTCAGAAAACTTCTATTACTAAAATTCTAATGAATTTATAAAAAAAAAAAAAAAAAAAAAAAAAAAAAACATGCAATGCACAAGTTTGTGATATATAGAGACTATTATATGGCAATTTTCATATCGTGCCCCATACCCATATCAGCCCAAGGGCCGGAGGCTGATATGGGTCGAGGGTAGATTTGGGGTATGATATGAAAATTGTCATACCATAATCTATTTATCATACATTTGATATCGTATAGGGACCGCCGAGCGCTCCAAATGTGATGATATGGGGTTTTTGCCCGGGCAGAAAAGCCGTATCACCCACGTGACTTGGTGATATGGGTTTTTTGCCCGAGCAAAAAAGCCGTATCACCCACGTGACCCTTTATCACACCTTTTGCGCTCCACAAGAGTGGTATGTGCTTGAAAGCCATGTTAGTATCACATATGCAAAATGAACATATTTTCCAGTGAATGTATGATAAGACATAATCTCGTGCTTCCAGGAGTAATTTATTGTATAATACGGCTGAATGCTTGCGGTTGGGAAGTATAAGTGCCAAAACCCGTGCTATAACAGGTTACAGATGTTCAGATCTCGTGGTATTGTTGGATTAGTCGATGGATGTTTACTGACCATGACTTAGCATGTTATTACCATGTTTCGCAATGAAAATTCCACGGACGCGTTTTGTCTGATTTGTCCCTAAAGTTTGGTCCGCTCTTGCGGCCCGAAAAGATAACCGATACGGAATATATTGGCTACAGTAGGACGAAAAAAAAATCTTGCCTACATAATCTTGTCATCATGCTGCCAAAACATATTGCACAGTGTGCATGTTTTTTTTTTTTTTTTGTTTTTTTTTTTGTCGCGAGACACACCAAGCCGGTCTAAGAAAGGGTTTACTCTAGAAGGAAATAATTTGCTTCCTTTTTTCAGAAGGAGCTTGATGTGCAGGAAAACAAACAGGAAGTCATTTAAGTTGTCTCCCTTTGACTAAAATGGCGGTAAAGTACCAGGTTATTCACTAACCTTAATTGCATTTACCTTGTGTATACTGAGACAGGGAAAGTATACAGTATCGTAATCGCGAACCAAAGAAAGCCTAGATCAGCCAGTACGCCCGGGCAGTCTGGGCAGGACCCTCCCTGTTCATTTATACGTAAAGATTAACAGAACTCAGTTCATGAAGTTCTCATTATTTGATACCCACGTATTAATGGTCAAGTCTGTCATCAAATATGCGTTCGTCAGACGCCGCCGTTCTACATTTATAAATTCGGCGGAATAACATATGCACCCATCTAATGTGAAGCTATTTTTTGAATGCTTATTGGTGCATGTACACAACAGGCGCTGTCTAACTTCACAGAATTAAACGCCTGGTAAACATTATATTTCGTAAGTAAAAATATCATATTAAAATAAATACAATCAGTTCACTTCTTCTCAGAATTCCTCATTTATAACTGTACGTAGCCTATAGTTGAATGCGAATATCCAGATTCCACCCAGCAGACAAGCAACGTTCAGACAACGTTTCATCAAAGTTAATGAACATGATGTTGCAACGATGGTTATGAGACCTTCTATAATGAACGTCATATGCCTGCTTGTCGATTTATACAGATTGGTCCAGGGCTTACGTCGTGGTCATTTTTTCTTGTATTCTGGCTTTAGATTGCCATTGAGCACTTTGCATTGTTTCATCACAGTGTTTATGATTATGTGTACTGTGATGAGGTAGAGTACCCCTCTGCGAACCGAACGTATGTTTGTAATTTGGAGCTGCATCAGCATGATCAGAACTCAGTGAGATGATTCGCGCGAGTGAAACTGGTTGAAGACCCCAGTATTTTCCTACTGGGCGGTTCCTCTATTGCAATTTGTTCTTTAATGTGCGTCGGTGGTTTCATATTTGGTGTTTCTTACCCTAATGCGTAGTAGTTTAGTTAGCGTGAGGGTAGGCCAGATTAGTGTTCAGTTGTGTTTACGATGGTCGTATGTCGAAAGGGCGTGAGTTATGGTTAGGGTGAGATTAGGGTTTAGGGTTAATGTACGTTACGTTTAGGGTATTTAGTTTACGGTTTATTTACGTTAGGACTAGAGTAGGATTAGGGTAAGTGCAAATGTTAGTAGTGGTTAGGGTTAGTATTGGTAAGGGTTAAGGTTGAGGGTTAAGGTTAGGGTTAGGGTAGTCAGTTTAAGGTTCATTATTAGGGTAATGTTAGGGTAGATGCAAATGTTAGTTGTGGTTAGGGTTAGGTTTGGTTAGGGCTAAGATGGAGGTTTAATGTACGTTAGGATAAGGGCTGTTAGGTTTGGTTATGCTTTGTATGATATATTCCTAAAGTTTGGACCGCTCTTGCGGCCCGAACAGATAACTAACGTGAAATATATTGGCTACAGTAGAAATACTAAAGTCTTTTCTATACAATCCGGCCATGTGATGTGATATGAAAACAAAACAAAACTGGCCGGTCTCGGTGGCTCAGTTGGATACGCCGTCCGACTGGAGACCAGGAGGTCGCGGGTTCAACCCCCGCCGAGGTCGGTAACATTCTCTCGTGGAGATTGATCATGAAATATTTTCTACGGTCATTCTCTGCCTTCCGCTGATTCAAGAAGGGCAGTTGTCAGTTTCTGGCGAAAGAATGTGCACAATACTGGTTAACCGCTTAGAGGACTAAGCCTGCCCAGTAAACGTGTGGTTAGGTAAACTGACCGCGCTCGACATGACCCCATTGGGTTGATTGGGCCGTAAAACCTCAACACAAACAAACAAAACAAAACTGTGATGTGATGTGAAAACAAAATAACACAAAAAAATCACAACAAAAATACATCATGGGTACTCATTGGAAACAAATATACATGTTGTGGCTAGAGCTTATTGGATGTGCTTCCTGATTGTGGATACTTCCTCACTAGATGTTATACTCAACATGCTCTTCGTCCTTACATTGATTCTGAAATTAATCACATTAGACACTTCATCAAAATTCCATTCATTAATAAAGGTATTGAATTCATAGATTTACCTAGTATATTTCGAGATAATAATGTTATATCATCTATACCTTCATATTTCGAAAACACGGAATATCCTGTTATCTGTTATAAATATAACAAACCTATCAGTATTACTATATTTAATTTCAAAAACTTAGTTTCTGATCTTGATATTGAAACTAGTTCCCCTGATTCTTGAGATTGTAAAGATTCTAAAATTTGTTATCAACCAGCGCGTCATATTGTTACTAGTAATTTGAAGATTATAACTGATTCACGAATCCGTTCAGTTATTTCAAAAGGACCTAAATATAGATTCCCAGCCCACATTTCAACAAATGTCGGTAAACAATTGCCAGTGCTTTAAATGATTATTGTACGCGTTGGTGTAAACGAGAGCATGTTGAGTCTAATGCTTGAAATAATTGGAAATTGAAGATTTTTAAGATTATTAATAAACGTGTGTTATTTTACTCTACTAACCTTGATCTTCTCCCTCCTAAGCCTAAACTATCTTTTCGATATTTGAAACAAGGTATCCAAAAATTTTATGGGAAGTATGTTTTGGCTCCAGTTCATAAAGCTGCTTATAATGTTATTGTTGTGTGACGACTTCATTATATCAATACTCTAATACAAGAACTTGGTTGTACCAAAGCATTTGAACGGATTTCTACTGACGAGAGAATCTATTGTTAATACCCATTCCATCAATATTACTGCTAAATTTGCAGTGAGTATTAAAGAAAAACAAAACAAACTTTCTACGTTATACTGGTTACCGAAACTTCATAAACGACCTTATAAAACACGTTTCATTGCAAAGTCTACTTCATGTACGACTACTATTTTGTCCAAACTGCTAACTTCATGCCTTACTGCTGTTAAAAAACATTGGATTAGATGCTATGATACTGTCTACGAAAGGGGCGGAATTAACTAGACGGTCAATTAAAAATTCCAATGAAGTTATCAATAAATTTAAATCTAGAAACTTTAAGGCTTCTAAATTGTCTACATATGATTTTTTACACTGTACACTACGTTACCTCATCATCTTATAAAAGATAAACTTATTGACGTAATTAACCGAACGTTTATTCGGGAGAATACCCAACATTTGGCTTGCAACGAAGAATGTGATTTTTTCACTTCTGATGTATACAAGACTTACAATTCATGGTATTGTCAAATAGGCTGTGATGCCCTTGTTTATCTTTTGGATAACATTTTTATTAGATTTGGAACTAAACTTTATAGGCAAACTATTGATATGTCGATGGGAACTAATTGTGCTCCTCTTGTTGCATATTTGTTTCATTTTTTTTTTTTTTTTTTTTTTTTTTTTTTTTTTGTTATGAATGAGATTTCATGAAGTGTCTCTCACGGAAAAATCAGACTAACATTATTGAGGCTTTAAATTCCACTTCAAGATACCTTGATGACTTATTAAATATTGACAATATTGACTTTGACCAAATGGTGGATCGCATATACCCTACCGAACTCGGTCAATATTTACTTTGACCAAATGGTGGATCGCATATACCCTACCGAACTCCAATTAAATAAAGCCAATTCTCCCGGGGCGCCTTTTATTTTGGTGGGGGTGGGGGGTGGGGGTGGGTCTGTGTGTATCTGGAGGTGCAATTTTCCGCCAAGGTTTGTGATAAGCGGGGCGGTTTGGGTTTTGGTGTGGTCGATTTCCCTTTTCTGGGTGGCGGTGTCCCCCGGCGTGCCTGGTGTGGGTTAAACATATCTCAGCTTATTGAATTCGCCAGGGCTTCTTCGGACCTTGGCTTTGGCTGTTGTAATATGGCCCTTGCTGCCGGGCTTCTTGGGCAGGGATGTCGTTTTTAGGCTTTGTAGGGCGTTTTCGAGGTTTCATTGCAGACACAGTGCCTTGGTGGAGAAATATGACGTCAGTCACTTCTGTGGTGGGGTATGTCAGAACCAGACTTTTGCGGTGACTTGGTTTGCAGATTTGGAGGAATTGTGGGAGAGTCTGGCTTTTCGGGGCAGTTCGGGGGACCGGTTAACCGTTATAAAAGAGTTGGCTACCACCAGATCCAATGAGCTACTTGTGCGACTTGGCATTGAGGATCTGGACCGCATTCTGAAGGAGAAAACGATGGTATGGACATGTGGAACGCTCCAGTGGTGCAGTCAAGACAGCCTTTGACATACAGGTTGATGGAAAGCGTGGGCCTGGGAGGCCCAAGATGACATGGAAGTAGCTGACAGGAAGGGATTGCAGAGAGTGGAAGCTCTCGGATATCAACCCTCATGATAGACGTACCTGGAGATCTGGTGTGAGATCTGCCATACGTGCAGCAAGCCAGATATTTGGAAGGGGGCCCACTGATGTGGATGTTGCCCATGCATGTTAATCAAAAATCCGATTATGATATGATATGATATGAGTATATAATAATAATCAAATGGTATTTATCTGCAATTAACTTTTTGTTTATAACAAAAGAAAACAAAACACAAACTCTGTTTTCAGTATCATTTATTTTATTACATTTCATTGCTTACATAACATAATACTCACCTGTTTCATTGTTGTTTACAAGTATATACATAATTTTGCCATTACAAGTATTTCCTACTCCTAAATACTAAGTTGTCCGTCTGTTTGTCTATGCATTTACAAAAAAAAAAAAAAAAAAAAAAAGGGACCGTTTTGACTTGGGGCCCTTTTGACCTTCATTTTGGGATGTGGGGCCGTTTTGACCAATTTGTGGGGCCGTTTTGACCAAATGGGGGCCGTTCTGACTTGGGGCCGTTTTGACTGTAATTCGTGTAATGGGATCCATTTTAATAATTCAGAGTCTGTGCTTCAGAACCATGACATGTTAGTTCTATTTTTAACAAAATGTATTAATTGTAAGAATTGAGTAACATATTTTATGTCGCTAAACTTTTGGGTGGTGAAATATGACACTTGTTTATTGTCATGATTAATTTTCCGAAATGAGTGTAACAGTATCCGGCGATAAAAAGCATTGCAGTTGAATGTTCTCAGAATCGACAAGGTTTCACAAGATCACTTCTGCATGGATAGATAACTTTAAGTTTGCTACTTTATATGAGCATGCCCTTTGCATTGTAAAAACTAAGGAAGTTACGAAAACCTTCGACGTACTGTTTTGAATCAAGAAATTTATCCAGTTTTTATAGTCACTTTCAATATTTAGGTCACGTGACTGTGACGTAGGTTACCCGCCCTGAAAATTATAGAAAACGGATGCAGAATATAGTATCTTGCTGACAGTGTTTTGTCATTGCACTGCCAAGTCGATGTCACAGTAAATATATTTTTCTGGAAGTAGCGGTTATAAATTTCAAATTTTGGTTTTGAAGAAAGACCTGTACTTTAAATTCATTTTTTTGCATCAGACAGCTATGTAAACTTGTTTAAACATTTTTTCCAGTCTGCTTATTCATTCAATCAGCAGCTATTCACAAGGATGGAAATGAAACTTTTTATATGACTGGCTGATTTTCGGTTCTGTGGCGGAGATATTTTGCACAATTATTTCATATCAAAATTTTATTAAGAATTCGACTTTGATTCAAGAATTTCACCGGTTAAGACAAGATGCCCCCGAACCACTTCACATAAACCAAACGAACCTCTTTTCGTTGTGTGTCTTTCTGGTTTTGTAAACCTTTACGTATGTCGTGTGAATCCGCCACCCTTAGTTTTCAACGGATAGTTGTTAGTCTTTGTCTGTAGTCGATAATCGGACGTTAACTGCACTGGTCACGATCATAAAATGTTGCACCTGACGGCCTGTACAAAAAATTCAATTAGTCTCTCGGTTTTGAACTAGACCAAAAATGAAATGATTTTATCGCATCTCTGAATTAACCCAGTAAGCATTCTTTATAAATCGATAACGGCCCGCTATAGATTTATAAAGAATGCTAGCTGGGTAATGTTTCAGAAGGGGATTTGTTTACTCGAAAACAAACAGGTAGTCATAAAAGCTGGCTCCCTTGTTAAAATGGCAGAATAAGTATGTGTAGCAAGTGTATTCGTTCAACATAACCCTTTCATCCCTGAGTTTCTAAAGTGGGCTCTTCCTTCTTTGAATCTGGCCAAAGCCACATTTCTAAACAGGGATCTCAGTCAAAACTCAGCAGAATGGCAAACAGTGCAGATCCTGATGATCATTAGGATCAGTCGAATCAGGCTCTACAAGGTTTGCAAAATTCTGCTAGGCTGAAAGGGCTAAACAATAAGAGGCAACAGAAAGGGCTCAACAATAAGAGGGTACAAGCATAAGACAAATATTACACTGGTGTTATCGATAGCAAATTTGGTTGCATTGCAACAATGGCTATTATGTCAAATGCGAACAGTGTATTCCCAGCTCTGTCTGTGCAGATTGATCAAGGGCCTATCACTCGACGTCATATTGCTCAGTAGCAAAAATTCTGCGAGAGTTCAAGAATACACTATAGCAGAGCAGATATGAATGCCTTCAGAAAACTTCTATTACTAAAATTCTAATGAATTTATAAAAAAAAAAAAAAAAAAAAAAAAAAAAAACATGCAATGCACAAGTTTGTGATATATAGAGACTATTATATGGCAATTTTCATATCGTGCCCCATACCCATATCAGCCCAAGGGCCGGAGGCTGATATGGGTCGAGGGTAGATTTGGGGTATGATATGAAAATTGTCATACCATAATCTATTTATCATACATTTGATATCGTATAGGGACCGCCGAGCGCTCCAAATGTGATGATATGGGGTTTTTGCCCGGGCAGAAAAGCCGTATCACCCACGTGACTTGGTGATATGGGTTTTTTGCCCGAGCAAAAAAGCCGTATCACCCACGTGACCCTTTATCACACCTTTTGCGCTCCACAAGAGTGGTATGTGCTTGAAAGCCATGTTAGTATCACATATGCAAAATGAACATATTTTCCAGTGAATGTATGATAAGACATAATCTCGTGCTTCCAGGAGTAATTTATTGTATAATACGGCTGAATGCTTGCGGTTGGGAAGTATAAGTGCCAAAACCCGTGCTATAACAGGTTACAGATGTTCAGATCTCGTGGTATTGTTGGATTAGTCGATGGATGTTTACTGACCATGACTTAGCATGTTATTACCATGTTTCGCAATGAAAATTCCACGGACGCGTTTTGTCTGATTTGTCCCTAAAGTTTGGTCCGCTCTTGCGGCCCGAAAAGATAACCGATACGGAATATATTGGCTACAGTAGGACGAAAAAAAAATCTTGCCTACATAATCTTGTCATCATGCTGCCAAAACATATTGCACAGTGTGCATGTTTTTTTTTTTTTTTTTGTTTTTTTTTTTGTCGCGAGACACACCAAGCCGGTCTAAGAAAGGGTTTACTCTAGAAGGAAATAATTTGCTTCCTTTTTTCAGAAGGAGCTTGATGTGCAGGAAAACAAACAGGAAGTCATTTAAGTTGTCTCCCTTTGACTAAAATGGCGGTAAAGTACCAGGTTATTCACTAACCTTAATTGCATTTACCTTGTGTATACTGAGACAGGGAAAGTATACAGTATCGTAATCGCGAACCAAAGAAAGCCTAGATCAGCCAGTACGCCCGGGCAGTCTGGGCAGGACCCTCCCTGTTCATTTATACGTAAAGATTAACAGAACTCAGTTCATGAAGTTCTCATTATTTGATACCCACGTATTAATGGTCAAGTCTGTCATCAAATATGCGTTCGTCAGACGCCGCCGTTCTACATTTATAAATTCGGCGGAATAACATATGCACCCATCTAATGTGAAGCTATTTTTTGAATGCTTATTGGTGCATGTACACAACAGGCGCTGTCTAACTTCACAGAATTAAACGCCTGGTAAACATTATATTTCGTAAGTAAAAATATCATATTAAAATAAATACAATCAGTTCACTTCTTCTCAGAATTCCTCATTTATAACTGTACGTAGCCTATAGTTGAATGCGAATATCCAGATTCCACCCAGCAGACAAGCAACGTTCAGACAACGTTTCATCAAAGTTAATGAACATGATGTTGCAACGATGGTTATGAGACCTTCTATAATGAACGTCATATGCCTGCTTGTCGATTTATACAGATTGGTCCAGGGCTTACGTCGTGGTCATTTTTTCTTGTATTCTGGCTTTAGATTGCCATTGAGCACTTTGCATTGTTTCATCACAGTGTTTATGATTATGTGTACTGTGATGAGGTAGAGTACCCCTCTGCGAACCGAACGTATGTTTGTAATTTGGAGCTGCATCAGCATGATCAGAACTCAGTGAGATGATTCGCGCGAGTGAAACTGGTTGAAGACCCCAGTATTTTCCTACTGGGCGGTTCCTCTATTGCAATTTGTTCTTTAATGTGCGTCGGTGGTTTCATATTTGGTGTTTCTTACCCTAATGCGTAGTAGTTTAGTTAGCGTGAGGGTAGGCCAGATTAGTGTTCAGTTGTGTTTACGATGGTCGTATGTCGAAAGGGCGTGAGTTATGGTTAGGGTGAGATTAGGGTTTAGGGTTAATGTACGTTACGTTTAGGGTATTTAGTTTACGGTTTATTTACGTTAGGACTAGAGTAGGATTAGGGTAAGTGCAAATGTTAGTAGTGGTTAGGGTTAGTATTGGTAAGGGTTAAGGTTGAGGGTTAAGGTTAGGGTTAGGGTAGTCAGTTTAAGGTTCATTATTAGGGTAATGTTAGGGTAGATGCAAATGTTAGTTGTGGTTAGGGTTAGGTTTGGTTAGGGCTAAGATGGAGGTTTAATGTACGTTAGGATAAGGGCTGTTAGGTTTGGTTATGCTTTGTATGATATATTCCTAAAGTTTGGACCGCTCTTGCGGCCCGAACAGATAACTAACGTGAAATATATTGGCTACAGTAGAAATACTAAAGTCTTTTCTATACAATCCGGCCATGTGATGTGATATGAAAACAAAACAAAACTGGCCGGTCTCGGTGGCTCAGTTGGATACGCCGTCCGACTGGAGACCAGGAGGTCGCGGGTTCAACCCCCGCCGAGGTCGGTAACATTCTCTCGTGGAGATTGATCATGAAATATTTTCTACGGTCATTCTCTGCCTTCCGCTGATTCAAGAAGGGCAGTTGTCAGTTTCTGGCGAAAGAATGTGCACAATACTGGTTAACCGCTTAGAGGACTAAGCCTGCCCAGTAAACGTGTGGTTAGGTAAACTGACCGCGCTCGACATGACCCCATTGGGTTGATTGGGCCGTAAAACCTCAACACAAACAAACAAAACAAAACTGTGATGTGATGTGAAAACAAAATAACACAAAAAAATCACAACAAAAATACATCATGGGTACTCATTGGAAACAAATATACATGTTGTGGCTAGAGCTTATTGGATGTGCTTCCTGATTGTGGATACTTCCTCACTAGATGTTATACTCAACATGCTCTTCGTCCTTACATTGATTCTGAAATTAATCACATTAGACACTTCATCAAAATTCCATTCATTAATAAAGGTATTGAATTCATAGATTTACCTAGTATATTTCGAGATAATAATGTTATATCATCTATACCTTCATATTTCGAAAACACGGAATATCCTGTTATCTGTTATAAATATAACAAACCTATCAGTATTACTATATTTAATTTCAAAAACTTAGTTTCTGATCTTGATATTGAAACTAGTTCCCCTGATTCTTGAGATTGTAAAGATTCTAAAATTTGTTATCAACCAGCGCGTCATATTGTTACTAGTAATTTGAAGATTATAACTGATTCACGAATCCGTTCAGTTATTTCAAAAGGACCTAAATATAGATTCCCAGCCCACATTTCAACAAATGTCGGTAAACAATTGCCAGTGCTTTAAATGATTATTGTACGCGTTGGTGTAAACGAGAGCATGTTGAGTCTAATGCTTGAAATAATTGGAAATTGAAGATTTTTAAGATTATTAATAAACGTGTGTTATTTTACTCTACTAACCTTGATCTTCTCCCTCCTAAGCCTAAACTATCTTTTCGATATTTGAAACAAGGTATCCAAAAATTTTATGGGAAGTATGTTTTGGCTCCAGTTCATAAAGCTGCTTATAATGTTATTGTTGTGTGACGACTTCATTATATCAATACTCTAATACAAGAACTTGGTTGTACCAAAGCATTTGAACGGATTTCTACTGACGAGAGAATCTATTGTTAATACCCATTCCATCAATATTACTGCTAAATTTGCAGTGAGTATTAAAGAAAAACAAAACAAACTTTCTACGTTATACTGGTTACCGAAACTTCATAAACGACCTTATAAAACACGTTTCATTGCAAAGTCTACTTCATGTACGACTACTATTTTGTCCAAACTGCTAACTTCATGCCTTACTGCTGTTAAAAAACATTGGATTAGATGCTATGATACTGTCTACGAAAGGGGCGGAATTAACTAGACGGTCAATTAAAAATTCCAATGAAGTTATCAATAAATTTAAATCTAGAAACTTTAAGGCTTCTAAATTGTCTACATATGATTTTTTACACTGTACACTACGTTACCTCATCATCTTATAAAAGATAAACTTATTGACGTAATTAACCGAACGTTTATTCGGGAGAATACCCAACATTTGGCTTGCAACGAAGAATGTGATTTTTTCACTTCTGATGTATACAAGACTTACAATTCATGGTATTGTCAAATAGGCTGTGATGCCCTTGTTTATCTTTTGGATAACATTTTTATTAGATTTGGAACTAAACTTTATAGGCAAACTATTGATATGTCGATGGGAACTAATTGTGCTCCTCTTGTTGCATATTTGTTTCATTTTTTTTTTTTTTTTTTTTTTTTTTTTTTTTTGTTATGAATGAGATTTCATGAAGTGTCTCTCACGGAAAAATCAGACTAACATTATTGAGGCTTTAAATTCCACTTCAAGATACCTTGATGACTTATTAAATATTGACAATATTGACTTTGACCAAATGGTGGATCGTATATACCCTACCGAACTCGGTCAATATTTACTTTGACCAAATGGTGGATCGCATATACCCTACCGAACTCCAATTAAATAAAGCCAATTCTCCCGGGGCGCCTTTTATTTTGGTGGGGGTGGGGGGTGGGGGTGGGTCTGTGTGTATCTGGAGGTGCAATTTTCCGCCAAGGTTTGTGATAAGCGGGGCGGTTTGGGTTTTGGTGTGGTCGATTTCCCTTTTCTGGGTGGCGGTGTCCCCCGGCGTGCCTGGTGTGGGTTAAACATATCTCAGCTTATTGAATTCGCCAGGGCTTCTTCGGACCTTGGCTTTGGCTGTTGTAATATGGCCCTTGCTGCCGGGCTTCTTGGGCAGGGATGTCGTTTTTAGGCTTTGTAGGGCGTTTTCGAGGTTTCATTGCAGACACAGTGCCTTGGTGGAGAAATATGACGTCAGTCACTTCTGTGGTGGGGTATGTCAGAACCAGACTTTTGCGGTGACTTGGTTTGCAGATTTGGAGGAATTGTGGGAGAGTCTGGCTTTTCGGGGCAGTTCGGGGGACCGGTTAACCGTTATAAAAGAGTTGGCTATGGCTTGGATATTATGGGGCGGGCTGTGTGTCCTGGTTGTCGGCCCGGTCGCTGTCGCTCTTTGGTTGCGCGGCGGCAGTTCGGGCCTCGGGCTCGGTGGCGGCCTCTTCGTGAGGCTTTGGTTGGGCTTGACGATATGTCTTTGGCTTGGCCCGCCGTGGTTCAACTATTGGTTTTCATTTACTCTGGCACACTGTAGAATAAGCCATGAGTGCTCGTCTTTATTTATCATGGTGATTGGTTTGATTTTTATGTTTTCGCTTTGATGCGTTGACTGAGTTGGGAGCCTTTATGCGATCTGACTTTTATGTATTTCGATATTATTAGTAGCATCGGGACCCAAGGTGAAGTTGGTCGGCTGTAAAAGTGCTTTAACTCCCCCACCCCCCTCCCATACACACACACACACCCACCCGGTAGTTTATTCTGCTGACTGTTCTAGGGCGGTGGTCCTGGTATTGTTCTTACTCTTTGTAGCTTTGTGGTTGCCGCATTGCTTTCTGTTTTCTTTTGTTTCGTTTTTTTTTTTTTTTTTTTTTTTTTTGCTTTTTTTGTTTTTGTTTTTTTTTTCTATGTGTGTTGTGATGCTAGCATTGTAGCAATCATGTTCCAGAGCTATCAACTTTGCTTTCTGTTTTAGTAGTTGTGTTGTGGTGCTAGCATTTCTATCACCTTCAACAGCTGCACATTTTGCTTTCTGTGTTACTAGTTGTGATTAAGAGTGGCATCGGGACCCAGGGTGAAGTTAGTCGGCTGTAAAAGTGTTTTAAATCCACGGCGGTTTATTCTACTGACCTTTCTAAGGCGGTGGTCCCGGTTTTAGACTTATTCTTTGTTGCTTTGTGGTTTATTCTACGAGGCGCTTTGGTTTTAATCTTGCCTTATGTTATTTTGTTCTTGTGTTTTTCAGTCATTACCTCGCTTGGGGAAGAGAGAGTTAATCTTAGTGTTTTCGTACGTTTGTTCGATTCGCGCTTGTTTGGTTTTATCAATTTCCTCTTCCTCTTTGTGTCATGGATGGACTGCAGCTTGTGATTTTGGCACTCTCTGGGTTTTTTTCTTTTTTCCGATACCGAGGCACCTTTTTTGGATTTGAGTCTGTGTATATCTAATGGTACAGTTTCCACCAAAATTAAGATAAACGGGACGATTTTGATACAGTCAACTTCCTTATTGTGGATAGCGATGACCCCCGGCGAACCTCATAAGGGTATACATATCTCAACTTATAAGATTCGCTAGTGTTTCTTCAAATCTTAGCTACTGTAACTGACAAACTTCTTAGGCACGGCTATCGTTATTTTAAACCTCGTAAGGCGTTTTCGAAATTTTATCGCAGACACAGTGCCTTGGTAGAAAAATATAACGTCAGTCTGAAAACACTTCTGCTACAAGATATATCGGAACCAGAATTTTACGGTGACTTAGTGTACAGATTTAGAAAAATTGTGGGAAAATCAAATTTCGGAGGAATTCAGAAAACTAATCAACCGTTGTAAAAGAATTGCCTTTTTGCCTGGATATTATGCGGCAAACTACATACCTAGTTATCAACCCAATCGTTGTTGATGGCAATGCTTCTCTCTTTAATTGCGCGTAAAACTTTAACCAGTGGGTTGGGGCTTGACGATATGTCTTTGGTTTGGCCGGCCATGGTTCAGCTGTTGGTTTTCATTTACTCTGGCACCATTAGCCATGAGTACTCGTCTTTGTTTATCATAGTGATTAATTTGATTTTTATGTGTTCGCTTTAATGCACTGACTGAGTTGGGAGTCTATGTGAACCAAATTTTTATGTATTTCTGTATTAAGAGTAGCATCGGGACCCAGAGTGAAGTTGGCCGGCTGTAAAAAGTGTTTTAAACCTAACCCCCCCACCTCCCCCCCGCCCCCCGTCCGCACCCGGTGGTTTATTCTACTGACCATTCTAAGGCAGTGGTCCCCCGGTGCTGATCTTACTCTTGGTTGCTTTGTTGTTTATTCTACAAGGCGATTTGTTTTCTTATTTTGTTCTTGTGTTTTCAGTCTTTTTAGCATTGCGATTACCTCGCTTGGGGGAGAGAGAGCTAATCTTAGTGCTTTTCGCACGTTTGTTTGATTTGCGCTTGTTTGATTTTGTCTGTTTCCTCTTCCTCTTGGTGTCTGAGTTGCGGCTTGTGATTGTGGCACTCCCTGGACTTTTCTCTTACCTTTTTTGTTGAGAAATATCTGGATACCCGTCTCATCTAGAGCTATATGAGTAATGATTTCAACATTTAGTGTGGGACATGAGAAGGATGGTATGGGAAAAGATAAGGATCGTCCGGGAAATGAGAAGGATATGACTATTAGAGATATTATCCGGAATAAGTGCTTACTAAAACCTTAACTTTTACAACTCTCTGGGGAAATTCAGCAGACAATTGAAGACATTTTTTCTTAGTTTTCATAGAAAATAGGTATAAGTAGCAAGTGTACCCGTTCACCATAACCTTTTCATCCCTGAGTTTCTGAAATGGACTCTTCCATCTTTGACTCTAATCAAACCCACAATTCCAAACAGGGATCTCAGTTAAAACTAATAACAGAATGGCAAACAATATATATAGCCTGATGAGACGGCTCATGATGATCTACACGGTTTGTAACCCTGTCATCCCTGTATTTCTGAAGTGGACTCTTCCATCTTTGAATCTGGGCAAAACCACTGTTCCAAACAGGGATATCAGTCAAACTCATAACAGAATGGCAAGTAGTGTAGATACTGATGAGACGGCTCTCTATGCGCCGTCTCATCAGGATCTACACGGTTTGCAAAAACATGTTTTGCTCTTCAGGGATGAAAGGGCTAAAATACCAGGACAAGCATAAAACAGTTATTTAACTGGTGGCGACATTGTAAATTATCAACAGTGATTTGGTTGCACTGCAACAATGGCTATTATGTCAAATGCGAACAGCATATTTCCAGTTCAGTCTTTGCAATCTGATCAGGAGCTCGCCGCTTGACGTCATATTGCTCAGTAGCTGGTCTGTCAGTTAGGTCTGTTATTCAGAAGGACAAGTAAAATAAATCAAATGTTGAAATACTTAAACTAGTTTTTTTCCTGGATTGAAATCAAGCCCTCAATTATAATGCAGCTCCAACTATCAAATGTGTTGGGTCCAGATTCAGACTGGGTTCTACCTTCTTAGTAAACATTCCTTGACACTGAGGACTGACCACATTTCGTACCAGCAGTGGTTGTAAATAATCCTGTTTTGATGTCTATATAATTTGAATGGATACACTTAACAGAGAAATGATTATTTACTCCTAAGAACGTTCTTCCCTTTTACATCAGATATCTTATCAGAAGGAAGGCAAAACAATTTTGGCTTACCCCCTACCCCACCCCGCCCCTCGTTGTATCCGTTCCCCTTGATCCTTTACTACAAGACACCCGTTGAGCCCCTCAAGTCCATTAACTTTTGCCCATTGTAAATTGAATGTACTCTCTCAAACTATGTATAGGAAGTTTCTGATTTCGACTTTAGGTATGTCAGGCTCTGTGATTTAAATATTCCGACAGACAAAATGGTTAAACTACTTGCAAACAGTGGAGACCCTGATCAGACGCCGCGTTCTGCGGCATCCAATCTGGGTCGGCACTGTTTTCCTATTACCCTTTTGGGAGTCTCCAGACTACAATGGGTTAAGGACAGTCTGTGAAAATTCACCAGACGACAACTTTATAGTTGTCTTTTTTTTTCTAAGTACGTTAGCTTTGATTTTTTTTTTTTTTTTTTTTTTTTTTTTTTTTTGTTGTTGTTGCAAATTTCAAAGCCGATTTGCTGGGAAAAACTTTTCGATTGTCTGCCAATTGTTTTATCCAGAATGCTAAGCATTAATGAATGTGAGGCAATATGCAAAGAGAAAATAAAATAAACATAAGGCTTGCCATTTTGCGCAGATTGTTTCCAATGAAATGTCGCCCGTTTCCTGGGGGAAAAAAGGAGCTCAATTAGTGATTTAAAATCCTATACAACATTACAAATATTTCCATAATTGAAATGGATATTTAGGAAGGATACGGGTGGCTGAACCAGTTACTAAACTAAACTTTTAAAACTGATATTTCGGGATTTCTTTTTAAATATGAATTCATGAAACATATTTCAAAGGTAGTAAAATGGACTTGCTAAAAGTATAGCACAATTATTGTAAGAAGTTGAGGTGTTCCAATATTTAGATTAAATCCAGTAGGCCTGAGCCAACGTAACTGGAAGTCCAATACCTGCCTCTTGTCCAGCAATAGACACATCAACATGTTGTAAAATGGCTTGTTCAAATTATGGATATATATAAATAAATGTTTTATTATTATCATTTTACTTACAAAATAAGACTCGACATTTTATGTGAATTGTCTGATAGACAGACAATTCACATAAAATGGCCAGCCTTATTTTCTCAGAAAATGAAAACATAAGTCCAATTTTCAACTACCGCTGCCATCAAGTAATGTTATTACTATTACTATTTATTAGTAATAGTTGGGTTCAGTAATATAGAACTATAGTTTGTGATATATATTTTATTTACAAGTTAAACATGTATACAGCAAGGCGTCCAGAACATAAGTGACTTCTAAAAATATCTCAGAGGCATGGTCAGCAGGCCTTCCTGGTGGTCTAAATTATATGAGTAGGAAAGGGTAAAACTAAATGTTTCTCTAGTTGCCAGAGCCAGTGGCTGTCAATGTCAATATCACATCATTAAGCCACCGCTTTTCGAAAGCCTTTCCAGTCAGCATTTACAAGTGGGTTACAAATACACTCTGACAGGGGTAGTTAGGTAACTAATTTGAAAACTTGTCAGAGAGTTTGCAACCTTGCAGTATCGTGGCTAGAAGTTTTGCTACTCGGTAGTTTTCATCCTTTTTCCTGGTAGAAATTTCGCGTCTAAGTTCCGGCTCGATGGGTATTTTTCTGTTGACCGTTATAAAGCGTGTCGAGCGAAACCGGTGCCTCTTACTTATGTTTACCGAAATTACCATACATCATCGAACAAAAAGGTCTGAACAAACATGTTAGACCCTGCTCCACATCAGAATGCTTTCTTTTTAATGAATGGTAACACTGACATTACAGATCAGATCAAAAGCACTAACTACCGTAAACAATCGTACTAACACGCCTGAACAAACAGTATATGCCCAGATCAGACCAAACTCGTCACTTACTGACTTTTCAGACCCCCGCTGCAAGAACTAAAATTTACAAGGGCTCATTCTTCCCTCAACAGATCAGTGGTAGAGCGGTCTCGTTAGCTCAGTGATAGAACGTCCGCTTCGGGAACGGGATGTCGCGTGTTCAAACCCTTGTGCGCTCCATAACTTTGATTACCCTTTGAGATATCTATCTATCTATCTATCTATCTTTGGTAGGGATGTAGAGGAGGACCAGTTGGCGTGTCACATGCAAGAGAGACACTCAGCTTGACAATTTTTATTCAACTATCAGCGTAATTAGAGATTGTCACATTAGCTACAGCCGTATAGCCTAATGTGGCGCATCTGCCAATGCTGCTCACTCAAATATTTTCTCAAAAAAAAAAAAAAAAAAATCCCAAAGTATCATTTTGTGGGCGTATGCGATGAAACATATCAAAAGGTACATGACCATTACAATTTGCATGGGAAATCAGGAGTTTATTTCAAAATAATGAGGAAAATGTTGTTTTCACTAAAACCAAAGGACCCTTTTCCCTGAACGTGAAATTTAAAAGGTGGTTTTGTCAGTGTGAACAATGAAAATGTACAAATATATTCTGTGTGAATTGATTAGTGATCATAGAAATGCATCTTTAATCTAAAAACATTCTTTATGTCCAAGGCAACAGGCAAAATTCTAACAGGTGCGCGACATTGGAAGACATTTTTTATGACACACAAACAAGGGGGTGTTGAAGTTGAGGGTTTATTATCTGCTAAATTTGAAGCAGAAATTAAATGAAAATAAACTTGTTTTATTTGTAATAAATTATTCTTCGTTCTAGTACATTTAAAAATTAAAACTGGTCTAGCGAACATTTTTTAAATTCAGCTCAAATCCTTAGGTGCGCTGAATAGGCCGACAGCAGTGTAGATGACCTTAAGCCTTCACACATTCCACACATGCAAAAAGCCAGTTAGCACGTGCAATATAGAGCTAAAATTGTGATATTTTTCTGCAATAACTTAACACCTGTACTTTAGAAGCGGTTGCAAATGACGTCATTAAGTTTTTCTGTGAAAATCTGCAAATTTTAAACAAGATGCGCACCCTTCGTTGTTGAATTCTTCCCACTGTTAACTCTCGGCAAGTAGCATATAAGACGGTCTAATAAGCTCTTGCTCTCGGGTTTTATATCGACATACGGAAACAGCCGAAAATCTCTGCCTTTTCTGTTTGTAAAACATTTTCTGATTGGTTGAGAGTTTTGGGTCCGAAGATGGCGGAGACCAGTGCAGAAGCGAGAACACGTTGATCTTGACATTTGATAGTCGATTTTTTGCTGTTTTATCTGAATGTCAGCTACAGTTTATTTTAGAAAAAGCGTCCTATAAATTTGGTCAAAAAAGCTACGGTTTATCGCTAATGGACGATGGAATCGGGAATGGAAGAGACCGAACTATACGAAAGTTTACCACCAACGACGACAGTTGGAACATACATGCTGGCAGGAGCTATGGCAGGAATGGGGGAGCACTGTGTCATGTACCCTTTTGATTGTGTTAAGGTGAGATGTGAGTTTATTGATGCTTTAGTAGAACTTAGCTGTGTGTTCATAGGTGTATCAAGTTAAGTAGCGTGAAAACATTGCATAATGTGCCGGATCAACTCGGCGGTCCCTACTTCTGCTCACAAAACCTCGCATTTCGCCCGTTTTCAGTTTGATATTCATATTGCGAAACGCGAACTTTTGTCGTTTTCAACAAAACGCTATTGTGTGTTCCAACTGAAAATTGGTGCATATTTTCAACTGCCAAAAAAGAGCATATTTTCTGTTTGCAATATAACATGTACATACTTGTGTTCAAGAGTAATTAAAGATTTCATGAAGACCAAAAGCATTTTAAGAAACGTCCGATAAACATCCGAATTTAGTCACCAACCATCGTGAATTTTTAACTCCCATTCTGCTTTCATTGAAGCGTAAATTGAAAGTAGGTTACCTAAAAAACACAGATTAGAATTTTAAATGAATACAGAATTGAACGGATGAAAACAGAATTGAACAGAATATTTAATTAACCGTCACCTCTTTCTGGGCCAACTCAGCAGACGACAGTGCTAATATTTTTCTTTTTTATTTATTTATTTATTTTTCAAAAAATAGAGATTTGACATTTCATGCAAATAGTCTCCAAGAAAGAAAGGTTTCCCAGAAAACAGAATTTACATGCAATGGAAACTACTTGCATGAAATGTCATATCCTGATTTCTGGGAAGAATAAGAAAACTATTTCAAAATGACGCCTGCTGAGAAAATTACCCAGCAGCATAAGCAATAAGTGATTGTAGTTGGTTTTGATAGACCTGCAGACATTTACAATGACAAGGAAGCCCACAATGCATTCATTCTTACCAACGCTTCCTCTATAGGGAGGGGAGGGGGTGAAATGTACAAGACCCATTAGGAAATTTCAGAATTTCAGACTACAAATTTGAACCGTTTAATGGGAACATAGACAGATATTCTAGAAACCATCCAACTCCTCTGGGAGTATCACTGCCACTCCATTTTACTGAACTCCTAAGTACATAATTTGGCCCATATAAGGCCAATGTTCACAAAAATATCTAACTCCAGAAATAATTTAAAAATGGATTTCATTTGCATTGGTAAATTTGTATTACTACGCGTTTCCCTTCAAGTGCAACGTCCCTTTGTCAACGGACATTATCTAACGGTTTCTGCAATTTCATAAACAGTCTTGTTCTCTTGTTGCGTCACATAAACCGTGGTCAATGAGAGATAGCAGCAGTATTTCTATTATCTCCCTTGACAGGTAAAGGCCAAGGTAGATCAAATACTAACCAGGTCCTTCTAATTCGAATCCTCTGCTTTTATCATAGGTCATCAGCAGGGTTTTCACTAGGATTTTAAAAGTGGGAGTCCGGGACTCCCTTTTTATAAAAAGTAGGAGTCCCAGCCAAAAAGTAGGAGTCCCACTCCCAAAAAATAGGAGTCCCATTTTTTTTCAGGAGTCTCCTTTAATAGTGAGCATGTCCCCAGTAACTTCATTCTATAAATACCCGATGGAGAATCAGTTTCCTTATTTTCACATACTTTTGTGTGTGTGTGTGTTTTCAACTGATTTTGGTATCTGCTTTATGTGTTAGTCCGAGCAATGCGTGTAACCAATTGGTAGTCATTATTACATATCCTGATGTTGTTAATTAATTCAATGAAGGTGGCCCAGAACTTAGGATGACGCCGTCTCTCTCATGGGAAAAAAGGGACATTTTTGCAGTTTAGGGAGACATGACAATCCTAACCTATTTTACTTCCATGGTAACGATAGTCGCACTTTTTTTTTAATATTTAATAAAGTAATGCAGTCAATGTTTTTAGCTTTTTATTTTAGACTCTTCCATCATCTGCTGCAAGTAAAGCAGATATTATTACTATTTTATGGTTAATGTAGCAAAAGATTCGAGGTTATTTCTGAAGAAATATGAACTAATCCTCCCAATGGCATCCCTCTTTCATTGCTTTTCGTTAAATTCAATACCCCATCCCGACCCAAAAAAGTTCGGATCGTTGCTGTCTGCATAAGTGATCTTGAGCGTTATGGATATTATAAGTGAAACATATTTTAATCAAAACCAATTAAGACTGATATCTCGCAAAGGGATAAGGTACTATTTTTCTTGTTTATTGCTTGTCGTCTTTTAACAGAAAAAAAAAGTATTCTGGCGTTTTTTTTATGTTAGTGCCGAAAATTCAGTGTCCGAAAATTTTTGAAATGGAAAAAAATGATCAATTAATAACAACAACAACAATAATAAAAAAAAAAAAAAAAAAAAAAAAAAAAAAAAACGCCAGCCTAAAGGGATGAAAGCAATTCACCTGCGTGTGCATTTTCGATGAATCAGTCGGTACGTGCAGCCAATACACAGTGAGGGAAAAGGTCGCATATCGATGTCAGTCGCATGCTTCAATTGCTCGATCGCTGAAGTGTGAACTGCCAACACCTGTTTAACTGCCGCTTGCTTAGCAAATAAGGGTTCTGTCGCTTGAAAAGCACGCGGCGGATTACTACTGATCTTTTAAGATGCTACGGACGGTATAAATAAAACGTGGCGGACTTTATAGACTTCAGTCAAATAATCTGATCATAATTATAGTCGTCCCACGGGAAAAAAACATGCGTCCGGCTGACTCCCCTTTTGGAATTTTTAGGAGTCCGGACCCTGATTTATGAGTCCCGGGACGCAGGATTCTGCGTCCCCGAGAACCCTGCAGCAGTGGAATTTAACAAATTCTTAACTTAACATTTCTCCATATCCACACGAAAGATTAATTAATATTATATATTTCATTGCACAGAAAATATTTCTTTTAAATATTTTGGAAGCTGTATTGGCATATGACCTTGTTAAAATTAGATTTATTAAGGAAAAGGAAGTGATACTTAATGGAAACACTAATGATAAAAGCAGAGGAATCCAATTAATTGGACTGCTTATTTACAGAAAGTAATCAAGGGAGTTAACTGACTGCTTTCTCCTATTGTCAATCTTATCTACAAAAGATCGTTAACGAACCATCCAATTTTAAGCAATTAGTTTCTGATTCTGAATATGTACACGCTGATGACTGATGGTGGAGTGGATTCGATTGGATACCATTTTAATAGGAATCATAGCAAGGTGCTGAAGTCTTGACATGCCAATATCAACTGCGAAAAACTAGGGTTTTTTTTTTTTTTTTTTTTAAATCAAAAGATGACAAATATCGGATGGATTATTTGATGTGACAGAAAAGAGAACAAGTTGAAGGGTATTTGGGGATTTGCCGTTTGTTGCACTGGAAGGGAAACGCGTTGTACTAATAACACTTACCAGATATACCAGTGCCAGTTTTATGATCTTTGTCTTCTAGCTTATACTGACAATTTTAATAAATCAACAGAATGTTCATTTAATGCTGGAAACTGACGTGATGCCAGCCTGACCTTTAAAAGCGGTATCAGTATATAATTATCATTCATATTCAAAGTGTCTGGTTTACTCTTTATCAGTATACAGGTAAGCGAGGCATCCTCATTCACCCTTGGAAAACCGGTACGTCTTAAAATACTGTAATTACAGAAGCCTGTGAATAATTGCATTTATCAAGCCTCCTGGACTTCGGTATTGGGCATTCTCTGTAGACAGCATAACAAAAGATCGTTCTTATATGTCTGCAACACCACAAACAAAATGTTTACTACTATATCGTGGCGTCCTCTTTCACATAAGGAGTAAAGAATAAACTCAGTCACTTCTCCTATTGTGCAGTATAAGACTAATATTACGATGAATTTCTCCTTTGAAATATCATTGCTGCATCAAACAATTTCCTGTACAGTTAATAACACTAGAATTACATAAATTTCTGTGATAATCTTCCATAGCAACAACAACACCACTGATATTCGTCAGCGAACGGTTTCTGAGTCAATGTCAGTGGAAATTAACTTCTTTGGTTCTGTCTGTACAAAGAGGCGTCCATGCTCAGACAGGAGGCCATTCGACTTCAACAAATTTTTACAGTCGAAAAGTTTGTGATATTTTCATTCAATGATTTGACATGAATGTATCAAACTATTGCCTGGAATGTATTCACGGAGGAACTCTTGGGTAATTGTTTAAAGATGGTGAATGAGGATAGCCTCGCTTACCATTGTCGTTCATCCTCTTTCAGTGACATAAAACAATTACGAGCAACACAGTCTCATATTTATAGCATATGTTATAGATAAACCATGATTATTGTCGAGATTTTAGGTATACTGTAGATTATACCATAGGTTGACTACCTTTCACTGTCTGACAGTGAAAAGTCACCAAAGTTAACCAAGACAATAATATGGTTTATCTGTTTTAACCAGTGGGACTGCTATTTTGTTATTATTATTATTATTGGTATATTTATGGTAAAGTGGTAACATACTGGTCTGATGCAAAACTAGACCTGTTGACCTTGCATGCTAAAATGATCCAACAACCTGCCCTTTTAAATTAAGCTGACTGAAGCAATACTACTGATATCTGATTGGTTGTATATCTTGACTGACATATATTCTAAATTCAGCATGATGGGCGCCCATTTAATACTATTAATTACTTGTCAAAGTTTACACCCGGAATTTACTCCCGACTCCCAGGCGTACTCCCGGCTTTTATAGTCTCCTGGTAACCATTTCGTTAAAATTTTCAGGCACTTACATGAAACCGACAGTGAAAACAAATATGGCTGACACTGACGATAAATTGAAAAGCTGACTCAGTTATGTGCGGAATTTTGACTATATATTGATTAACTGATGTTGCAGAAGATAGAGGTGTGTTATTTTTGTATTGATCGACTTAGCAGCATACATAAATTAGCCCGTCATAACCGTAAGGTGATGCTATGATTAGTTGTAAACGTCGATAGGGCTCTGGATTCAGTCTAATAACATAAACGTAAATGTCAGAATAAAAATGAAAAAAGAGAATATATGAATCCAAGAGCCCTATTTATAGGGCTAGGCGGTTTCAAGACTTTCGCCCCCTAGCCATTTACTCCCCTAGACGTTGTGCCCCCCCAAGAAGTTTTGCCCCTGGTCGTTTCACCCCCTAGTTGTTTCGCCCCCTAAAATTTAAATAGATACAGTTAACACATTAGGTAGTATTGCATCCCCTCGTACCATGCCCCAGGTCATTTGCAATCATACAAATTTAAACCGAAACTGAAAGTACAGTGAACTCATCGTGAAATCAGTAATGGCGACATAATGGCAAAAAATAAATAAATACCTGTCCCACAAAGCCTATGTTGCCATCGCTCACACAATCATAAGAACAGCCATCTACTTCTTTCTGACATGCAATACAAAAATAAGACACTTTAGAAAACTTTGTTATTCGTAAAACGACTTCAAAGATGAATGATGCTCTGGTCTTTGGCTGGGTCTAATACAGCCCTGACGTCCGCATATGAAACATTTTCTTGATACAAAAGATATGCCAGTTATGACAATTTTGGATTCCATTTTAACTCAGTTTACTGCCATTGTTCACTGACAATGTCAAAAGATCAACAGGATTGAGACAAACTCGGGCATCTCATGACTCACAGTATAGAAGATATCAGGCCTATAGTGATGCTCTGAAGAATTCTTTCTTCTCTAGGACTATTCCACAATGGAATAGTCACCCTTCCTCAGTGGTCTCTGTTCAGACCACAGAGGAATTCAAATCCCTTACAAATTAATTTGTTCAGAGGCATGTGGATAGCATGCCTCTGTCTTCTGATTGTAAATAGTTTTATTGGTCCACCCAGAATTTTTTTTTTTTTTATGCTAAATTCTAAATTTAGCCACCCACCCACCTGAGATAATGATCAAAATTGATCGACTCAGTACCAGAAGATAGATAAGATCAAAGACCAGTTTAATATCCTATCTAAAACAGGTAAATATACTAACGAGATAATTAAAGCTGTTTGCTAAGAGCATGTGTTTTCACACCTAATTATTAATCGGGTAAACAAAATGATTAACGGTATGGATCATAGCAGTTAGAACTTTTTTTTTTAATTTTGATTAAAAAAAAACTACAGTGAATGCCGACATTGATTCACAAAACAAATATTTTCTTCTTTTTTTTCTTTCTTTCCTTTCTTTCCTTTCTGTCTTCATTTTCCCACATATTAAAATAATTAAAAAATTATTATTGTTCGATCATATTTCATTGTTCATGATCTCTTTTGTTGATTTGTTGATTAATCTGTCTCTCCCTCTCTCTCTCTCTCTCTCTCTCTCACACACACACACACAAACACACACACACACACACACACACAGAAATGCACCTTTGCATAATATGCATTTTATGTAGACATTTAAACTACATAAAATGTACTAAGTGCCCTGTTATTTGCAAGTAGCTGACAACTATCTTTCTTCAGAATGATGTTTGTGTTCTTACTTAAACTGTATTCTTTCTCCATACATGTTCATAGCCAATTTTATGTTGTATATTTTCATACACACATGCATAAGACACGATTAAACAGTGTTGTGGACGAAACACCTAGGAGTTGTGGATTGGGGGTGAAACAACTAGGGGGGAACGGTATGGGGGTGGGGGGGGGTGCGAAATGACTAAGGATAAAAAATAGAGGCGAAATGACCAGGGGAGAAATGTCTTGGGGGCAAAACATTTTGTTAAACCAACTCGGCATATACTTCTGCTTACAAAAGCTTGCCTTTTGCCCGTTTTCAGTTTTGTTATTCGTATTGCGAAACGTGAACTTTTGTTGGTTTCAACAAAACGCCATAGCATTTTCCGACTGAAAATTGATGCATATTTTCAACTGCCAAAAAAAGAGCATTTTTTTTTTTTTTTTTTTCCAATATAACATGCACATACCTGTGTTCAAGAGTAGCTAGAGATTCCATGAAGACCAAAAATACTTTTAGAAGCGTCTGATAAACATCTGAATTTAATCACCAACCGTCATGAATTATCAACTCCCATTTGCTTTCATTGAAGCGTAAATTGAAAGTAGGTTACATAAAAAAACACAGATTAGAATTTTAGATGAATACAGAATTGACTCCTCCGTCAAGTCACTTGACCATTTAACTGACAACCACAACTGACCATTCAAAATAACTAATAAGGTAATTGTCAATGATTTTAGTTAGACAAATAAATCAACACATGCTTTTTACAGGTAAGCACAGGTATATCACAAAGTTTGTCTAAAGAAATTCACGTGGGCGTGGTTATAACTGCCTGACAGGGGAGTCAGTTGAACAGAATATTTGATTAACATTCACCACTTTCTTGGCTAATTCAGCAAACGACAGTTTGCTAATATTTTTCTTATTTATTTATTATTTTTTTTTTTCAGAAAACAGGATTTGACATTTCGTGCAAATTGTTTCCTAGAAAAAAAAAAAGTTTCCCAGAAAACAATTTTCATCCAATGGAATCTACTCTCATGAAATGTCAAATCCTGATTTCTGTGAAAAATAAGAAAAATATTTCAAAATGACGTCTGCTGAGAAAATTACCCAGCAGCATAAGCAATAAGTGATTGTAGTTGGTTTTGATAGATCTGCAGACATTTACAATGACAAGGAAGTCCACAATGCATTCATTCTTATCAATGCTTCCTCTATAAGGAGGGAGGGGAGGGGTGGAATGCACAAGACCAATCAGGAAATTTCAAACTACAAATTTGAACCGTTAGATGGGAACATATATAGATATTCTAGAAACCATCCCAACTGCTCTGGGCCCGGATAGTATCCCTGCCACTCCCAGTGCTTGCATTAACGGAAGTCTGGGAGTCAGAGACACCAAAAAATTGCCCTGGGACTTCCAAACATCAGTGCCAGGAAGTCTGGGACTCCCAACTTTTAAAGATATTTAGTCATTTAGAACAAAAATTTAGAATGAATTCCAGTGTTATTTAGCTTAAGAATGGCAATTTTACTCCATAAATGAGAGTTTAAGAATATTGAGGTTGAATTTCTGAAAGTGAGTGAAAACATTTGATCACCAGGACTTCCAGATATTGGAGCTAGGAAGTTCTGGGATTTCCTGATTTTGACAGTTAGTGCAAGCACTGCACTCCCCCTACTCCACCCATCCACCTCTTGTGGGGAAACATTGACAGTTGAGTGTAAAACTAAATATGTATTTTATGATAATGCCCCATTTTACTGAACTCCTGAGTACATATTTTGGCCCATATAAGGCCAACACAAAAATATCTAACTCCAGAAATAATTTAAGAATTCGTATTACTACGCGTTACCCGTCAAGTGCAACATCCCATTGTCAACAGACATTATCTAACGGTTTCTCGATTTTCATAAAGTCTTGTTCTCTTGTTGCGTCACATAAAACAGTGGTCAATTGTCAATCTTTCCTACAAAAGATCGATAACGAACCGCCCACTTTTAAGCAATTAGTTTCTGATTCTGAATATGTACATGCTGATGACTGATATAGGAGCGGATTCGATTGGATACCTAGGAAGCTGGGAGGTGCACAAGAGATGGACGCCAAGGCTATGCCTTAATTATTTATGACAATTTCACTCTGGCAATGAAATCTACTAATAAAAATATCTCTGATATTATCAAGAATATTGATAAGAAATGTATCATGCAGCAAGTTATTGATGTTTTGACTTTTGGCATTGAATCCTTCTGCAAGCAGATGAGTGCAGTGGCTGCACTTTAAGTACTTACTTATGTGGTGCTTGTAAGTGTTGTTCTGTCTGTACAAAGAGGTGTCCATCTCAGACAGGGGGCCATTCGACTTCAGCAAGTTTATAGGTGTGAACAAACACAATGGTTACAGTTTTGTAAACATTCATCTTCAGAAAACCGGTGTTACATATTACTAGTTAAGCTAAATATTTTTGTGGATTTCTCTATAAGATGTAAATAGTTTGTTTGTTTGGCAGAAAAATAAAAAAAACAAAAACAAAAAAAACTTCTTTTGATAGCCAAAAATAATTAAACTTTGTCACAGATGTCATGAACAGACATTTACCAGATTAAGACTTCTACCATACCATGCAGGCTTGAATGCATTTGAATGTATACAGGATGATGTTAACCTTATCCTGCGGAATAAATTAAGATGCCTTGCCCATTTCTAATTTTCAGCCAATCAGATTACTTCATCCATTGTTGATATAAATTCACATAATGGCAAACAGTGCAGATCCAGATCAGTTGGCTTCTGCAAAGGCAGGACATATCCGGGTTCAGCAGGACTAGGGTTCAAGGCTACATTGCAAGAATAAACTTCTTTCAAATTCAGTGATGTTAGATTGTTAATAGAAGAGGCCGCCCAGCAAATATCTAGTGAAAACTGGACTGAAAGCTGTTCACATATTGCAAATATTGGTGCAAAATATTTGCCTACTGATATTGCTGTAGAGAATGAATTAAGATGATTTTACTCATATCGACAATAGTGACAGCAACACTGTGGAAGCATATGATGAAGCAGCAGAAGAAAATGACTGCAGAATTTAAGTGTATTACGGAGACACAGATGTGGATATTATAGGTCTAGATAAGAGTGGGTATCAAGTAAACAGTTTTCTTATTTCTCAACAAAAACATATGTTGTTGGTACTCATTAGAAGCACCTCAACCAGATGCTTCTAATGAGTACCCACAACATATATTTTCATCGAGAAATAAGAAAAATATAGATACTTTGGGGTCACCATCACATTATAGGCAGTTGAAGATGCTATGAGAGCTGATATGCTGACTGCAAATGAGGCTTTTTCCAATGATGTGACATTGACTGCTGTAGCTGTTTACTTATATATTTCATAAGATGGTTTTTCTTCGATCATGAAATAGTTTCTACAGTCATTCTCTCCCTTCCGCTGATTCAAGAAGGGCAGTTGTCAGTTTCTGGCGAAAGAATGAGCACAATACTGGTTAACCGCTTGGAGGACTAAGCCTGCCCAGTAAACTTGTGGTTAGGTAAACTGACCGCGCTCGACATGACCCCATTGGGTTCACTGTTCCGTAAAACCTCAACACAAAATTTTCTTCGCAGCTGAGACATCTCTACCCTCATTCTTTCCCTCCTGCTGATTCAAGAAGGGTAGTTGTCAGTTTCTGGCAAAAGAATGTGCACAGTACTGGTTAACCGCTTAGAGGACTAAGCCTGCCCATTAAAAGTGTGATTAGGTAAACCGACCATGCTCGACATTTCCGCATTGGGATTACTGCACTGTAAAACCTCAACACAAATACTGGGTCACATTTTGAATTCTTTTCTTATTTTTCCCAGATATTAGGCTTAGACATTTCATGCAAATTGGTCGGCCTCACTTGCTCAGTTGGATGTGCATCCGACTGGTGATCAGGAGGTTGTAGGTTCCATCCCAGCCAGGTTGGCAGCATTATTTCATTGAGATTGATCATGAAATATTTTCTACGTTCATTCTCTGTCTTCTCTGATTCAAGAAGGGCAGTTGTCAATTTCTGACGAAAGAATGTGCACAGTGCTGGTTAACGGCATTGAGGACTGTCTGCTCAGTAAAAATGTAGTTAGGTAAACTGACCACACACAACATGACCCCATTAGGTTGACGGGGCCATAAAACCTCAACACAAACAGAATTCATGCAAATTGTCCCCTTTTGGAGAAGTGAAAGTTAAAAGAAATGCTCACACACTCATACACACACACATACACACATCCTTGAAAGGCTACTCTGCAGGTACCATAGAAATGTGCAAATTGACTATTCTGCGGGCTGCGGGCTGCGGGTTGCGGGTTGCGGGTTGGGGGCTGCGGGCCATATATAACTGCTGCATTGTAATAAGGTCATTACACAAGAAAACTGAAATGATTAAATTTATACTTTTTTTTTTGTTTTGTGTATAATACATCAACAGAATATGATCACTGAATACATGCACATGTATGTCTGTATGAAACTGATAAATAGCAAGATAGTAATGCCATAATTCTTTGGAATAGGTTATTATCAGGACATGTGGCTTTTACTAGCCACTTCATGAGAAAGTGTCCCCTTGGAAACATGTGACATGCACTTAAGGAAATACGGATCAGTCTTACTTGTATGCTCTGTGGATAGCCAGGCCAAGTAGCTACTGTATGCCATCATCAAAGACTCTGCTCTGATCATCCTGCACAGATGAACAGTCTGATATGACTTGACTTATCGCAAATCATCTTAAAGGTATATTTTGTCAAAATACTGCCCAGATACAGCTGAATGAAACAATGCAAACACTAATTTTACAAGGTTTATCATTCTATGAAAAAACTTTCAGATAAATTAAACCTATGAAAGTTTACTAACAAGAGCTGTCAGCAGACAGCAAATGCTCGCCTGGATGTAAGGGCTAAATACCTCTTTGGCCTATCCAGAGGGGGTGGGGGGGGGGGGCAGAAATGGGGCATTAAGGTCATAATTGTCATTGTGCTGCTGAATAAAACTTTGGACCCATATCTATCATCAGACTGAACATGAACCAAATTGAAATCCATCATATGGTTTTGAAATTTGAGCTTTTAAAAAGTTTTAATGTAAAACTTTAGCGTAAAATTTGTCTGTGACCTTGACCTTACAGCCATAATCATAGGTGGAAGTATAGCTGAATAAAAACTCTGGACCTATAACCATCATCATACCGAATATAAACCAAATCAATCATATACTTTTGAAATTATGAGCTCTAAAAAATCTTAAAACATGAAATTTCAGTTTGTGACCTTTACCTTAAATGCATGGGCATAGACAGGGTATTGCTCGATAAAACTTTGGACCTCTATCTGTCATCATGCAAAAT
The DNA here is from genome assembly GCA_964016985.1 of Anodontia alba. Taxonomy (NCBI): domain Eukaryota; kingdom Metazoa; phylum Mollusca; class Bivalvia; order Lucinida; family Lucinidae; genus Anodontia; species Anodontia alba. The sequence continues at coordinate 82,045,218 of OZ024821.1, read as the reverse complement.
CTGAATCACATCCATCATTTGGTTTGGAAAGTATGAGTTCTTTAAAAACTTTTAACGTAATACTTTATTTGTAAAATTTCAAAGTCTGTAACCTTGACCTTAAGATTATGGGCATGGGCTGGGGTATTGCTGAAAGAAACTTTGGACCATTATATCTATCATCATAAATATGAAGCAAATCCATCATACGGTTTGTAAAATATGAGCTCTTTAAAAACTTTAACATAATACTTCATTTGTGAACTTTCAAAGTCTGTGACCTTGACCTTAAGATCATGGGCATGACCAATTACTAAAGTATTTCTTCATGAATTTCATTTTTTATTCCTAATATATTAGTATTGGGAATGAGTAACATGGGATTGTGAATGAGTGAAATTTGTAAATTAATGACAGAGTTATGGCCCTTTTCAGTTTCTGAAAATTGGTTTTTGGCCCTTAGTTCCTTTACTTCTGGAACTATCTGAATGGAACTTCATGGATATATAAAGGATCAAAGGTTACATACTAGCACAAAAGCCACAACTCTGGTTGCTTTTGTACAAGAGTTATTTGCCCTTGACTCTTCTGCAAAATTCACTTCGCATGCTTCAGACAAACAATTAGTAAGTTTCTGACATTCGTGCTTGTATTGTCTATTCTTGGATAGACTATTGATTAAACCAAATTAACTTTTCTCAAAACTTATCAAAACTAAAACTTAGTCATCTTTGCTCTGAGTTATACTGCCCCACAGTGGCGGGGTATCATGCAGTTTTTGCGATGCTTTTATTATAAAAGCACAAGATACTATTTACAATGTTAGATTGTTAAAGTGTCCATTATAATTGCATTATCTTTTACTTTCAAAATTGCAAAAGAAAATGATGACTAACAAGACCAGAAAAATGAGATAGCAAAAGAAAAACTGCAGTTTGTTTACAGCAATCTTTCCTTCAGCTTTTAACAGCATATGTAAGGAAGTGGAGGTTTAAGGGGGAAAAATCCTTTTAAACCATATTTTTATATTCTTCAACATTTTTTTTATAGTGTTTTGCTTCAAACAGTGGAAATGTTGTTAAGGTCGAATGTAATTTTTGTTTGTTTGTAATTGCCTACTAACACCTACCCCGATTCCTCCCATAATAAGACAAAACCAAAAATTGTATCACTGGGCAGAGTGCTTTGTTCTTCTTTCTTTGTACCTTACTATATTTCATTTGTATATCAGGACCAATGGAAAAACAGCTATGGAGAGTCTGATCAGTGTCTTCACTGTTTACTGCATACATATTTCATTGCACCTCCAGATGTTTTTTTTTTTTTTTTTCAGTTTTTAGGATACTTACTGGTACATGTACTGAACTTTTTTTTTCTCATGGAATTGTATTTTAAGAAAGGAAAATATTTTTGCCTATCTATTCCCAGGAACATTCATAGGCTGGCAACTGCAAAACAAATTATTCAATAAGCCTGGCCTATTGACTGGTTCATCAGGACAAATCTTTCAAATTAAGTTAAATTATTGCAGCTCTGCCTTTTTTCACCTGTCAGCATCTTGAACTTTGTTTTGGTCCTGAATGCCAGATAAGCTGTGTCATGAGAAAATATATGTTTCTTATGATATTCTTGTGTCCCCACCAACCCCAACCCCCCTCTGCAAAGACCCAGTCTGGGACCTGCATATTTACCAAGTCTGATTAGAGATCTTGTCATTTTTGTCAGGCACAAGCTTTGATCAGGTTGCGAGGGTGTACAGGCTGTTCAGAGGCTCAGATAGCTGCACATATAGTGCATATAGATTCTTTACTACAATGCACATGGTATTAATAATTGTACATTGTTCTTTTCCTTTTTTACTGGAGTAGGCGGCAGTGGGGAGGGGGGGTAATAAGAAAAATAACATTGATCATAAATTTTTGGCTTAACATATACTATTGCTGGCAACCTGTGGCCCGCAGCCCGCATGCCCTGGCAACCTGTGGCCCGCAGCCCGCATGCCCGCAACCTGCATGCCCGCAGCCCGCATGCCCGCAAAATAGCGATTCCAAGAAATGTGAATCAAATTTTTGAGCAACTTGCTTCCAACAGTTCAGTGACCTTGTTTTGTGGGGACAGACTGTGTGCACTGATGAAGAGTATTATGGTTTGGCCTAAGAACATGTGAAGTCTTCTTGAGCAGGTAATCCTTCTCTTGCTGAACATGACATGCCCTGTTTTAACAAACAGTGTAGATCCAGATCAGTTGGCTTCTGAAGAAGCCAACTGATCTGGATCTGCACTACTTGTAAATATGTGAATTTTTATCAAAAATCTGGATCAAGTAATGGTTGGAAATTGGCTGGAAATTAGAAGTGGGTGTTGCATCTTAATTTATTCAGCATGACAAGGGTTAAATATAGGCTTAGCTCCAGATAAAGGGACCAATGTAATTTTTGCCTTACTGGAAGTATAACATGTTTTGGTGCAAAAAAAGTAGGTTACCCAAAAGGATCACAACTGCCACCTTATCTGGAGTGTGCTAGTCTGTAGAAATTTATTACCTTTATAACCTTGGTTAATGCTTTATAGCACACTCCAGGTAAATTTTTCAGCAGGCATTTTGAAATATTTTTCTTATTTTTTCCAGAAAACTTGATTTGACATTTCACGCAAATATCCCAAGTGGAGGCAATGTGCATAAAATTTCAAATTCTGTTTCCTGGGAAAAATAGCAAAGTTATCATGAATTTGTCATCTGCTGAATTTGCCCAGAGAGTGGTTAAGGTTAATCAGGTCAGCAGTTTCATATTTTACTTCACACCTGATAAGCTGCTGTATAAATGAATACAAAAAATGTCTATAGAACTTTCTCATTTTTTTTTCTTGAAAATATATGTTATGGCTCTTCATAAGAAGAGTTCTAAGCAGAACCACACATATAATCTGTGTTTATACAGAAATAAGTAAAAACTTTGTAAACACAACTTATTTGGAGATTTGAGATTACATTATCCAGCCCTGATAAAGTTGTTAGAGGACATATCAAAAGAATCTTTTGTCTAATTATTCAGACAAGGGGATACAAAGGTTAAATGATACTGTGTCACTGACACTATTCAGGTAAATTCATGCTAAACTGATGGCTCACATAATACCTCTACTGAACATTATTTAAAAAAAAAAATAGCTATGTTTTCTAATTTAGCGGAAAAGGGTAGTGGGGGGGGGGGTGCAAATGATTTGTCAATAGCCCATTCATGCCTAACATCCCAAAAAGAAACATTGGCAAATAGTGTAGGTTCAGATTGGATGCCCCAGGATGCTGTCTGATCAGGGTCTACTATGTTTGCATTAGCAGGGTCTTCACTGTTTACATTAAGCAATAAAAATAATATAAACTAGACTCCCCTAAAATTAAAAATAGACCCACGAAAAAGTCAAGATTTATCTCACATAAGAGAGGGTATCCAAATAATATTTTGCTTATTTCTGCAGGGTAAAATAAAAAAAAAAATAATAAGGGTTAACCCTGGTCCTGCTGAACATGCCCTGCCTTTGCAAATAGTGTAGATCCAGATCAGTTGGCTTCTTCAGAACATTTATTCTGATTGGTTGAAATTGAGAAGTCATCTTAATTTATTCAGCCTGGCAAGGGTTAAGATAAAATACCATATTCACTTTAAATCCTTACCATGCTTGTAGTAAAGTTCAAACAGGTCATTATACTACCAGTTAATATGTGGCAAACAGTGTAGACCTGATATGCTGTCTGAAGGTTTTGTCCTCAGTAATTTAAAGTGGATAGTAGAGTGGTGTTTAGGTTCTGCCATCACTGGATTTTGATAGATTCTTGCCTTGTTTGAATCAAGATCCGGGTTGAGGCATTTTTCTTGTCTGGCCCATTTTTAGCACACCTGTACAAAAGTACAGGTAGAGCAGTCATAGATCTTGATAAGATGCTTTTTTTCAATCCAAAAGTATTGATATTTTTCTTATTTCTCCACTAAAACATATGTTGTGGGTAATCATTGGAAGTGCCTCTTTGATTACCCAGAACATATGTTTTTGTGGAGAAATAAGAAAAATAGTACTGATACTTACTCTTATCTAGCTCTTTGGAGCTATAGCAGTCACAATGGTGAAGGCATTGGGTAAAGGTTCAGTAAAGTTTTTAACTCTTCTCTTGCTGAATAATTTAATTAGCCACACCTATTTCAGACTATCAGCCAATCAGATTATATTGTATAATGTTTTAGTTCAAATTTACAAACTGAATGACAAACAGTGTAGATCCTGATCAGATGGCTTCTTCAGCTGATCTGGATCAACACTGTTTGCAAAGGTAGGGGTTGTCGTGAACAGGAGGATAAGGGTTAAAAGGCTATATCTCCTGAACCTCTGGATGGAAGTAGTTTGTACTTGCCCTGATGTTAGATACCGGTCTGAAGTTCTATGCTGTACCATCTAGATCCACATGATTGACCTTGAGGTCAAGGTCGCAGATTTATGTAAAAGTCTTGGGTAAAGATTTGGAGGCAAAGCATGATTCAGCCTCAGGGGCGCTAAGCTGTCCTGTGACAGCTCTTATTATTTTACCTCTCCCTTTCTCTGGAAGATGGCTCAGCGTGGCTGATATATTGTTAAACCTCAACTCAGATGAAATTGAATTATTTTTACAGACCAGAATGCAGAGTTTGGTTCCAGATCCCAAGGCAAACTACAGAAATGTTCCTGATGCACTGGTAAAAATATTCCGTCATGAAGGTTTGAAGAATACAGTACGAGGAATAAATGCTTTAGTAATTGGTGCTGGTCCAGCCCACGCCTTGTATTTTGCCTGTTATGAAAAGTTAAAGAAGGTGTTAAGTGGTGGAAAACATGGAAATCATTTAGCAAATGGTAAGTTACGCTTCTTGTTAGCTCGCAGGTTTTGTACAACTTTGGGGCAACAGACACACTTTCAAGGGAAATAACCGTTGTAAGATAAAGCATTTTTTCCATCAAAAAATACTGATATTTCTTATTTCTCCACAAAAACACGTGTTACAGATGACGTAGATGCCTATTGGACAGGTACAGCTTTCTGAGCCTCACTTACCTCAGGGGCAGTATTTGAAGATGCCGTAAGGCATATAAGTGGGCTAATTCTTTGTCCACATATTGTGCCAGGTCATTCATAGACCATGGTATACACATACTATTATAATAAACCTTTCTAAAGTTGAAAGAAGTGGACTCTATTTGTCACATCTCCAGGTCTGTACATGCATCAGGAAATTCGACCATAGACCATCTTTAAGTGACAAGAGTGCACAATTTACAAAGTCCCTTCTTTAACCCTTGTCCTGCTGAACCTGGATATACCCTGCCTTAGCAAACTGAGTAGATCCTGATCAGTTGGCGTCTGAAGAAGCCATTAAGTGTGTGAATTTATAGCAACAATCCAGATCAAGTAATTTAATTGACTGAAAATTAGAAGTGGGCGTGGCATCTCAATTTATCAGCAGGACAATTTGTAATGGAGCAAAAAGTGTAGTCCCTGATCAAGGTGCTTCCAAAAGAGCAGTCTGGTTAGAATTTACACTTCTTACCATTTTCCTAGCACATTTTGGACAAGTCCCAATGTAGTCAGGTAGACTTAAATCAAATTTTAATATTGAATACATTCAGGGGACTTGTTACCCTTGTCCTGCTGAATAAATTAAGATGCCATGCCCACTTCTAATTTTCAGCTAATCAGATTACTTGATCCAGGTTGATACAAATTCACATACTTAATGGCAAACAGTGCAGATCCAGATCAGTTGGCTTCTTCAGAAGCCAACTGATATGGATCTACACTGTTTGCAAAGGCAGGGTATATCTGGGTTCAGCAGGACAGGGGTTAAGGATGAGAATTTGATGAAATTAATTTTGGAATAATTCTCTCCAGTTCTCCATACAAACATACATTGTGAGTACTCATTAGAAGTCCTTCAGTGAGGTGCTTCTAATGAGTACCCACAACATACATTGTTATGGAGTAATAAGAATAATTGTCCCAGACTTATCATTAAATTCTCTTTCTTAATGAATCCTCTGGTATATTCTGAACTAAAGTGTCCAGAGATTCACAGTAATTACGGTAAAACATACTCTTAATGAATGGTGTTTATCTGTAAACATTATGTAACTGACATTTGATGTGAGAATGGTTTATTGTAATCTTTATGTAACTGATAGTTGATAGAAGATTAAGGATAATTATATATAATGGAAAGTGGTCTTTGCTCAGATATGTCCAAATTCTGTCATGTTTCATTTTTTGTGGTGGCCTAGTTTTCCCAATTTTAATCATTGACCGTAAATAATGGACAACCAGCCCCAAAACAATTCTTTTAATATATTCTTTTTATACCCCGCCTCACAATAGTGGCAGGGTATTATGGTTTCCCGTTGGACATCTATGTGTCCGTCCGTCTGTCTTACGTCCGTCTGTCTGTCCATTTTTCGTTTCCGGATGATAACTTGAGTAAACATCAAGGGACTTTCAACAAACTTGGTATGTGCATTGATATTGTGGAGATCTGGTTTGGGATTGCTTATGGGCAAAATTTGTCAAATTTTTACGGAGTTATCTGCCTGAGACACGCCCATATTTTCGTTTCCAGATGATAACTTGAGTAAATAACAAGGGATTTTAACCAAACTTGCTATATGCATTGATATTAAGGAGATCTGGTTTGGGATTGCTAATGGGCAAAATTCGTCAAATTTTTACGGAGTTATCTGCCCGAGACACGCCCATATTTTCATTTCCGGATGATAACTTGAGTAAATAGCAAGGGATTTTAATCAAACTTGCTATATATATTGACATTAAAGAGATCTGGTATGGAATTGCTAATGGGCAAATTTCATCAAATTTTCACAGTTATCTGCCCGAGACACGCCCATATTATCGTTTCCAGACGATCACTTGAGTAAATAACAAGGGATTTTAGCCAAACTTGCTATATGCATTGATCTTAAGGAGATTTGTTTTTGAATTGCTAATAGGCAAATTTTGTCAGATTTTTACGGAGTTATCTGCCCGAGACACGCCCATATTTTTGTTTCAGGAGGATAACTTGAGTAAATAACAAGGCCTTTTAACCAAACTTGCTATATGCATTGATATTATCAAGATCTGGTTTAGGATTGTTATCTGTCCCACCATCATTTTCTTTGCAGACATTTTCGCAACGATAACTTTAATACATAAACAAATAATTGCTATGGCGGGGTATTATGCTTGCAGAGCTTTTATTTGGCTTTTAGTTTATCGCTTACTATGCTAGGTAAAAATTTAAGCAGCCGAGATTTAGAAAAAAACTTTTATTTTTTCCTGAAAAAAGGTTTTGACATTTCATGCAAATTTTGTATGAAATGTCAAATCCTGTTTTCTGGGGAAAAAAAAGAGAAAAATATCACCAATCTGTTGTCTGTTGAATTAGTCCAGAGAGTGGTATTGGTTCTATGTGCCAGACCAGGCTAAAACCTATCTTTAAGGTATATGAGTACAGCAAAGACACAGATTACGGTAAATGTCCTAAAAATTCGAACACTAAAGCGTCTGACAAAATGACATATGCAAACAGTGTGGACCCTGATCAGACTGCTCCTGAAGGAGCAGTCTGATCAGGGTCTACACTGTTTGCCATTCCACTAAATATTTAAAGAAACTGCTGCATAAAAAGCAATAATCAAGCCAAAAGAGTATGGAATAAAGTGTTCGAAATTTTAGGAAATTTACCGTAGTCTGCACAGTCACACAGTCTGATAAGGGCCTTGGCTATCAACTTAGGGGCTCTGGATACATTTTGTTGATTTTCAGCTCTTCAGTATTAAGGACTAAGGCTGGCTAAATTGAGCTTAAAAGATAATTGATTATCGGTTCTGCCATTTTGATCGATAATCGATTGGTAATCACTGAAGAATTGGTCATTACCTCGTAACCTGTCCACCGGAGCACGACTAACCATGTTCTACTTTATTGTATGTATTTGGTCAGACAGGCCTGAGCAAACAGTGTGGACGTGGCATCTCATCAGGGTCTACTCTGTTTGCCACTCATCCAGCTATTTCAGACACAACAGTGGGAGTAAACTGTACTTGTTCAAATTTTAGATTAAGTATGGTAAGGAGTTGAGGTGTCTGTATACTAAGGGTAAATACGGTAAAGTAACAAACACAGAAATCAAATGATCTGTTATTAGCAAATCTGTAATGATAATCATTTTTGTGGAATTTATTGATCAATTAATTTGATTATCCGATTAATTGTGTCAGCTTTATTTAGGACCTGATGATACTGTGTGAATGCACAATACGATCGGAAAATCTGTGCATTTTGTACATATCTGAAGACACCCATTTGCTTGAAACAGCTCGTGTCAAAGCTCTGGATAAGAGGGATTTTTTAGATACATGTAAATAGTTACCTTATTATTCACAAAAATGTAACTGCAAGGCCTTGTAACAGAGTACAGTAAATGTCCTAAAATTTCGAACACTTTATTCCATACTTTTTGACTTAAATTTTGCTTTTTATGCATTTGTCTCTTAAAATGCTAAGTGGAATGGCAGACAGTGGAGACCCTGATCAGATTGCTCCTTCAGGAGCAGTCTGATCTGGGTTTGCACTGTTTGCATATGGCATTTAGTCAGAAACTTTGGTGTTCGTAATTTTAGGACATTTACTGTATGTAAAAACTGTCCAAAGTCTGTCTGACACTGGTCAGATAAATGATGAAAATGCACTTGACTAGTTGGAAGTGCCTTATTTAGGCATTTCTAATGAGTATCAACAGCATATGTTTTCATGCATGAATAAGAATAAATATATTATAAATACACTTTATTACAGCTGTGCAAAAAATCAATGGATATAACATGGATTACTGTTATGCAATATTAACCATTCTCTTGCTGAACACGACATGCCCTGTTTTAGCAAACAGTGTAGATCCAGATCAGTTGGCTTCTGAAGAAGCCAACTGATCTGGATCTGCACTGTTTGCCATTAAGTGAGTGAATTTATATCAACAATCTGGATCAAGTAATCTGATTGGCTGACTTAGAATGGGCGTGGCATCTTCATTTATTCAGCATGACAAGGGTTAGACAAGGTCTGCAGAAGGTACAATTTTTGTATATGAGACCGATGTCCCAGAGGACTCAGTCAGCCTGCGCATTCGAGCGGCCAGATCAGTCTTTGCTGTCCGCATTAAGACGCTTTGGATCCTTGGCTACTCACAGAGTGCCCTGTGAAGACTTACCAGACCACAAGTATGCACAGACTGATCTGAGCCTTTGCTGGGCGCATATGCAGTCTTGTAGGAAATGCTATGCCCTGACATGTGTTGACAAAATAATTATACCAGATCCAGGAAGTATATAGATGCTATCATGTGGGTCAAGTTGGTCTGTTGGTTGGTCTGAGTTTGTGATGCCAACTTCTGAATTTTTTGCTAGTCTCATTAACTTCTGCTTAAATGACCTGCATGCTGTGTAGCTGTATGTAGCATTAACAATTGTCGTCTGCTTTGTCTTCTGTCGATTACTTTAAAAGTCATTGTTGCAAACAATGTGGACCCAGATCAGACTGCTCCCTTAGGAGCAGTCTGATCTGGGTCCACACTGTTTGCCTATATGCAAAAATAGGTTTGAAAAGTTTGCAAGAATATTCAGCAGACGACATAAACAGACGACATTTTCAGATGCAGATTTTTCTTGGCATTTTAAGGGTTAAGATTTGTTTGAGCAGCTTTCTCTCTGTCTGTCTTTTAGTCCAAATTGTTTGGTCTCATTGAGTTTGTGACATGAAGTACATGTACTTCTACAGATTTTGTGAGATTTTCATGAATCTTCACAGAAATGATCATCCTGATGTCAGAGTAGCAGTGTGTAGCACTGAAATTTGTTTAATCTGATTGTTCTTTTCTCGACCCAAGTTTTTTTTTTGTTCAAGTTGGTCCATTTGTCTCAGTTTCTCATGCCAACTGCTTCTATAAATTTTGTTAAGATTTTAACAAAATTCACAAAAATGATCAGCATTATGAGCAAAAATTGGGATATTAACCCTTTCATCCCTGACTTTCTGAAATGTACTCTGTCTTTGAATTTGGGTCCATTATCTTGAAAATAAAATGCCTTACAGTGCAGTGGCAAAATAGAAAAGGCAAATAAGGCAAATCCTGATGAGACATCTTGTTAAAAGCAGTCTCATCTGGATCTACACTGTTTGCAAGGCCTTTTTTTCTGGTCTGTAGAGTTGAAAGGGTTAACCCTAAATGCTAGGACACCTTAACCCTTGTCATGCTGAACCCGGATATACCCTGCTTTTGCAAACAGTGTAGAAGCCAACTGATCTGGATCTGCACTGTTTGCCATGTAATATGTGAGTTTATAGCAACAATCCAGATCAAGTAATCTGATTGGCTGAAAATTTTAAGTGGGCATGGCATTTTAATTTATTCAGCATGACAAGGGTTAACTCCTAACCATTCTTGTCCGAAAATGTAAACAAATCCATTGTACTACCTGTTGATCTGTCTAAAAAACTGCTGGATTGATTGGAAAACAGTGTGGACCCTGATCAGATGCCATGTTCTGCTGCACTTTGGTCTAGGTCTACACTGTTAGCTGAGGCCTCTGTGTCCCAGTACTTAGGTTTAGTTTGGTATATTTGGTCTGACAGTTAAACATTTATTTGGTTGTATATTTCAGGTACAGCTGGTTGTGTGGCAACATTGATACATGACAGTGTCATGAACCCAGCCGATGGTAAGTTGCAGTTCATTGATGTTCATTATGAGAAAAGGGTGCTTATGTAAAAGGGGAACAGAGAAGACCTGGGCCTGGTTGTTCAAAGCATCGTTAGCTTAACGAGCTCATTAAGGGTAATTTCGTTAACTGTTTTAGGGGATTCAGTATACAATTTCTGATATTTTTTGCTACTCACATTTTTTCAGCAAAAAATTTCAGCATATTTGCATATCACTCGATGTAAATTTTAACGAATTGTTAACTAACGACATCGTTAGCTTTGAACAACTGGACCCAGATCAGCCTGGTATCTGTGCGCTGTGATCAGTACCTTCTCTGTTCATTATTGTATTTTTCATCTCTTTTCAGCAGTTACTGCACTTGGTTAGATGTGTCTGAGTTGCCGAGTGGTAAGTGCTCCCAACTTCGGATTATGAGATCCTAGGTTTGAATCCCACTGAAGGCAGAATTCAGCTCATGACTGTATGGCAGTTCATTGCACATAGCCTTAAATATAACCCTTCCATTGTCTTGATATAACTAAATAATGTAGTAAGGGACATTAAAGAAAAAAACAAATCATCATCATTCTGCCCTTTGTTACTGGCAAGAAATGATTTCTACTTAATATCTTGCAAATGAACTGACAGTATGATTGAAGTATTTCATTTTGGAGATGAAATTGTTTTCTCCAGTTTATTCATAAAACAACATTTGTGACTTGAGCATAAAATGTATTACTTTATTACCCTGTCAAACATTTTCATCTTCTTCTCTCCATGTTTTGTTACAGTACAGTGTCTGGGTATTATGCAGTGACTGCGTAATAAAGTTTGACAGGCCTCAGCAGATGTGACAATGCCTCCCATGGAATTCTTGCTGAGTAAAGGCATAACAAGAGCCATTTTCCTTTTAGATGGGATTTCACTGTCAAGAGAATTTTTTAACAATGACTGAGTATCGCAGCAATTGGATCCTTCATACATTTGAGCATAATGGGTTTAATGTAATGAGGACTGATAGCTTTTGTTGGGTCAAAGCCAGTGAGAATTTTGGAATTCCTTTCACCAATCTTAATAGGTGCTTGTAATACGCTGCAAAAAATGGTACTAGTTTTGTAATAAACATATTGAGGGTAATTCGGTTTTTTTATTGGTAAATAGGACTTGACAATTCATCAAAGTGATTTCTTGGGGTAATTTGGCAGTTCATCAAAATTATATCTTGGGATAATTTGGCAGTTCATCTATATGATTTCTTGGGATAATTTGGCAGTTTATCAAAATGATCTCTTGGGATAATTTGGCAGTTCATCTAAATGATCTCTAGGAATAATTTGACAGTTCATCTAAATGATCTCTTGGGATAATTTGGCAATTCATCTTAATGATCTCTTTGGATAATTTTGCAGTTCATCTAAGTGATCTCTTGGGATAATTTGACAGTTCATTTAAGTGATCTTTTGTGATAATTTGACAGTTCATCTAAATGATCTCTTGGAATAATTTTGCAGTCCATCTAAATTAACCCATTTATGCCTAGGTCCCATAAAAGGGACATTGGCAAATAGTGAAGACCCAGATCAAACACTGCAGAATTCTACATCTGATTAGGTTCTTCAGTTTGCATTAACTACAGGAATTTCTATCAAACATGGTAAAAATAATAACTAGCCAGACCGCCTTCTATTTGTCATAGGCTGATCAAAAGAGTTATGGTAGAAGAGCTTACTCGGCACAAATTGGTTAATCTCTAGAGATAATTTGACAGTTCATCTAAATTATCTTTGGGGACACTTTAATTATGTTAAATGAAATTTCAAGTCGTGTAAGAATATCAATCACTAATTTTGTCATCCATTAACTAAGCATTAATATTAAATTTGTTTTGATATTATTTATTATTTCTAAACAGTTAAAGCACCAACACAACAGCAGCAGATGAGATTCTGAATTCTTTTTATCCCCATGCTTAACAATGGGGATGTTGTGAATGCCTCTGTTGGTGGGTCTTTTCATCACACTCTCCTCCTAAACCACTGGGCAGAATTCAACCAAACTTGCTACATGACTTCCCCTAGTGGTAAGGGTGGGTGAGAGCAACATTAGCACGGAGCGTGGGGATTTTGCGATGGCATGCCATTGACTGGGCAATCTATTTCATTTTTCAGAGAGAACAAGGATTGACATTTCATGTGAATTGTCCGCTAGGCAGATGATTTGCATGAAATATCAAGCCTTACTTTCTCTGGAAAAAAAAATAAAGAAATATCCCAGGGCCCAGTTGTTCAAAGCGTCGTTAGCTTAACGAGCTCGTTAAGGGTCATTTCGTTAACTGTTTTAGCGAATCAATATACAATATTCTGATATTTTTTGCTGAAAAAATGTGAGTAGCTTTTGCACTGCAAAAGCTACTCACATTTTTTCAGCAAAAAATTTCAGCATATTTGCGTATCACTCGATTTAAATTTTAACGAATCGTTAACTAACGACATCGTTAGCTTTGAACAACCGGGCCCAGAATGTCATCTGCTGAAAGTTTGCAAAGCATTTTCAGGGTAAAAGAAAAAATGTCTAAATGATGCATTTCTTTTTCTTTCATATCGTTGCTGCTATCTGTGGTGGACAATTCTGATATTTCTGTGAATTTTCCTGTACAGTGATAAAACAACGTATGCAAATGTATGGTAGCCCATATAGAACGTGTAGTCAGTGTTGCCAGTGTGTTTTAAGAACCGAAGGTGTACGGGCATTTTACCGAAGCTTCACAACACAGTTAGTTATGAATGTTCCATTTCAAGCAGTCCATTTTATGACGTATGAAATAATGCAAAACAGATTAAATCCCCAACGAACTTACGATCCATTAACACACGGAATATCAGGGGCGGTTGCTGGTGCTTCTGCCGCTGCAATTACAATGCCACTGGATGTATGTAAAACATTGTTAAACACTCAAGAGCACTGTGCGAGAGTGCCGGTCTCTGCTGTGAACGGAATGATTGAAGCATTCAAATTAGTGTATCAATTCCATGGATTTTCAGGATATTTCCGGGGTCTGCAGGCAAGGATATTGTTCCAGATGCCGGCGACAGCTATTTCTTGGTCTGTGTATGAGTTCTTTAAATATGTTTTAGCTCAGGAAAATAAAACAGATGATGGAAAATACCTTGCCATGAGTGGGATGTCAGTTCAGGCTGTCTCCTCATCAAAATGAGCCACACCCTTTCAAGGCATTCCTTATCTCATGCCAGGGCTTTAGATTAGCACACATCAGGGCCCAGTTGTTCAAAACTTAACAAAGTTGTTAGCTAATGTGACGTTAAAATTTCAGTCTTGAAATATGACAAATACATTTATAGTTTTTGTTGAAAAAATGTAAGAAGCTATGCAAAAGCTACTCATATTTTTGCAGCACATATATCAATGTATTTGAAAATACCTCAGCTATAACCGTTAACAAGTTTGTCATTGACAAGCTTGAACAACTGGGTCCAGATGAAAATACATAGCTCAAAAGTATATACAGATAAATATTTTTCAGTAAGTTGTTTCTCATTACAGCTTTTTCAACAAGGCAATGCAAATGGCATAGCTTTTTAAATAGAGGAAGAAAAAGAATATTGTTATATTGAAGAAAAACAGTATTACATGTATATTTTTCTGACAAAAAAAACATGCACACACAAGAAAATACACAAAAAAAAAACAAGCTGCCTCTTATCAGGAATGATTAGATACAATCAAGGTTACCAAAGAAATTGATTGGATTGATTTAAACATACCATATTTACCATAATTATTCGGACACCTCAATGCCTTACCATACTTGTTCTAAAATTTTGAACAAATACAATTTACTACCGGATGTTATGTCTAAAAATTGCTGGATGAGTGGCAAACAGTGCAGACCCTGATGAGATGCTGCATTATGCGGTATCTTATCTGGGTCTACACTGTTGGCTCTCACCTATCTGTCCAAATACTTACGGTAAATACAGTAGTCAAACTGTCGTGCCATATTTCATATTTAAAAGAACAAAAAGTGTCACGCTTTTCAAGTGTGTCCTGTAGGATATAATAATAATCATAGGAATTTGAAGAAAATAAATTGGACTTTTGCAGGCACCAATTAAACAGGGCCCAGTTGTTCAAAGCTAAGGACGTCGTTAGTTAACGATTCGTTAAACTTTACATCGAGTGATACGCAAATATACTGAAATTTTTTGCTGAAAATATGTGAGTAGCTTTTGCAGTGCAAAAGCTACTCACATTTTTTCAGCAAAAAATATCAGAATATTGTGTACATGTATTGAATCCGCTAAAACAGTTAACGAAATGATCCTTAACGAGCTAGTTAAGCTAACGACACTTTGAACAACTTGGCCCAGAATTTTAGGATAAATCTCTTTTTCTTATTTCTCCAGGAAAACATTAGTTGTGGATACTCGTTATAAGTGCCTAGGCAAAGCACTTTTAATGAGTGCCCATAATATGTTTACCTAAATTGGGCGAGTCCAATGAAGTCATTGGCATTCATAGCTTAATTGTCTGGGACTGAACTATTATCCATATATATAGGGCATTTGTTAGTATTATAACTTTTTTTGAATCAACAGCATTTGGGATTGAGATGCTTGGGTGATGGGATAGTGGGATCCTCCAGGTAAATTTATGAAATCTGGATGATGAACAAAAAGTGTCACGCTTTTCAAGTGTGTCCTGTAGGATATAATAATAATCATAGGAATTTGAAGAAAATAAATTGGACTTTTGCAGGCACCAATTAAACAGGGCCCAGTTGTTCAAAGCGTCGTTAGCTTAACAAGCTCGTTAAGGGTCATTTCGTTAACTGTTTTAGCAGATTCAGTAAACAATATTCTGATATTTTTTGCTGAAAAAATGTGAGTAGCTTTTGCACTGCAAAAGCTACTCACATTTTTTTAGCAAAAAATTTCAGCGTATTTGCGTATCACTCGATGCAAAGACTATAGGTACTGCCCAAGGCTTTTTATATGGAAATTCTCAGTAAAAAATTCTCAGCTTTGCTAATAGTCTAGATTTGCTTTAAAAAAAAATTGCCAAAGTATCTAGTAGAAAATGAATAAATTTAAAGGCTCCATATTGCTCAAAATTAGACATTTTTTATCCAAGAAAGGTTTAATAAATTGATTTATAGTATTAATACGATCATAAATTGTGGCATTTGACAGCCTGTAAAATTTCAGTCTCTCATTTTTTAACTGGATCAAAAATGAAATGATTTTTATTGTATCTCTGAATTAATGTTGGCAACATTGATTCAGAGATACGATAAAAAAAATCATTTCATTTCAAGAACGAGAGACTGAATGAAATTTTACAGGCGGTCAGGTGTCACATTTTATGATTGTGTTAATACCATATATCAATTTATTAAACCTTTTCTTGGATAATAAAATTTCTATTTTTGAGGAATATGGAGCCTTTAATGCAAATAGAAATTAAATTAACCTTTTTTTTGTCACTTTAGTTTGCTAACAAGAACCAGAAATCTGACATGACCAAAATTGTCTCTATCATTCCATTTGGCATAAAACAGTAATTTCAAAATTTGCGAGTTTGAACTTTATCTGTACTTGTATCATCTGTATAAAATTCAAGCTTATTTACAAAGAAACCTAAGGGGAATGGATGCACCTTCAAAGAAAATAATTCTGATATGATTTACCTCCCTTCTCTTTAGGGGCTACTAATAAAGAAAAGAATAATTTGCTGCCAGTGGGAGCAAATTCTTTCCTTTTAGAGTAGCCCCAAATTTTGAAAGGTTTCAATTAATAGAGAGGCAATTTTTGTTTCTCCATTTGAAAAAAAAAAAAAAAGAAGAAGAAATCTGGTGTACCCATTTCCCTTAACCCTTGTCCTGCTGAATAAATTAAGAGGCCATGCCCACTTCTAATTTTCAGCCAATCAGATTACTTGATCTAGATTGTTGCTACAGATTTGTATACTTAATTGCAAACAGTGCAGATCCAGATCAGTTGGCTGAAGAAGCCAACTGATCTGGATCTGCACTGTTTGCAAGGGCAGGGTATATCCGGGTTCAGCTGGACTAGGGTTAATGTTGCTTCTGATCACTGGTAATCAGGATCTTCACTGCCTTTATACAGTCATGATATAGATTGTCAACAGCAAAGGTCCCGAACCTTGCAGGCTGATGTGAGCCTTTGCTATTTGCATACATGTATTTACTGAAGACCACTTGTCTCATGGTTGCTAAAATAGTACATGTATCAGGAAGTGAATGATTAGATTATTTGAACGAAGGTGAATAAATACACATTCAAGGGAGATCACTCTGATCAGAAAACACATTTATCTCCTTTCTTAAACGGTATCGGTACTTTTAAAGGAGAGAATTTATTCCTCACACCCGCACTTTCCGAGCAGATCTATTTCCTTGAAGAGTAGATCCCTTTAGGTTTATTTTCAGCTGGAATGGTCTCCTTTACAAACTGGAGGAGACACTTACAAATAAGAGTATCATATTAATCCTAAGTATTGGGACAGACAAGCCTGAGCATACCCACATCGAACACTGCAGAACGTGATACAAATCATGGTTCACACTGTTACATCAACAGGTAGTAGAACTGACTTGCTTAAATTTTAGGACACATATGGTAAGGGTAAATGTCTTCTGATATTTAGGATTAGTATGGTACTTGCAAACTGAAACCTAATATATTTTTGTAAACATTGGTTGGTCTTTGTTGTCATATTATAATTTAATTAACCCTTAAAGTGCCCATCACAACAGCAGCAGATTACATTCAGATTTTTCATTTTCCAGGCAAGGCATGATTTTTTATGTGAACCAGCAGCCTAGCAGTCAATTCACATGAAATGTTAGCCTTATTTTTGTCTGAAAAATCAACAAAAAATAAATGAGAATGTCATCAGCTACTTAAATGGCTCGTTAAGGGTAAAAGTTCAGTTGCGGTATTATTCCATGATACATTTTTGGTTAATTTGCTGTATTCCATGTTAATATGTTGAATGATAAAATAATCAGCAGTATGTGTGAATAATATCTGTGATAATGTCCTGCAGCGTGCTAATACTTATTTCAATAGTCATGAGTTAAATCAGAACCAGTTTTCATCTGTGCAGAATAAATTCTTATTTTATGCGGAAATTTGATATATCACCAAGTGAATTCCAAGGAAAATGTCTCATCAGCTAGAAGACTGCTATGAGTAAAAAAAAAAAATCTGTGTTACTGGATGCTTGTGTTTTCATGCATCTCTGTCAGCTGGAAGACTGCTACAAGATGTATTTATAGTGTAAATGGAAAAAGAATGCTTCTGCTGACCTGTTTGAATGAGTGTTATCTTGTGTTAAAATGATTTTAAGTGTATATTATAATTATTATATATATATATATATATATGCATTTTTGCTACTTTGTGATATTTTTAAATGCACATTTTGCATTGACTGTGTCAGTAAGAAGACTTCTACATGGTTCAGTGCTATTAACAACCCAGATTTTATGTGTTCATAGAAAATATTCGGATTGGTGTGATCATGTGTAATCTGTGACTGGAACTGTGTGATTTGCTTTGTTTGCTTGAAAAATGTAAGTTTGATTAATTTCTACCACTCTATGGGCAAATTCAGCAGATGACAAATTATGATATTTTTTCTTATTTTTCCTCGAAAACAGGATTTTACATTTCATGCAGATTTGCATGAAATGTCATCCTGTTTTCTGGGAAAAATGAGAAAAATATTTCAGTATGTCATCTGCTGAACATTTTATCCTGAGTGCTAAGTGTTAACAATATCTACCTCAGGATGGATTGTCTTCCTGGTTGTAAAGTCTAGTGATTCATAGCTGCAGATGAGATCCCCCTTTTTCCTGCCAAGAAATATGGATATTTTCTCTCCTCCTCTTACCTGGAACTGTGGTGATTGAAACATGCAAGTCTAATAACAACGTGTATGCGAGTCAGGTAGCTCTAAATGAGAGGAGAATCCAGATAATTTTTGTTCTTATTTCTCCAGAATACATGTATATATGTGTTGTGGTTAAATTTCTCATACAAATTGCAGTACTCATATGAATTACTGCAATGCAGCAATATGGGTGTGTACCAAAACATGTTTTTATGGAGATACAAGAAGAAAATATCAGTATTTTGTTGGTAAAAAAGGAGTCTTAACTAGAGAATAATAGAATATAATATAATAGATATAATACATGTATGAGCCACCGCATGACAAAGCCAACAAAATGGCATTTGTGACCAGCGAAGACTCAGATCAGCCTGGGCATCTGCCCAGTCTGATCAGAGTTTCGCTGCGCACCCAGTGGGTAGCTAACAACCCAAGCTTTCTTCATGCGGACAGAGAAGACTGATCAGACAGGGCAGATGCCAGGCATAGCTGAATCTTCGCTGGGCGCACATGCCATTTTGTTAGTTTTGTCATGTGCTGGCTCATATATGAATTATATGTGAGTTATAACAGAGCTGTAGATAAACAGAGCATTGAGAGGAATAATTTTCTTATTTCTGTACAAAGAAAGAATGTGTTGAGATATCTCATTAGAATCAGATTGGTCAAGATAAAGGGGATGTCTAGATTAAATATTTTTTTCTCCACAATAACTTACTTTCTGGATGATCATTTCATTGAGTACCAAAAAACCAATGTTTTCATTGAGAAACAAGAAAAATACCAAATTTTTGGTGAAAAAAAAACAACAACAGATTATCAAGAGCTTAGATGATTCTATTGCTATATCCTTAACCAGTTTTTTTGGGGGGAAATAAGAAAACAGTATTATCAGAGGATTTGTTAATAATGACTAGTTAGTGATAATTCTGGGATTCTGTCTTATTTGTCCATAAAAGCATGTTGTTAGTACTCATTAGAAGCACCTCTGCAGGGCAATTCTAATGAATACCCACAACATATCTGGTTTGACTCCTGTTTTGGTCATTGGGACACATATTATTTCTTTTTCAGAGATATTTAGCAAAATTACATAGCAGGACACCTACTTTTTGAAGAAAACGGCTTTGGGACTCCTATTTTCAAAATCCTAGTGAGAACCTGCATATGTTTTTTTGAAGAGACAAGAAAAAATGTCCCAGAATTATCATTAACTATTCCTGTTTAAGAAGTCTTCTGCATTATAATTTTGCATGTAATATGATAACATTATTTATGCAGTGCATATAATTGTACATTATATTGATATTTAGAATATTATTACTGTGTTTACTCTGAGGATTGGGGCAGATAAGTCAGAGCAAACAGTGTAGACCCAGATCAGATACTACTGAATCTGGCATGCATCATTCAAAGCTGTTTGCCACTTATCCAGCCATTTTTACATACATCAATAGATAGAAAATGATATGGTCAAACTTTAGGATTAGTATGTAAAGGAGTTAAAGTGACCCAATATTAGGACAAATACAGCAATAAGTATGTTTTATGAAAACCCAGCCATGTCCCTGATGTAGAAAAAACCAAGGCTGTTCTTGCATATGTGCAAATTAGCTCTGGATAAGAAGGGTTATCAGTTAAGTATTTTTTTTACTTCTCAATGAAAATACATTGTGGGTACTCATTAGAAGTGCCTTGGCAAGGCACTTCTAATGAGTATCTACATGTTTTTAAGCAGAAATAAGAAAAATATTAATTTGCGGGGTAGATGTCCTAAAAATGCAAACACCAAAGCTTCTGACAAAAATGACATATGCAAACAGTGCAGACTCAGATCAGATTGCTCAGTCTGATCAGGGTCTACCAGTCTTCGCGAAAAGTGCAGGACTGCCTGGCAAAACTGTCATTTTTTCATGTTGTCCTGCAAAAACTTTTAGTCTGTCTGACAAATGTCCTGTGAATCTTAGCAAAGAAAATATTCTGACAACAAATATGCCTTCAGTCCTGTAGATACTTGTCTGTCCTGCAAAAGATTACAGTCTGTCTGACAGCTGTCCTGCATCAGTAGAAAAGATTTCGCGAAGACTGGTCTACACTGTTTGCCATTCCACTAAGTATTTTAAGAAACAACTGCTTAAAAAGCAAAATTTAGGCCAGAATAGTATGGAATAAAGTGTTTGAAATTTTAGGACAGTCACCGTAATTTTTGTTTGGAAAAAAAAAAAGAGACTTATCTGGAGTTGTGTGTGCAATCTTGTATATGGTAACTACATTACTATTTGTCGAAATCCTCTTGATAAACAGTGAAATAATGCCAACCAGTCTGGCTATTCTTGCAGGCTAGTCAGGTTGTGTAGTGCATTAGGGTTCTTATAGGGAAACTAATTATAGTAGAAAACATTTTTAAATTGAACTAGCTACATGTTCTGTCGTCTGATCTTGCCTGTTTGTAATAACTAAAAGATTGCATATTGGGTGCTAAATTATGTATATGTATCATTACAGCAGTGATTTTATTAGGATGGGCAGATGAAAAATGTAGGGAAATTGTCACCATGCATCCGTCTGTCAATCCATCATGAAGACACTGTGAATGTACAGACTGATCAGAGTCCTTGCTAAGTGCATGTCATAAAGTAAATTTTCCTTATGTTGCATCTTATCTTACAAGTTTAGAAATGCAGTATAAAGTATGCAGTACAAACGTGATTACCATATCTGAACAAGTCAGGGGATATGAAGGTAGTTTAGCAGAACAGGGATGCTTGTCATAGAAACAGCCCAGACTTCTTTCTAACACTTTAACCCTTGTCCTGCTGAATATATTAAGATGTCATGTCCACTTATAATATACAGCCAATCAGATTACTTGATCTGGATTGTTGATATAAAATGACATACTTAATGGCAAACAGTGCAGTTCCAGATCAGTTGGCTTCTTCAGAAGCCAACTGATCTGGATCTACACCGTTTGCAAAGGCAGGGTATATCCGACGTCAGCAGGACAAGGGTTAATTCATTTTTGTGGATTTACTTAACATTTAAATGGAACAGTTCAGACTTTAACATTGCATATTTTGACAATAAATATCATAGCTCAAGATAAGAGGAGGTTTCAGGAAAATATTTTTCTTATTTCTCCATGAAAACATATGTTGTGGGTACTCATTAGAAGTGCCTCACAGAGGCACTTCTAGTGAGTACCCACAATATATGTTTACATTGAGAAATATGAAAAAAATATCAGTATTTTTCAGTTGAAAAAAGTGCCTTATCTGGAGTTATAAAGTATTTATTTTAATAGCCTTTACTTCGATATTGCATTTATTGCTATATTAAGGTGATTCGATACATTCATAGATTTTTTATCATGTTTTAACATGAGAGACATGACTTCCTGTTTGCTCTCCTGCACACTAGCTTGTTTCGGAAAAGGAGTTTCATGTTTTGAAAAGGAGTTTTCTATAATTGGAATAGCTACAGATCTTTTAATTTTGCATATATGAGGGCAAGTCAATAAGTAAACAGCCTCAAAGCAAAAGCCAACAAACTTTGTTTGTTGTGAATGTGTCACTTATTATTTAGTAAACATTCCAATAAGGTAATACTTCAAAAATATACATATGTAGCACAACATGGTAAAAAGGCCTTTATACTGTATGGAAACATTGAAGGTCAAGGTCAGCCTGAATATTTATGCAATTTGATCTGGGCTTTTTCTGTTGAAAGGCTCTACAGTGTATAATGATTCTGTAAGTAGGCAACTAAGGTTCAGCAGATATGCAGGCTGATCTGAGCCTTTATTTCCTGTGTATAAGCCCTTTGTCCTTGTTGCACATTGCATATACTCTGCAATGACCTGATTTGACAGTACATGTACACATACTAACATTTAAGATAAAAGGCATCAGATTTAAACATGGTCAGTTAAAATTTCTATACATGCAATCTGTCCACAATTTACTTACCTCTGGTTTGTCCTGTATTAAACTGCCATAGTTACCCTAAACATCACGAAAACATGCCTATATAATTTTGACCCCCTTGAACCCCACTTTTACATAGTAAAATTGGGGTTAATAGGGGTATACATTTTTTTCTTATTTCTGCTCAAAAACATAGATTGTGGGTACTCGTTAGAACTGCCTTGTTGAGGCATTTCTAACGAGTACCCACAAACTATGCTTTGAGCAGAAATATAAAAACTATTAGAATTTTTTTATCTATTTTTATTGTTTTTTTTTTTTTTTTTTTTTTTTTTTTTTTGGTTCTAATATTTTCAGTATATTTGAATAGACATGTTTTCGTAATGTATTGCAGAATCATTGGATACTGTGGAATATGCTAGCAAAGCAAAAAGACTGATGAGTCTATGCAGTTGCTGATCAGGGCCATGGAAATACCATGCCTAACTTGTCAAACTTGTCCCATTTCCCTGAGGACAAGTAAGAAATTTCAGTTTAGTTGCCCTGGGACAAGGAAGTCATAGATGTAGCTAAGAATAGTAACCAGATTATGAGATGTATATCTTTCTTATTTCTCAAAGAAAACATATGTTGTAGGTACTCATTAGAAGCACCTTGCTGAGGCACTTCTAATGAGTGCCCACAATGTATGTTTTCTTCCAAAAATAAAAAGAATGTCAATTTTTGGGCAAATAAATCTTGGTTGGACCAGTGGATTTTGACCATTTAGTATAAAATTTGGTAAGTCCACAACCCTGACGCTTAGGATGACCAGAATCTGTGCATTTTTTCATATTTTTGCTGGAGGATGTGCTTATAAACGTACACCACAACCTCTTTATAACACTATTTTTGGGGTCCATAGCATAAACCGTAGTGTTAAACAACAGTGTTGTATCCAAACAAAAATGTATAGATTATACTGAAAAATGACCATTTATGGTCTTTTTTCAATATAATCTATACATTTTTGGGATCCATCTTTGAACCATGTTGTATCCAAAAAACTGTGTTATAACAAACCATGTTATACAGAGGTTGAAGTGTATTTCAGACCTGGGGTAACTGTAATTTGTAATCATGATTGTTTTTAATTGATTATATTTTCTGAGTAATCACAAAGTAATTGGTAGTCATGAATTTTTATGATTACAAGTAATCGTAATGTAATTGATTACATTGCAAAATGGTCTGTAATCATGATTTCCATGTGATTACTTTATGATTACATTTTGAAACTAACAGTGACATACATGTATCCTAAATTGAGTTCTCTGAATAACCGAACAAAACTAATGCATCTTAAAATGATAATAAAAAGTCCTATTAAAATGTTACTTATAAAAATCCAGA
The DNA here is from genome assembly GCA_964016985.1 of Anodontia alba. Classification (NCBI taxonomy): domain Eukaryota; kingdom Metazoa; phylum Mollusca; class Bivalvia; order Lucinida; family Lucinidae; genus Anodontia; species Anodontia alba. The sequence goes on along the minus strand of OZ024821.1, from coordinate 82,021,211 downwards.
CCATACAGGATAAATCCAGATCATCTATGTACTTTTTCAGTATACATTGTACATACATACTGAAAAAGTACATAGATGGTCTGAATTTTTACTGGTCTAGTGTTTAATAATTCACCTTCTGCATACCTCTAGCCCATATAAGAACATGTAGGTTTTTCCTTCTACACTTTATTGAATATGTCCTGCTATACAAACTCTGTCAAGCTGTCAAGGGGTACATGGATTTTATCATTCTGTTTGTAGTAAGTCTGTTTGTGTCTATCTATTCATTTGTTTGCGTCAGTTCTGTTCATTTGTTTGTATGTTTGTTTATGTTTATGCGAATATTTATGTAAATTATCTTAAGTGTATTTCCGATTTTTTTTTTTATTGTATTCGGCTATTACTATAGGGTGGATAGAGAAGAATTAACATCATTTTATTGCTGTTGATGATGATCTAAGGTCAAGGTCACATTAAGTAGTGGCACTGACTGGGAGAAGTGAGCCCCTGCTCATTTACTGTAGTTATTAACCCTTACCGTATATACTGTATGTATTCCGACAGACAGGCCTGAGCAAAGTGTATACCTAGATGAGATGCAGTGGAATGCGGTGTCTCATCATGGTCTACACTGTTTGCCACTCATCCAACAATATTTGGACACAAAATGGGATAATAAATTTTACTTATTTGAATTTTAAAACAAGCATGGTAAGGAGTAGAGGTGTCGCAATACATAGGGTAGATACGGTAAATTGCCCAGCAAAATTATAGCAGACAACAATCTATTATTATTAATGCATGTATTATTCACTGAAAATATGGCTTGATATTTTTATGGGAATCATCTGCCCTAGCATGTCAAGCCATATTTTCTCTGAAAAAGAAAAAGAAAACAAAAAATAGTTCAGATGTTGTCTGCTCTAGTTTAAATTGGCTTTTTGGAGTTAAGAAATGTTTCCTATTGGAATGTTGTGGTTTGATATAATATACTTTACAGTCCACAACTTAACTTTAAGTTCCGTGAGAGTGGTGATTTCATTTGTCTAGTATCAGAACGATCAACCTTAAAAGCCCCATGCAAAAGTGTCGCAGATGGCATTCTATTTTTTTTTTTTTTTTTTTTTTTTTTATCAGAGAAAATAAAGCTTCTCTGAAAAAAAAATCAGAATGTTGTCTGCTACTGTTTTGATTGGTGCATTTAACCTTTACCACTCTCTGGGCATTTTCAGCAGACGACAAACTGATAAGGAGACAATTTGCATAAAATGTCAAATCCTGTTTTCTGGGAAAAATAAGAAAAATGTTTCAAAATGTTGTCTGCTGAAAATTTTACCCAGAGTGCTAAGCGTTAAGGGTCAGTATTCAGTGAATGATAATCAGTGTGCAAGTGCTGGCCCAGATCGGCATGCACATCTGTGCAACCTGATAAGTGCCTTCACTGCCAATTTAATGAACAATTGATACTATATAACAGACACTGTGGCTGCCCTGATCAGATTGCAGGCTGATCTGGCTTTTACTGTTTTTACATGGCATAAGGGCCCTTCTCAAAGTGTTGCACATCATGTAGATAATAGTGTGGAAGCACAATGCAGCATTATAAGAGAACATAATGAATGTAGAATACTTTTAAATTGTTTTTGGAATTAATACAATGTACAATTATTTTATTATTAACTCTAGTCCTGCTGAGCATGGATATGCCCTGCCTTTGCAAACAGTATAGATCCAGATCAGTTGGCTTCTGAAGAAGCCAACTGATCTTGATCTGCATTGTTTACCATTAAGTGTGCGACTTTGTAACAACAACCTAGATGAAGCAATCTGATTGGCTTACAATTGGAAGTCAGCATGGCATCTTAATTTATTCAGCATGACAAGAGTTGAAATGTGTAACATTTTTTTTTAGAAATTAAGGTAGAACTTATAGGCACATCAGCCGGTTACTAATGGAGTTGTTCAGACTTTAGAACAAGTATGGTAAGGAGTTTTTGGTGCCTGTAATATATAGGGTAAATATGGAAAACTAAACCTACAAATTATTCCACATGAATAATAACAGCCCAGTCCAGCCTCTACATACTGTCTAGTCAGGACCTTCTTGTTCCAGTTTTACTTCTTGTGCCCCACCACAAAACGTGGCCAGGGTTTTATGATATACCCTTTGAAATTTTGAGTGTTCCTCCGTCTGTCAGCGCTTCCATCATTCATGTCTGCTCCGTAACTCTGATACCATCCGAGATATTTTCACGATACTTCACACGAATGTAAAGCACCATGAGATGATGAACCGTAACTCTGGTTTGCCTACTTTTGGAGTTATTGCCCTTTGAACATTGAACATAGCTATTCCCTACCATGTACTCATGTCCGCTCTGTAAGTTTAAAACTGTTTAAGATATTGTAATGAAATTTCTCACAAATGTGACGCACCATGAGACAACATGCAGAACGCAAAAACCAAAGCTCTGTTTAACCTACTTTTGGGAGTTGTGGCCCTTTGACCATAGTAGATACTGAAAATAGCCATTTTTACTGTGTTCAGCTCTGTATTTTCACAAACTTTACACAAAGGTAAAGCATTACGAGATGACTTGCAGAACTCATTAACCGAAACTCTGGTTTGCTTACTTTTGTAGTTATTGCCCTTTGAACATTGAACATAGCCAAAATTAACACATGTACATGCATCAATGTTGATAATATTTAGGGAAAGACTAATGCACCTTCCCTTTGATTTTATTTTTGACAGTTATGCCTTTTGCTTCATGTAAGTGTGATGGCGGGGCATGGGGCAGTGCTTGCAGCACTTTTATTTATTTTTTTTTCTTTATTTTAGGGAAGTTGAATGATACAATATCAGGAGGAGCAATTCTGACATAATTGTTTGGGGATAATTTTTCTTATTTCTCCATAAAAACTTATGTTGTGGGTATTCATTAGAAGCGCCTTGCAGAGGTGCTTCTAATGAGTACCCACAACATATATTTTTATGGAGAACTGGAGAAAATTATCCCATAATTATCACCAATTTAACAATTCCTTTGTAGGTGTACCCAATCCCTTTAAATACTGTATGTGAGAGCAGAGAAAAACCTGATCATGTCTCTATATGAGGGGAGAATTCAGTTTATGTTCACTGAATTTATGTAAACCCAAGTGTTTAGCTCCAGATTACATGTAGCTCCAGATTACATGTTACTTCCCTTTTTCTTATGCTTGTTCTGAAAGTTATGTTAGGGCCCAGTTGTTTAAGGAATCGTTAGCTTAACAAGTTTGTTAATGACAAACTGGTTAACTGTTGTGGCTATGGTATTTTCAAATACGTTGATGTTTTTGCTGCAAAAATGTGAGTAAAAGCTACTCACATTTTTCCAGCCAAAAATATCAATGTATTTGCCATAATTCAAGATAGAAATTTTAACGTTATGTAAGCGAACATTTTTGTGAAGTTTTGAACAACTTGGTCCTAGTCTTCAATTCACTACAGATTTAAAAAATCATCAGATCAATACTTTTGATAATATTCCTTTAATGCTCAACATGTTTCCTTTAATGCTTAGCATGTTGGGTAAAAATTTCAGCAGATGGCAGTTTGAAATATTTTGATTTTCCCAGAGATTTGCTATTTTATGCAAAATGTCTCCTTAGAAATGTCAAATCCTGTTTTCTGGGAAAAATAAGAAAATACCATGAGTGTCATCTGCTGAATTTGCCTAGAGAATGATAATGGTTAAAAATCTGTATTGAAGAATGCGCTGACAGACCTGTGTGTCATAGCCATCTGGTAGACTCGCTGTTGTTTAATTTTGCACTAAAATATCTTGTGGTATGCATTGGAATGGGCACACTGAAGCACTTCCAAGTTGTGTCTACAAGATCTGCTTTGGTACAAAAATGACAAAACATATTACCACATCATAGCGCCACATTGGGCAGATTTTTCATTTCCAAAGCACTATTTTTCTTATTTCTCCAAGAAAATATATGTTGTGGTCCGTATCAGAAGCGCCTCACCAAGGCCAAGGCACTTCTGATGAGTACCCACAATGTATGTTTTTGTGGAGCAATAAGAAAAATATTATGTGGATATCCTCTCTTTATTATCTGGAGCTGTGCATATTTTTAGCATCTGGAGTGGTGCTTGAATACATATTCTATTTAGGCTAGGTATTTGCACAGGCAGTACAGACCCAGATCAGAAGTCACAGAGTGCAGCAGCTGATCGGGATCTACACTGTCCACCCATCCAGGGCCCAGTTGTTCAAAGCGTCTTTAGCTTGACGAGCTCGTTAAGGGTCATTTCATTAACTGTTTTAGCGGATTCAATATACAATATTCTGAAATTTTTTGCTGAAAAAAATGTGAGTAGCTTTTGCACTGCAAAAGCTACTCACATTTTTTCAGCAAAAAATTTCAGCATATTTGCGTATCACTCAATGTAAATTTTAACGAATCGTTAACTAACGATGTCGTTAGCTTTGAACAACTGGGTCCAGAAATTTTTGGATTTTGAAGCTTATATTACTGTATTTACCCTAAATATTCAGACAGACAGGTCTGAGGAAACAGTGTAGACCAACATGAGACAAGAATAAGACATCAGGTCAGGATCTACACTGTTTGTCATTCTGTTTCATCTAGCAGTTTATAAACATATCAGCGGGAAGAAAAATTGACATTCAAATTTTAAGACAGGTATGGTAAGAAGTGAAAGGGTGTATAGTTGCCCAAGCTAGTTTATGTACAGGCTAAGGCCCCTTTTTATATGATCCAGCTCATTTTATTCTAAGTTTTCTGTGGATATTTTAACATGAGCAGACAAAACTGTACAAAAATAATGTTTTGAGAGCTGACTGCAAAATTGGTGTTGTTTTAAGCATTGAAAATTGGCATTATATTTTTTAATTATTTTATGTGAATAAAATTATAAAGAATATATAGCAAAAGAAAATACATGTACACAGAATCCTCTTTACAAGATGGTTTTGATATAAGAGTTTAACCCTTGTCCTGCTGAATAAATTAGGATGCCACTCCCACTTCTGATTTTCAGCCAATCAGATTACTTGATCCGGATTGTTGCTATAAAGTCACATACTTAATGACAAACAGTGCAGATCCAGATCAGTTGACTTCTTCAGAAGCCAACTGATCTGAATCTACACTGTTTGAAAAGGTAGGGTATATCTGGGTTCAGCAGGACTTAGGGTTAAGGGTGGACCCCAGAAGTGTTGTATCCACACAAAAACATATAGATATATTGAAAAATGTCCATTTATGGTCATTTTTCTGTATCTGATCATTTTTTGTTTCAATACAACATAGTTGTTTAGCTAGAGCTAGCATTGGTATTGCTTGACATCTCAGCAATAGTGTTATAAAGAGGTTGTGGTGTATATCTTCTGATTATAAAGCAAAATTGCACATGTCTCAAAGCAATATACTGGTATTACAGTTTACAAAAAAAAGACAGAAAACAAAGGTGATTCTTTCTTCAATGTATTAACAGTATTTCCTTCAGGTATGGCAAAGGGACAAGCTCCAGCTCTGTGACATGCAAAATTTTATATAAACGCTTTTGTCCATGTCCTGTGATGTTAACCCTTGCCCTCCTGAACCCAGATATACCCTGCCTGTGCAAACATTGTAGATCCAGATCAGTTGGCTTCTAAAGAAACCAACTGATCTAGATCTGCAATGTTTGCCATTAAGTATTTGAATTTAAAGCAGTAATCCGGATCAAGTAATCTGATTGGCTGAAAATTAGTAGAGGGTGTGCCATCTTAATTTATTCAGCAGGACAAGGGTTAATGTTCAGTCACAGGAAAACAGACTGATTTGGGACAGAATTCATAGCTCCAGATACAGCACTTTTTCAGCAAAAAAAAACAAAAAAAAACTGATATTTTCTTATATTGCCACAGAAACAAATGTTGTGGTACTCATTAGAAGCACCTCGCTGTAATGTATGTTTTCGTGGAGAAATAAGAAGGCTATTATGGGGCTGATTCCTCTTCTCTGGTGCTATGGGCCAGATCAATTTTATTGTTCACTATGTAGATTCTGCAGAAGTTATTTACCATAATAACCCTAAAAATTTAGACAGTTAGGCCTTTGTAAACAGTGTCAGGGTCTATACTGTTTGCCATACATACAGCAAAATTTTAGACATATCAAGAGGAAGTAGAATGGACTATTTCAAAATTGATGGCATATGCTAAGTAGATTAGGTGTCCCAATTCTTAGGGTAAATAAGGTATGCAAGAACAGATATCCAGATAAATCTCTCCACCAGAACATGCCTCAGCAAGGCCCTTATGAGTACCCACAGGATGATTTCATGAAACAATAAGAAAACTGTCAGTAGTTTTAGTTGAAAAATGTGCCTGGTCTAGAGTTATGAATTATTGCCCTGAAGAGATTGCTGGTCAAGTGTGCGGGCACTATAGATGAGATTTTGCTATATTTAGCTTTGGTTTACTACTTTTATGTTGAAGAAAGATTCTTTTCATCTACCTCTAAATCAGTTACCAGGTTCCTATTTCATCAATATTAACCTTAAAGCATGAAGCAAAATTTGCAGCAGACAACATTTTATTTATTTTTTTTTTTTTTTGTGAGAAAATAAAACGACATTTCAATTTCAAATGACTTATTTACACTGAAAAATACAAAAATTAAAATCAGAATGTCGTCTGCTTCAGTTGTGATGGGCGCTTTAAGTGCTAGTCTTTTCCTGTTGAAAAGCTAGGTATGTTGGTGAAATTGAAGCCAGGTGATGATGTTATAATCTACTCGTACTTTGGGTTGTTATCTGTTTCTTTACCATGAATGAAGACTTCTAAATCTGATTAAAGTAACAAAATTATTTGTTTGCCTTCATTTTAAATGTTACCCAAACTTGCACTGAAGTCCACTGCTTCAGATAAGAAGGGAAATCCACATAATAGTGCCTCAGCAAGGCACTTCTAAAGAGTACCCACAATATATGTTTTCATGGAGGAATAAGAAAAAGTCTTAACTAGAGCTATAAGAGTCCAACTGCAAGGATAGCTCTCAGAAGTCTGTAAAAGGAGCTATGTTGTATTTCCTACATATATGATGAAACTCCTCTTAAAGCTTTCATTGGATTTCTTTCAAACCTTTGCACATAATTACAGACATAATGAATTGTGCATGTAGGAGTTTGATGTGAAAAAATACTTTTTGAAAAAATGGCAGGGTTTTTAACCTAGCCATTTTACAACAACTGCGCCAAGTCAGTGATAGCAAGTTTATCCACCCCCCTCCACCACCACCACCACCACCTATGCAACGTGTTAGGGTGGGGTGGCGGGGGTAGTTTTCATGTCCGTCCATCCATCCATTTCATTTGGGTATCTACTAAGCACTGCTTATTGACATTTCCTGTTTGACATTGTGACATCAAGATTTATTGGTGCTAATACTTGTTATATATTGCTAGTTGCTACTATACAATAATTGACTATTGAGTCACTGGACATGATGTGATTCAGTTGACTGTTGAGTCATTGGACAATATGATTCAAACAGAGAATACCAATTTTGACCGAGGTAGAGCCGAGGTCAATTTTGGTATTCTCTGGTCAACATCATCTTTATTTCATGCCCTCAAAGTAGTCCCCATGACTAGAAATGCATAATATCAGTTGATGAATATACTTCCAGAATGCATCACAATACGCTGATTTACGTATACTGGTAAGGTACTGGTATAATGCAGATCCAAGCACCACTCTGGACCGATATCTCTGTCCAATGAGGAAGGTTTTCAATTTCAGAAGAAGTCATAAGGGCCAAGCAAGGTCTAGTGAATAAGGAGGGTGTGGTGAAACTATTACAGTCTCATTTTGCAAAACAATAACAATTGCAGAGGTATTGGCCGAGGCATTATCATGTAGAAGTCAAATATGTTTGAAACCTGTGACTGGGTGCCATTTCTGATAGTATTTTTTAGGTCACCTGAGCCAAAGGCTCAGGATGAGCTATTGTGATCACTTGCCGTCCGTCCTTAAACATCTTTGAACGACTTCTCTGAAACCCCTTGGCCAATTTTCTTCAAATTTCACGTGAAGCCTTCTGTTAAAGGGGATTGAAAATTTGTTCAAATGGTCACTATCTGTTAATTAAGATGGCTGCCCATATATGGTTAAAACACTTAAAAATCTTCTTCTCCAAAACCAAGAAAGCTGTGAAGCTGAATCTTGGTATATACAGCATCAGGGACTCAAGATCTACCAAGTTTGTTCAAATGATGATCTTGGGTTGATCTTTGACCTTTTTATGGCAAGGTCAAATTTGCGTCCCCAAGCATTTGCATGGATAAAAATTGAAAAATCATTTTCTAAAAATGTATTAAAGACTAATGGCTGAAACTCAGAATGTACCATTAACTTATTAAAACTTTTTAGTTACAATCAAAATTTGTCCCCTGGGGATTATCTGCCCTTGCCCCATGAGCTATATACATGCATAAAATTGTGTACCGTAATTTTTCAATGTCTCCTTCTCTAAAACCACTGAGCAATTTCAATAGATTCACATGGGACCTTCTGTCAAAAGGTTATTGATAGTTTGTTTGAATGGTTCCGTGCCATTAAACAAGATGGTGGCCATGCCCATATATGATAAAAACACTTAAAAATCTTCTCCAGAAATAAGGAAGATTTGAGGCTGAGTCTTGGTATATAGCATCGGGGACTCAAGGTCTACCAAGTTTATTCACATGATGGTTGTAGGTTGACCTTTGACCTTTTTAGGGCAAGGTCAAATTTGCACCCCCATACTTTTGTATGGGGAAAATGTTGAAAAGTCATTTTCTCAAAATGTGTTAAAGACTAATAGCTGAAACTTACAATGTATGATTAAAGAAGTAAAATTTTGTCCGATGGGGGTTATTTGCCCTTGCCCCTTGGCTTTATACATGTATAAAATTTTGTAATTTTTTAACGTCTTCTGAAACCACTTGAGCAATTTCCAACAGATTTCAAATGGGGCCTTCTGTGGAAAGAATATTGACAATTTATTCAAATGGTTCGGGGCCGTTGAACAAGGTGGCCACCATGCCCATATATGGTAAAAACACTTTAAGGTCAAATTTGCACCCCATACATTTGTATGGGGAAAATGTTGAAAAATCATTTTCTCAATGTGTATTAAAGACTAATGGCTAAAACTTACAACATATGATTAAAGAAGTAAAACTGTTTAGGTACTGTCCAAATTTTGGGGGTTATCTGCCCTTGCCCCTGGGCTATGTACAGGTAAAATTGTGAAATCTTTGAACATCTTCTCCTCTGAAACCGCTTGAACAATTTTCACCAGATCTCATATGGGGCCTTCTGTCAAAAGGATGTTGACAATTGTTCAAATAGTTCCGCGCCGCCATTGAACAAGATGGTTGCCATGCTCATACAGTGAAACACTTAAAAATCTTCTCCAGCTTTGAGGCTGAATCTTGGTATACAGCATTGGGTACTCAGTCTACTGAGTTTGTTCAAATGATGATATTAGGATGACCTTTGACCTTTTTACTGTATGGTCAAATTTGTGTCCTAGTTGTTGTGGCAATACTGAAAGAATAAATTGCATGACCTTTCAAAAAGAGACAATTTGCTTGAAAGGTCAAAGCTATTTTCTGGGGAAATAAAAGAAAAATATCATCAGCAGACCTATGTTGTCTGCTAACTTGCCGAGATAGTGGTAAAGTTTAATGTCTTCACTGCTCATTATATATACAGAGGTATGCCAAATTGGAAGAATAGGCTGTTTGTTTGACAAGTTCAAATCCACATTTCTGTGTAGCAGGCATGGCCACTGTGGACGTTTATGCTGGAGCATTATCCTGATGAAAAACACCTTTTGTCAGCTTTCCATGCAAAAATCTCGATTTCCCACAGATAATCCACAAGTAGCAATCCTCTGCATCCCAGAAAATGGAGGTATTCACCCTGCCTTTAGACATCAACATGTTTGCAACAGAAATCTTGGATAAATAACAGAAACAGCAAAAAGCTTATTTTGAACTGCTTGTGATAATGGAAGAACAAAATGTCTCTTCCAAAATTGCTATCTTGCATGTGAACAAGCACTTAGGATACATACTGTGGAATTTGATTCCCAACAGCTACTATGCTCATACAGGAACACCAATTAAAAGAAAGCCAAAGAATATGTGAACCACTTTATTAACAAAATGTTAAACTGGTGTGATACTTTATCCAGATAAAGCAGAAAATGCTATGAATAACTGGCCATAATCTGCAGAAGGAAAACATTAAGACGACATTTGGAAATAGAAACGTAAAACGACAATACCCCGCCCTTATTGTGTCCCTTTTAACAACAGTCTAACCCTTCACTACTTAAGGGGAATGGACAGTCTTTTGGGGAGATAAGCCTGTCAAAATTGTTGTGCCTCCCATCTGAAAAGGGTCCACTCTGAGTACTACTAGAGTAGACTGCTTTTCAGAGGAGGCTTGATGTGCAGGAAAGCAATCAGAAAGTCACAAAAGTTGTCTTTCTTTTTAATGATGGCAGAAAATACCAAGTGTATCTAGTCCCCTTAAATTAAAACTTGGACAAATCAATTTGAATACTGTTGATATGTCTAAAAAGTGCTGGTGAAATTGTGATAAACTACAGTTTAACCCTTGTCCTGCTGAATAAATTAAAGATGCCATGCCCATTTCTAATTTTCAACCAATCAGATTACTTGATCTAGATTGCTGATATAAATTCATATACTTAATGGCAAACAGTGCAGATCCAGATCAGTTGGCTTCTTCAGAAGCCAACTGATCTGGATCTACACTGTTTGCAAAGGCAGGACATATCTGGGGTCAGCAGGACTAGGGTTAAGACACATTAACAGGTGTTCAAACTCGAGGAAAGGTATTGTAAGAAGTTTAAATAGGGTGTCTTAACCCTTGTCATGCTGAATAAATTGATGCCGCTCCCACTTCTAATTGTCAGCCAAACAGATTGCTTGATCTAGGTTGTTGATCAAAATTCACATACTTAATCACAAACAGTGCAGATCTAGATCAGTTGGCTTCTTCAGAAGCCGACTGATCTGGATCTATACTGTTTACAAAGGCAAGGCATATCCGGGTTCAGCAGGACCAGGGTTAATATATAGGGGTAAATGTGGTTTGTTGCAATGCTTTGTATTCATTCTGCTGATATTCAGAAACATTTAGGCAGACAAACTTTATCTTTTTTTTGGGCTGAGTTTTATGTACATTTACTGTAAATCATAGGGTCTCTTTTTCATACTATACTTGTCCTAAAATTTAAAGAGTCAATTTCACTATCTTGTTACTTACAAACAAAAATACAGTATCTGCTGGGACTGATTTGGGGCTACTTTCATGAATTAATGTTATCATTTGCCATTAGAACTGATTTATAAACAATAATTTCGTAGTAATTTATACTTTCCAAGTAGGCTGGATTTCATCCAGGGCCCAGTTTTTCAAAGCGTCGTTAGCTTAACACGCTCGTTAAGCGTCATTTCGTTAACTGTTTTAGCAGATTCAATATATTATATTCTGATATTTTTTGCTGAAAAAATGTGAGAAGCTTTGCACTGCAAAACCTACTCACATTTTTTAAGCAAAAAATTTCAGCACATTTGCGTTTCACTCTATGTAAATTTTAACGAATCGTTAACTAACGAAATCGTTAGCTTTGAACAACTGGGCCCAGGTTTTTATGACACACTTTACTTTAACCTTTATCACTCTCTGGGCTAATTGAACAGATGGCATATTGCTGTTATTTTTCTTATTTTTCCCAGAAAACAGGATCTGACATTTCATGCAAATTGTTCCCATTGGAGACAATTTGCACGAAATGTCAAAAGCTGTTTTCTGGGAAAAATAAGAAAAATATTTCAATATGTCTGCTGAAAATTTTACTAAGAGTGCTCAGCTTTAACCAAACAACTGCTCTAATGTTATAAAATATTCAGACAGTTAATTTTATTAACATATTAATGAGCCTTCCATGTCATAAGGCCTAGATCAGTGGCTCCTGCATACTGACCTGGGCTCATGTTGTTCACTCACAGGATCTTCAATGTGCGCAAATATTAATGGGCTGTGTAGAACCTCATCAAATTACAAAAATGCACAAGATGATCTGGCTATACACTTTCTCCAGTTATTATTACTTTCATTATGTCTTCAAGGTTTCATTTCATAAGATGCAATTGACTTTAGGTGTCTTCCTAAAAGAATTTCAGCTGATGTTTTATTTTAAACATACCTGCAGTGCCAGGTATGACATTTTTCAGAGAAAACTTTTCCATCTGATACAGTGAATAAAATCTGGCAAGAGGGAGCTTGGGGAGGGGCTAAGGAAAGTCACATTCAGACACCTACAGCAAACTCTGGATGTTGCAGCTATTAAGATGAATAGCTACTGGGTGCACAAGAAATGCAGTGGGCTCAAGTGCTTGAAAAAGGACCCTGACTATAGATGTACACGGTGCCAGGGAACTGCATGCCCCTTGGATGGCAGACCACAGAAGGAAGTCCAGGCCGGACCTGACAAGCTTGAGGTGGTAGCTTCCTTTTGCTACCTAGGAGACACGCTCTCAGCAGCAGGTGGCTGTGAACTTTCAACCACAACACGTGTGAAAACTGCCTGGAAGAAGTTCAAGGATCTGTTACCAGTCCTCTCTTCACGCCACTTCTCTTTCAAAACACGTGGCCATGTGTACAGCTCTTGAGTGCGGAGTGCAATGCTCCATGCCAGCGAGACTTGGCCATTGACAAAGCCGAACCTCCAGCGTCTGTAGCAAAATGACAGGGCAATGATCAGACAGATCTGCAATGTCAGGCTGCAAGACATTGTCACCACCAGGTCCAATGAGCTACTTGTGCGGCTTGGCATTGAGGATCTGGACCTCATTCTGAAGGAGAGAAGACTTCGATGGTATGGACATGTGGAACGCTCCAATGGTGCAATCAAAACAGCCTTTGACATACAGGTTGATGGAAAGCGTGGGCCTGGGAGGCCCAAAATGACATGGAAGCAGCTGACAGAGAGGGATTGCAGAGAGTGGAAGCTCTCGGCTATCAACCCTCATGATAGATGTACCTGGAGATCTGGTGTGAGATCTGCCATGCGTGCAGCAAGCCAGCTATCTGGAAGGGGGCCCATTGATGTGGATGTTGCCCCTGTACCTGCATGTAAATAAAAAATCCGATTATGATGATATGAGCTACACCTGGAGATTTAGCCACCATTTCTCACAACAGAGACTTCTGAAAGGCACTCTTCTCTTTAAGGAATGAATTTTCTCCCTCTGGCAGCAAATTCGTTCCTTATAGTAGACCCCATTTCAGAAGATGACAAAAACAATTTTGACCAAGTTATCTCCCCTGAAAGTGTATTATTTCCCCTTAAGCAGTATACTATATTTACCCTAATATTTGGACAGCTTCATTCCTTAACATACTTGTCCTAAAATTTGAACCAGTCCATTTTGCTATTTATTGATGTGTGTAAAAACTGCTGGCTGAGCGGCAAACAATGTAGACCCTGATCAGATGTTGCATTCTGCAGCATCTGATCTGGGTCTACATTGTTTGATCAGGCCTGAGTGACCCAACACTTAGGCTTATTACTACCTGCTGATGCATTTAAAGACTGAAGGAGAGTGGCAAAAAGTGTAGTTCCAAATCAGATGCCAGGTTCCTCTGCATCTGATCCAGGTATACACTGTTTTCTCATGTATGTCTGTCCTAATTCTTAGAGTACATATGGTTTGTTTGTTTGGGTTGAAGTTTTATGGCCCAGTCAAGCCATTAGGGTCATGTCAAGCACGGTCAGTTTACCTAACCACACTTTTCCTGGGCAGACTTAATATCTAAGCTGTTAACCAGTATTGTGCACATTCTTTCGCTAGAAACTAACAACTGCCCTTCTTGAATCAGCCGAAGGCAGAAAATGACTGTAGTAAATGATTTCATAATCAATCTCCATGAAAGAATGTTGTCAGACCCAGCTGGAATGGAACCCATGACCGTCTGATCTTCTTTCGCACATGCATCTGACTGAGCCACCGAGGCCAGCAGAGGACATATGGTAGTTGATGTCTTTGCTATCATATGAATAATAGCCATGGACTAACCAGACTGTGCCGAGTGCTGTCTCATGTATAAGGCAAAGTTCCGAATTCTGATGACTACTTTTATTACCATATTTACCTTTATATTCAAATATCTTAACACCTTGTCATATTTGTTCTAAATTTTGAACGTCCATTTTACTACCAGCTGATATGCCTATAAATACTATTGGATGAGTGACAAACAGTATATACCCTGATCAGATGTCACATTCTGCAGCATTTGATGTGTCTACATTGGCCACTCAGGCTTGTCTGTTGGAAGTCATAGGGTGATATGCAACTTGTTATCTTCAGGTAAGAAAAAGTAAAAAAAAGAGTGATAGACAGGACAGAGAGAATGCTGCCTTATTAAAGTCTTACTAGCACCTCGGATGCCACCTAATTCCCTACCTTTTTGCAGGGATGGGGATATAACAAGTGTCTTGTTTTGCCACTTTGCCAGTGGAAGAAAAAACAAACTAGATATAGATGAGAAAGAAAATATATCTCAACATAAACAAAGGCATACAAATAAATGCACTTAAAGAAAGAAACAACATAAAAGCTATAAGATAAAGATGATACAATGTGTGATCAGAACAAAGAAGTCTAAAAACAAAATGAAACACATTCAAACAAATAAAAGTACATGTACTGTGTTCAGTGTAAAGGCAGTTAGCACAGCTCAACACATCTCTAAAGTTGGCTGGGTGGGTGAGATACAAATAATCCGTTATCGAACAGTTATCTATTTAGTAGGATATATGCATGACTATGGAAAAATAAAAAATTATTACTTGTCCATAGACAAGTAAATGGTCGAAGTCCACTTGTCAAAACAAAATTAACTTGTTATTTTTTTTTATATATTTTTCTTATTTATCCATAAAAACACATAATATGAATAATCATTGAAGCACCTCATCAAGGTTCTAATGAGTACTAACAAGTTATAGTTTTGTTGACAAAATATGAAAAATCAGCACTGGTATCTAGTTGCTCTTCTTACATGGTTTCTGAAGTTAATGAATCTCTTGTTCCAGGACAGGTAGATTGGAATTATTTACCTCAAGGAAAAGAGAGTGCATACTTGAATAGAAGGGTATGGTATTTACACAGCTCTGCATTATCAATCTTCAACCATCTTGAAATATCTGAAAAACTCTTGTAAGAGAAGTAAAACAGAAATTCATCCATCTATCATCCCTGAGCCACTGCAGGGGAAAATCTGTGCATGCCCTGTCCAAACTCTGTGGATCAGTCAGCACATATTTTTGTAAAAAGGAATGGATACATCTCCTAGGAAAATAACTAGCATGTATATACTTGCCTCACTTTTTAATAAGGACTATTCTTAAAGGAAAGACTTTGCTACCCCACTCCCACCCCATTGGAACCAAATTCTTTCCTTTAAGAACAGCCTCCAGATTTGAAGTGTTTCAAATACTAGGGATACATCTTTCTGTCTGTAAAAGTTGTCTCTCATTCACTTTAAAACCTACAAGGTCAAAAGGTTGTCTGGATGAATGTGCATGACCTGATAAACCAGACCCAAATTGCAGTTTGCAGATGCCCAAAAGCAAAGTTTTCAAAATATGGTTTATTATAGTCATAAGTCTACATAAGAGTGAGCATCGGGTAAATATTTTTCTTATATCTCCACGAAAACATATGCTGTGGGTATTCATTAGAAGCACCTTGGTGAGGCACTTCTAATGAGTACCACGTTTTCATGAAGAAATAAGAAAAATATCAATACTTTTGGATTAAAAAAAGCATCTTATCAAGAGCTATGCAAGTTTTTTGTTACGTCTTTTTATTTACTTATTTATTTACTTATTTATTTTGATGTGCATCTCCAACAATATATTGTGGTGTGCTAGGGGCATGTTATAAAAGTAGCAGATCTTAACCCTTCTCATGCTGTCAGAATAAATTTAGATGTCATGCCCACTTCTAACTATCAGCCAATCAGATTACTTGATCCAGGTTTTTTATACAAATTCACATACTCAATGGCAAACAGTGTAGATTCCAGATCAGTTGGCTTCTTCAGAAGCCAACTGATCTGGATCTACACTGTTTGCAAAGGCAGGGCATTCCGGGTTCAGCAGGACAAGGGTTAAGTGGGATGGACACACTTTCTGAGAAGGTAACTCTGTCAAAATTGTTTTGCCTCCCTTCTGAAGATGGTTCTATTCTAAAATGACAGAATTTAGCAAATTCTTATTTTTTTTTGTGTAGATCCCTTTTCAGAAGGGGACTGGTGTACAGGAAAGCAAAAGAGGAAGTCACAAATGTTGTCTCCCTTGTCAAAAGATGCTGGAAAATCTTCCGCGTGTCTCCATTCACCTTAAATGGATGGCTCATATATAGACCATATACTGCAGTTACAGTTTTTTTATTTGTTCTGAAGATTAAATTTCATACCAGTACTGAAAATGTTTCAAAACTTAGCGTGCTGGATAATATTTCAGGAGGCAACATTATTTTGAAATATTTTTTATCTCACTTTTTTTTTTTTGCTTTTCTGTCTTTACTCAGAAAAAGAACAAAAACATCATCAATTTGTTGCCTGCTAATTTCAGCCAGAGAATGCTAAATGTTAGGGTAGAATTTTCATGCATATGCTGAAAATGTTTTCTTTTGTAACAGTTGCATTGTATCAAAAAAACATTTACACTGATTGTCAACAAATGTACAACTTAACAACATTTTCAACATGATCATATCTGTAATAGAAACAAAATACTAGTTTGTACAACAGAATCACAGGTAACTGGCACATACACATGCAAATTAAAAGGCCAGGCCTAACTGTATATTTATACATTTTGTAACCTTATGCTATGCATTTCTGTCTTTTCGTCTTCTCAAACATTCAATAATTGCATCTTTGAAGGACACATTATTCAAGTCTCATAGCAATTGGATTCAAAGGTTCAATTTGCAGAAATCTAATCAAAGCATTCAATTTCCAGTAACAGGATACTGTTATGCAATATGGAGAGCAAAGACCCTGACAAGACTGCTAAGATGCTCATACAAATCTGAGTTTCTGTGTTTACACATACAACAATGCTGTTAATTTGCTGTTGTTCTTGTTTTCCCTTTCATAACATGCACTGTGTCTTTTTCCATAATGGAACTAAAGTGTTAACCCAAAATATTGGAACACCTTATCTACTTATCATACTTGTCCTAAAACTTGAAATAGTCCATTCTACTATGTGTCTAAAATATTGCTGTAAATATGGCAAATAGAGTAGACCCTGATCAGATGCCTCACTCCATTGCATCTGATCTGGGTCTACACTGTTTGCAAAAGCTTATCTGTCCCAAAACTTAGGGTTATTACGGTTGTTTTAAAAATCTGATACCTTTACAAATTGCCCAGATGAATTTTAACAATAAGTATTGACATGCAATGTTTTTATAGCCATATATTGTCAAAATCTATCTTAATGGGGATGGATACATTTCAAGAGCAACGGTTTGTAGCATGGAAATATTTGTTTCCCTTCTCATAAGCAGGTAGGGGGCTACTCTAAAAGGGAAGAATTTGTTCCTCTGGGAGCAAATTCTTTCCTTTGGGAGTAGCCCCCATTTTTAATAGGTTTCAAATACTAGTGAAGCAACTTCCTGCCTACAAAAGTTGTCCCTCATTACAAAATAGCCAGAAAACCTTTTCTGAGGAATCCATTCACCTCAATACATATGCACCCTGCAAGTTCTGAACCGACTTTACATACAAAGATCAAAGGAATGCTCTGTTCACAATATTAAAATGTACAACTCCAGAATGACTTGGTCAGCTGCCCATGCTTCAAGCAGATCATGCAGGAATGCAGTGTATTCTGGGCATATACAATTCATATGATTCAAGACAACATCAGAAAATACCTTCAGACGTGTCCAGTACAGACAGATCAGCCTGAACATCACATCTGAGAAGTCTGATCAGATTCTTCCAGGAGGACACTTTGCTTCATTGGCTATCTGAAGTGTGCACAGTGAAGATTTTTACAGCTCCAAATAAGGTAGTTTTTTTGTTTTTTTTTTGTTTTTTTTTGCTGTTGTTTTTTTTTTTTTTTCAACAAAAATGTATTGACATTTTTTCCTATTTGTCTGTGAAAACATATGTTGTGGGTACTCATTAGAAGCTCCTTGCCAGGGCACTTCTAATGAGTACCCTCAATATATGTTTTCAAGGAGAAATGAAAAAATAGTTTTCCCTGATACCCTCTTACCAAAATCTTTCGATCATTTTAGTTATACTACACAGCTGTAACCATACAGATAAATGAAGACCCCGACCAGATAGAGGAAACATGCAGGCTCCTCCTCTGTGTCTTGATTGCATATATCAAAGATTCCAAATTGTATGGCATAAAATGATAATGTACGGATACAGAAAACAGATATTAGCAGATCCTGCTGCCAAACAAATGACAATGAATACAAACAGATCATATTTACCCTAAATACTGGGACACCTTAACCCTTGCCCTGCTGAACCTGGATAGGCCCTGCTTTTGCAAACAGTGTAGATCCAGATCGGTTGGCTTCTGAAGAAGCCAATTGATCTGTATCTGCACTGTTTGTCATTATGTATGTGAATTACTATCAACAACCTGGATCAAGTAATCTGATTCGCTGAAAATTTGAAGTGGGCATGTCATTTTAATTTATTCAGCATGAAAAGGGTTAAATCCTTATCATACTTATCCTAAAATCTGAATGCAGCATCTGATCAGGGTAGACACAGTTTGCCAGTCATCAAATTGTTATTAGTCACATCAACAGGTAGTAAAATAGACTTTTATGAGAAGTACAGTAGAGAGATACTGTGTCCAACTATTTAGGGTAAATATGGTAGCCTGTGCCAACAATGTAGACACTGATCAGAAGCCACGGAATGTGGCCTCTGATCAGGATCTACACTGTTTGCCACTCATCCAGCAGTTTTAGACATATAAGCAGGTAGTAAAATGGATAAATCTAGGGCAGGTATGGTAAGGAATTTGTTTGTTTGTGTTGAGGTTTTACGGCCCAGTCAACCCAATGGGGTCATGTCGAGCGCGGTCAGTTTACCTAACCACACGTTTACTGGGCAGGCTTAGTCCTCTAAGCGGTTAACCAGTATTGTGCACATTCTTTCACCAGAAACTGACAACTGCCCTTCTTGAATCAGCGGAAGGGAGAGAATGACCGTAGAAAATATTTCATGATCAATCTCCACGAAAGAATGTTACCGACCTCGGCGGGGGTTGAACCTGGACCTCCTGGTCTCCAGTCGGACGGCGCATCCAACTGAGCCACCGAGGCCGGCTTGGTAAGGAATTAAAAGTTCCCAATGTCTAGGGTAAAAATGATATAAAGAGAAACACAATGATAAAAATTGAGGTCTTATGCCAGTCACAAACAGCAAAGACACAAAGCAGCTCTCTCACTGCCAGTCTAGTCAATAAAACCTCATGAGACAATAAATGAAACATTGGAAATTGCCATCCAACTGCCAACTGGTAATCCACATTCTTTAATGCAAAATCATAGAAAATGTGAACATTCTACAGATTTCAACAGTTACAGATTGAGCAGATCTGCAGGTTGATCTCTCTGGGTACAAATGTCCAGGGCCCAGTTGTTCAAAGCGTCGTTAGCTTAACGTGCTCTTTAAGGGTCATTTCGTTAACTGTTTTAGCAGATCCAATATACAATATTCTGATATTTTTTGCTGAACAAATGTGAGTAGCTTTTGCACTGCAAAAGCTACTCACATTTTTTCAGCAAAAGATTTCAGCATATTTGCATATCTCTTGATGTAAATTTTAACAAATTGTTAACTAATGACGTCGTTAGCTTTGAACAACTGGGCCCAGAAGTACACTGTCTCACTTTGTGTTTAATATATGACCCATTGCACAGCATCTCCTACAAGACAGCTTGCACCCAGCCAAGACTCAAAACAGCTTAAGCATCTGCACTTACTAATCAGAGTCTTTGATGTCTACCTGAAGATGCTTTAGATCCTTGGCTACCCAAAGAGTGCCCAGCAACGACTCGGATTAGACTGCAAAGATGTGTAGACTGATCTGAGTCTTTGCAGGGCACACATGCAGTCTTGTAGGAAACAATGTGCCCCAGCTTGTAGTGATTGTGTCTGCTGTTTACACCACACAATGTGCATGAAGTAAATGTTTAACATGAATGGAATACTTTTCACAAGTGTGAAAAAATAAAATCATGTGACTCAATATTGTCATTCTGTGATTTTAGTTTTTCTGGGATTTACACTTAGAAAAAAAAATAACATTTTCACTCTGCTGAACATACATATATATTAAAGCACTTACAGCAGAACTTAGATCAGTGCTCTAGATAAGAGATAAATATTTTCCTTATTTTCCATGAAAACATATGTTGTGGGTACTTGTTAGAAATGCTGCATCAAAGGCTCTCATGGAGAAATAAGAAAAATATCAATAATTTTTGGCTGAAAATATCAATAATTTTTGGCTGAAAAAAAAGCACCTTATTTAGAGCTATGACTTAGAGTCTTCAAATTCCATAGGTCAGGCATTTTAGTTTGAGTTATCAAAACTTTGAATTATCCATATTGAAACACACACATACATTGGCAAGGACTTAAAAATATCAGCTGTATCAAAGTTCTGCCATATATGGATCACAAACTGTAACTTATGTACCACACATAATGAAGTAAAACATACATCACGAAAACACGCCTTTATAATTTTGACCCCCTTAAACCCAACTTTTATATAGTAAAATTGGGGTTTACAGGGGTATACATTATTTTTCTTATTTCTGCTTGAAACATAATTGTGGGTACTCATTAGAACTGCCTCACTAAGGCATTTCTAATAATTACCCACAATCTATGTGTTCAGCATAAATATGAAAAATATCAGAATTTTTATGAAAACTTTCAGTTTTTGGTGGTGAAATTTTCAATATATTTGAATAGGCGTGTTTTCATAATGAGATTTTCCACTCACGTGCCTCACATCTATATAAGTAATAAATGCAAATACAGGTAGTGCACAACTATTGTACTTACTGAAAAGCTCATTAAAAGTACCAATGATATACAAAAATAATGTGTTATGATCAACATACAATAATTATAAATAGAGTGAGAAGATATACACTGAGACAATTCAATGACAGCTTACAAAAGAATTCCAATAATATCATAGAATACTTAGCATGTTGGGTAAAAAATTCAGCCACATCGAAATTCAGATCATTCAGATGTCTAAATCTACATAGCTCCAAAAAAAAGATTCAATTGTACAGTAAAGGTATTTTTCTATGAAAAAAAAAAAAAGCTGTGTGTGATTAGATATTTTAGTCAAAGCTTTAGAAAAGCAGGGTATCAAGATAAATATTTTCTTATTTCTTCACAAAAACATACTAAAGTGAGACCAGTGTGCTAATACAGGCCAGGGCCCAATTGATCAAAACTAACAATGTCATTAGTTAACATATTGTTAAAACTTTGATTATTAAATATGGCATATACTATCATATTTTTGCTGAAAAAATGTGAAAAGCTACTCACATTTTTTCAGCAAAAATACCTGTGAATTAGATATTGTACTTATTTGAACAGTTAACATTTTGACCACTAACAATGCTTTGAACAACTGGGCCCAGGACTTCCACAGTGCAACAACAGCACTTTAATTGCTTTTAGTTTTGTGAGTGTGTTCATTGCTCTCAAGGGCCATTCCTTTAAGAATCTTTTCAAACATAACTACTAAATCAGCAGGCATTACATTGAGCTACCAGTGTACTGTTGGCAAACTTGAATTATTTTGCTTAGGTAAGTCTAACAGTACTACAAAGGACTTGTTAAGGAGGAGAACTTGGTGATAAGTCTAGGATTTTTCTTATTCTCCAGTATAACATATGTTGTGCGTTAGAGCTGTCATTGATTATTGCGATATCGATGAATCAGTATTTTTTTAACCATCGATACTGTATCGATACACAATGTAGAAGTATCGATATGTTAGCATCAGAAATTATTTCACTGTAGACATAAATTTTGATACCATAAAACTGAATAAACAGAAAGAAATAAGATGGCAGGCTTGTTTATTTGGACATCCAGAAATATATAATTGAAATCTAATGTGTTCTTATTTACCTAAGTAGACTGCATAATTATATTCCTGTTGATGTTACATTTGAACACTGTGTTAGCTTGGCAGTTCACAGTCTCTTACAGATCATATAAATCAACTAAAAAACATAGATTACATAGTTAAACAGACTGGAATAATAAAGCTGTATCAGTAATATATTGTTACTCAGATATAATGCCCTACATAAAAACAACAGTAATTTCCATAGCATCTTCAGGAATATCATAGTATGCAAACACATAGTATA
Organism: Anodontia alba; assembly: GCA_964016985.1. Classification (NCBI taxonomy): domain Eukaryota; kingdom Metazoa; phylum Mollusca; class Bivalvia; order Lucinida; family Lucinidae; genus Anodontia; species Anodontia alba. The sequence continues at coordinate 81,998,656 of OZ024821.1, read as the reverse complement.
TTATTTGTGATAACATTACTGTGATAAATGAAAATATATGTAAAAAGTATGAGAAAACTTTTGAGGCTCAAATACCTTCAGTTCTTAAAACTAAATTTATATAACATGATTTTTGGATTTCAACATGACAAAAACCTACTTTTAAGTAATAAACATTAATGATTCGATATATCGCGATACTTACTATAGATATATCCATTACGAAAACACGCCTATTCAAATATATAGAAAATTTCACCTCCAAAAACTGAAAATTTTCACATAAAAACTCTTGATATTTTTTCACATTTCTGCTCAAAACATAGATTGTGGGTACTCGTTGGAAGTGCCTCAGTGGGGCGGTTCTAACGAGTACCCACAATCTATGTTTTTGAGCAGAAATAGGAAAAATAATGTATACCCCTGTAAACCCCAGTTTTACTATATAAAAGTGAGGTTTACGGGGGTCAAAATTACATAGGCGTGTTTTCGTGATGGGTATGAAAATGTTCCAATCAATGACAGCCCTATAATGTAGGTACTCACTAGAAGTGCCTCTCCAAGGCGTTTCCAGTGGGCACATACAACATATATATTTTTTTACTGAGAACTACAAAAAATAATCCCAGAATTATCACCAAATACTCCTCCTTCCCAAGTCTACTGGTACCCACAATGTTTTTATGGGGGGGTTAAAAAAATATTATTTATCGCATTACCATTCTTTTTATCCGCAATTATGATCATAAGTGGATTCATAATGTATGCACATTGGCAAATAGCAGATGAGAAATTGATGAACATTTTTTCTTCTTTTTCCCAGTATACAGGGTTTGACATATCATATAAATATTTCCCAGTATACAGTGTTTGACGTATCATATAAATAATCTCTTTATTTTGATATTATGTCAAACCTTATTTTCTGGGATAAATAAAATATTTCAAAATGCCATCTGCTGAAAGTTTTACCAAGCATGCCAAAGGCTGAGTTACCCTTCACTTCAATCTGCCATTTTTGTTCATCACAAAAATGATTAAACCCACGCTGAACTGAATAAGTAAGGGGAACTGCATAATTAACTGTATTAGAAGAATCCCTTTATCTAAAAAAAAAAAAAATTTAAAGAGCTCATTATCTCAAACATGGTGTTGAAAATTTACATCTATTTTTACCATGTTGCAGATGTTACATAAAATACACAAAATATGGTAAATCAGCATATGAGAACAATAAAGTAAGAGTCAGAAAGGCTTACACACACTATGTCCTTGCCTATTTATCTTCTGGGGACCTGATACATCTGGTAGATTTTCCACCAATTTTGAAAAAGGAGACAAGTTTTGTGACTTTCTATTTGCATTCTTGCACACCAGGTTCATTCTGAAAAAGTGTCTACTCTAAAAGGACAGAATCTGGTCCCATGAGCAGTAATGTTTCCTTCTAGGGTAGACTCCTTTTCAACAGTGGGCAAAGACAATTTAACAAAGTTGCTATTTTTAAAAGTGTATCTATTCCCTTTATTTAACTCTTTGCATACTGGATAATTTTGCATGTTTTTTTTTTGTCTGTGTGAGGTGGGGGGGGGGGGGGGGGCATGTGGTGGAGGGGATTTTTTTGACATTTACCATATACTGTTTTCATGATATCTAAGACACACTTTCTGTTTTTCTTCTTTTTTTTATCTTTTCTGTAGCCTATTCTGTGACTTCTTGACATTGATCAAGGACACAGATTTCCTATGGATGACTGACAGAGTGTGTGACCTCAGGCAGAGAAACAAAGTTTATTTCTCTAGACACAAACACAATAATCATTTATCAAATAAATCACAGCTAGGATGTTGCTATTGTAGAGTACACTGATTATTTCTATTTTTGATAAAGGACACAGTGTTCTTGTGGATGAATGATAGAGTGTCTGCAACCTTAGGCAGAGAAACAAAGTCTATTTCTCTAAACACTAACACAACAACTATTCATCTGACAAATCACAACTAGGACGTTGCTATTGTAGAGTACAAAATGAACTTTTTGTCGATGATGGTATAGATTTTGCCGCCGCTTGATCGTTATTATATTGAATGATTTCAGCTTTCACAACCTTATGATGTTTTTCAATGTCAGGTTTAGTCAGCTTTACCCCAAGAATTTCTGCCGCTATCCTCTGGAAACATAGTGACACCTACAAAATACAAGAACAATTCAAAACACAAGACAAATTTAATTCAAAATACACATGTACAAGACCAATCCAAAATGCAAGACCAATTCAAAATACAAGACCAGTCCAAAATGCAAGACCAATTCAAAATACAAGACCAATTCAAAATGTGATTAACTGTTAATGGCATTAGATAGACTTGGTAGATTTTCCACCATTTTTATAAGTAAAACAACTTTGGTACTTCCTGTTTGCTTTCCTACACAAAAATCCCCTTCTGGAAAGAGGTCTACTCTAAAAAGAAAGAATTTGCTCCTCGTGGGAGCAAATTCTTTCTGTTTTAGAGCAGACCCCTTTTTAGAAGGGAGACAAAACAATTTTAATACTGTTGCCTCCCCTGAAAGTGCATTACTAACCATTAATATCCTTAACATTTCAACAGTAAAACTGTGATATTAATTCTCAACTTAACAAACACTGGAATGAGAAGTAATCATTTGAAAAGGGAAGCAAATAAATAGGCAAACTTACTACCCTTTGCCAAACTGGCTTCTGTTCTTCCATCCATTGATAATCTTAGGTGATCAATTCATGTGTCTGACTACCAATTTAATGAGTCATGACAGTTAAAATACATTGGAACCTCTTTATATGTTTCATTATAAGATGATTTTGGATACAAGATGGTTTAAAGATGGACCCCAAATGTGTTGTATCCAAACAAAAATGTATAGATTATGTAGGAAAATGACAAATTATGGCCATTTTTCTACATAATCTAAACTTTTTTTGCTGGATATAACATGGTTGTTTAGCTAACATGGTGTTTGCTTTGGATCCCAGTAGCAGTGTTATTTAAATAGAAGTTGTGGTGTATTTCAAATACAGTAACAAGTACAGCTATGGATAAAGTGTTTTTGTCAACTGCAAAGTGTTGATAATTTTCTTATTACTCCATGAAACATCACGAAAACACGCCTATATAATTTTGACCCCCTTAAACCCCACTTTTATATAGTAAAACTGGGGTTTACAGGGGTATACATTATTTTTCTTATTTCTGCTCAAAAACATAGATTGTGGGTACTTGTTAGAACCGCCTCGCCGAGGCAGTTCTAACGAGTACCCACAATCTATGTTTTGAGCAGAAATATGAAAAATATAAGAATTTTTATCTGATTTTTTTTTTTTCATTTTTTGATGGTAAAATTTTCAGTATATTTGAATAGGCGTGTTTTCGTAATGAATGTATGCTGTGGCTGCTTATTAAAAGTGCAGGATCAAGCTGCTTCTAATGTATGTAACAGCATATGTTTTCTTTGAGAAACAAAACAAAGCCAGGGTATGAAATATTTGCCTGCTGAAAATATGGCTGTATACATTATTGCCTGTAGGAAGATGTATATAAGATGGTAAATAGTTATTTGACTTACCGAGTCTCCTGTTTTTGCCGAGACAAAATGACTAGACATGCCTCGATCTTGTGCAAATCTCTGATGCCTATCCAGCTTCACTGTTCTCATATGTTCTAAATCAACTATTAAGTAAAAGAAAACAAGATTAGTATGAATGTGACCTGATTCACAGCATCAGATAGGAGGTATCCTGATAAATGTTTTCTTATTTTGCAATGAAAACATGTGGTAGGTACTCATTAGAAGCACATCAGCACTTCTACTGAGTACCAACAAGAAAAATATTAGTACTTTTTGGCTGAAAAAAAAATGCCTTATCTGGAATTATGCTGATTCAAACAAAACAAACTTTCTAATAACTTAGTAACATATTTATCCTAAAATAATACATAGTTAAAACAAATTGATATTGCATAAAATTTATGACCCCAGGGCTATAATTTGAAATCTTGGTAAAGGCATACCAGATGAAACTACATACCAAATATTCCTGGGCCTTCTAGTTTCACACAAGAAGGTTTTTTATTCCTATATGTGTCTATGTAGTTTCAGACAAGGTGTTTAAAGTTTTTCCCTATATAAGTATGCAAAACAAATGAGCCCTAGGGCGGGGGCATTTTTTACCTCAAGGTCAAAATTTGAACAATCTTGGTAGAGGCCTATTAGATGAATACAATCCTACTATCAAAGGCCTGTGCTGTCTTGTTTCAGACAAGAAGATTTTTCAAGTGTCCCCATATGAGTCTAGGTAAAATTAGTGACCCCTGGGGTGGGGTCATTTTGACCCCAGAGCTATGACTTAAACAATCTTGGTAGAGGTCCACAAGATGAAGGTACATACCAAATACCAAAGGCTTGGATTTTTAAAATTTTGCCTATGTAAAAATATGACCTTTCCATAAAAAAGGTTAAGTTCAACCCAAGGTCATCATTTGAACAAACTTTCTTGTACTCATATCCCCTATGCTACATACCAAGCCCCAAGGTCACTGGCCCTTTGGTGATAAGCCACTGAAAGTTCTGCCTAATAATATGCAAAGATTGATGGGCCCAAATCCATTCAAACCTCTTCCACAACTAAGTTTGAGTGTTTTTATAAAGCACATTGCCAGAATTCCAACCAGATTTAATCTTTCACTAATACATACAGTTTTTTCACGAAATGAGTTGGGCTCTTCCCAGGAATACCCCCGTATATGTTACAACTGTGTGTGTATATCATCCAATCAGATGTCTTGATATGTTCTTGGCTGAACTAAACTGACTTCCTGTTTTATAAATTAAATGGATCTAAATTTGCATACTTTTAAATATAAATGGGCTCACAGTTCAAACTTCAAAACTCATTTAATTTTCTTTGTTAATTTCCAAAATACATGATTCATTATACATTTGTAGCACTGAATTGGACATAACATGATTTAAAGATGGGCCCAAAATATGTTGCACCCAAACAAAACTGTATAAATTAAATAGAAAAATGACCATTTCTATACATTTTTGTTTGGATATAACATTGTTGTTTAGTTAACATAGATTTTGTTTTGGATCCTAGTAATAGTGTTATAATAAAGAGCTTGTGATGTTGTTCCAGTAAAACAATTCTACAGGGAAAGTAAACAATAAAACAACAACATCAACATCACATGATGTTAAGATATTAATGATATCAAATTGAAGCATTTATATTTGGAGTAAAAATCAAACAAATTATTTCCACACTAAAAAGCACATTACAATGACATCAATATCACATAATGTTAAGATATTAATGACATCAAACTGAAGCATTTACATCTGAAGTAAAATTCAAACAAATTATTTCCACACTAAAAAGCACATTATCTACATGCTAGACAGGTCTGAGTAAACACTGTATAACTAGATAAGAATGTAGCATCCAATCAAGGCCTACACTGTTTGCCACTTATCAAGCAGCTTTTTTCAACAGACGAACTAGGCTCATTTGTTCAAAACTAACAAAGTTGTTAGTTAACGTATTGTTAAAACTTTGATCATTAAATATGGCATATATGCTAATATTTTTTTATGAAAAAATGTGAGTAGCTTTTGCATTTGCCAAAGCTACTCACATTTTTTCAGCAAAAATACCTGTGAATTAGATATAGTACTTACTAGAACAGTTGACATTTTCACCACTAACGAGCTCGTTCAGCTAATGATGCTTTGATCAACTGGGCCCTGTTATTCAAATGGTATTGTTGAAATTTTACGACAAGTATGTTAAGGAGTCTAAGCGTAAATATAGTAATTTAGTGATTTCCTGATATCATTAATCCATGCATAAGAACCTATACACAGGTAAAATAAATCTTAATCAGGTATAAAAATAAATAATGTGTGTTCGATGTTGTTGGGGGAGGAAGTCTTAACTGATAGGTACGAATGTATGTGTCTTGAACAAAAACTTACTTTTGTTGCCAACTAACGCCATATGTGGCAGTTTGTCTTTGGATCCTAATATTTTTTTAACTGTCCCATACCAGTCTTCCAGATTTTCAAAACTTCCATGATTTGTAATATCATAAACCAACAGTACACCCTGCAAAACAAAAAGCAGTGCTTAGTATATCATCCTCCATCATACTAGCCACATTAAGCAAACACTCATAACTCCAGATAAATGAGGGTATCAAATAAGTATTTCTTTTTATTTCTCCATGAAAATATATGTTGTGGGTACTCATCAGTGGTGCTTCTCGAATGCGCTTTGAATGAGTAATCCTAAAACGTATACACCACAACCTCTTTATAACACTACTTGTTTGTGTTGAGGTTTTACGGCCCAGTCAACCCAATGGGGTCATGTCGAGCGCGGTCAGTTTACCTAACCACACGTTACTGGGCAGGCTTAGTCCTCTAAGCAGTTAACCAGTATTGTGCACATTCTTTCGCCAGAAACTGACAACTGCCCTTCTTGAAACAGCTGAAGGGAGAGAATGACCGTAGAAAATATTTCACAATCAATCTCCACGAAAGAATGTTACCGACCTCGGCGGGGGTTGAACCCCCGACCTCCTGACTTCCAGTCGGACGGCGCATCCAACCGAGCCACCGAGGCCGGCTTATAACACTACTGTTGGGGTCCATAGCATAAACTGTGCTAGTTAAACAACCAAACAAAAATGTATAGATTATATTGAAAAATGACCATTTATGGTCATTTTTCAATATAATCTATACATTTTTGGGATCTATCTTTGAACCACGTTATATCCAAAATCGTGTTATAACGAACTGTGTTATAAAGAGGTTGTAGTGTATTAATGAGTACCCACATGATGTGTTTTTGTGGAGAAATAAGACTATTATCTGTATTTTAAGAGAAAATTGCCTTATCTGCAGCTATGAAACACTAGGCCTTTGCTATATGCAAAGTGTTGATCCAGGTAAAATTACTCACAATAGTACATAATTCAAAGTTAGATATTTCAAAGTCACAACAAAACCTACCATACATAATCAAAGAATTGGGGCAGATAATCCTGAGCAAACAGTTTAGACCCCGACTAGATGCATCTGATCAGAGTCTACAAGGTGTCACTGTTTGCCAATCATCCAGCAATTTTAGACACATAAACAGAATTGATAGTAAAATAAACTTGTTCAAATTATACGGCAAGTATGGTAAGGAATTTTAGAGTCATGGTAAATATGGTATGCAGCATGCATATTCAGTGAAAATTCCAATCAACCTGGGCCCAGTTGTTCATCGTTAGCTTATCAAGCTTTTTAATGACAAACTCGTTTATTGTTGTAGCTAAGGTATTTTTAAATACATTGATGTTTTTGCTGCAAAAATGTGAGTAGCTTTTGCAATGCAAAAGCTACTCACATTTTTTTTCAGCAAAAAATATCAATCTATTTGCCATATTTTAAGATAGAAATTTTAATGTCATGTTAGCTAACAACTTTGTTAAGTTACTCATTTTTGCAATGCAAAAGCTACTCACATTTTTTCAGCAAAAATTTCAATGTAATTGCCATATTTTAAGATAGAAATTTTAATGTCATGTTAGCTAAAAAGTTTCAGTTTTGAACAACTGGGCCTTGTTTGTTAGAATCTTTGTTTAACCACATTGCACAACATGACACATCAAGCTTTGTAAGTCATTTTGTGTTGTCTCCCAGAGAAAGAGAGACAAAAAACAGTAGAGCTAGTAGATGATAGGAGATAGGAATGGAGGAGATAAAGAGAAAAAGTGAATGACAGTGTAGAAACAGAAGAAATGCTAACATTGGTAATTGGTGCACAGCCAGATCAGAAGCCACAGAACACAGCATCTAATCATGGTCTACACTGTCTGAATTAACAGTAAATTCAGGAATTTCTATAAAGCCTGGTAAAAATATAAAGTAACCAGACACCACTTTTACTGGGAATGAACTTGTTAGAAGAGTTAAAGTAGAAGAGTCCACTCAGAATAGATGGGTTAATATTTAGGATAACTGCAACACTCTAATTATCTCCCATCATCCTGACCTTACCTGAGCTCCATATATATAATTCTCCAACATAGTTCCTCCTAGAGTCTGACCTCCTATATCCCACACCTGTAACGCTACATGAACATTTCCTGAAACATAAAAATAAACTTTTAATCCTAACACAACTGCAAGAAACAATTAAATTCCAGCAAATATATGACAGTCTCCTCAACCATTTCAACTCTCTGAAAGAATTCAGCAGAAGACAAAAAGATATTTTTCTTACTTTTCCCATATCATGCAAATTGTCTCCAAAAGAAAACAGGCTTTGAAATTTCATACAAATTGTCTTTCATGGAGAAATAAGAAAAAATATCAATATTTTTTCGCTGAAAAAAGTCTGTTATCTGGAGCTATATATATATACACCACAACCTCTTTATAACATGGTTTGTTATAACACGGTTTTGTATATAACAGTTCAAAGATGGATCCCACAAAAATGTATAGATTATATTAAAAAATGACCATAAATGGTCATTTTTCAATATAATCTATTCATTTTCGTTAGGATATAACACGGTTGTTTAACTAACATGGTTTATGGTATGGACCCCAACAATAGGGTTATAAAGAGGTTGTGGTGTATGTATATATATATATATATATATATATATATATATATATATATATATATATATATATATATATATATATATATATATATATATATATATATATATATATATATTATGGCTGAGTAGTAAGCAGTACTACATTCTGCCACATGGCCCTGTATCGCTAACCTGATTACCAGACAAGTTTCCAGTCAACTGGCATTTCTTCAAGAGAAGAAGTTGAATAAAATTTACAAAATAGCAGCATCTTTGATTTCCAATCAGAACAATTTTAGCTATTTTTGAGCTACAAGTCACCTCAATCCTTCCAATGAAGTTCCAGGTCAATTGGCCTTTAGGTTCAGGGAAAAAAAATCAAAATATATTTTCAACATGGCAGCTATGGTGAACAATTTGAATTTGCTATTGATATGATTTTACCTATTTTGGATATACAAGTCATCCTAATACTTCCTATCAAGTTTGGAGTCACCTGGCCTTTCCATTCAGGAGACGAAGTTCAAAATAGATTTTCAAGATGGCGACTAGGGCGGCCATTTGGATTTCCGATCATAACAATTTTAGCTATTTTCGATCTATGTCACCCCGATATTTCCCAAGTTTCGAGTCAATTGACATTTTGGTTCAAGAGAAGAGGTCCAAATAGATTTTCAAGATGCCAGGCATGGCAGCCACTGGATTTCCCAATGGAACGATGTTAGCTATTTTTGATCTGCAAGTCACCCTGATACTTCCCACTAAGTTTTGAGTTAATTGGCCTTTCTGTTCAAGAGGAGCAGTTCAATATAGATTTTCAAGATGGTAGCCATCTTGGATTTTTGATCAGAATGATTTTAGCTATTTTTGATCACATGTTGCCCTGATACCTCCTTCCAAATTCGAGCCAACTGGCCTTTCCATTCATGAATAGTTCAAAATAGTTTTTCAAGATGGCTGCCACTGCAACCATCTTGGATTTCCAATTCGAACGATTTAAGCTATTTGTGATCTGCAAGTCACCCTGATACTTCCTACCGAGTTTCAAGTCAGTTGGCTTTTTGGTTCAGGAGAAGTTCAAAATAGATTTTCAAGATGGCTGATCAGAATGATTTTAGCTATTTTTGATCTACAAGTTACCCGATATTTCCTTGCAAGTTTCGCGTCAATTGGTCTTTCGGTTGAGGGAAAGAAGCTCAAAATAGATTTTCAATATGGCCACCACAGTGGTCATCTTGGATTTGTGATCCAAACAATTTTAGCTATTTTGATCTACAAGTCCTCCTACCAAATTTCAAGTCCATTGGCCTTTCAGTTCAGGAGAAGCTCAAAATGGATTTTTCTATTTTTTTTCTCTGGTGACAATCTTGTTCATTGGCACTGTATCATTTCAGCTATTTTGGTAGAGAGTCACCTAGGCAACATTCCTATGACTGATATTGGCCCAGAGGTATAGGAGGAGTAGCCATTTAAAGCAAATTGTTGACACCCCACAAACTGTTGATGCCCCATGAAGAATAACACACAACAGAAGTTAACCGATCACAAAAGCTCACCTTGATCATTTCGCGCTTAGGTGAGCTAATAAATATCATGTAAATGTACAAAAATATCAAAGTTTTATGGTAAAAATAAAATGTTTTACCTGAAGCTGTCATTTTACAGTTTTTAATGGAAGATCTTGTACTTGATGCATTAGGGTTTCCCTGACTTGCAGTTTTTACCCCCAAAAAATTGCTCTAGACCCTCAAAAGTTAGAGAAAGGGGTCCTGAGAGATGCATGTATGATGAATCTAAAAGGAACTTTATTTAACTTTGGCTTTGTATTTTTAGTCTATTTGTGATCTATTTTCCATCTATTTTTCATCTGTCTGGAAAAAATAATATCATTATTTGGACAAAAGTTAACCTCTTAAAAGCAAAAAACCCCTAAACCTTATTAAAGGATACATTAACTCCACATAAAGGAGTCACTAGGACCCTAATTTTACTGTGGTAATCATTAAATAGAAAAATACATATACCTATTTCAAGTATTTTACCTGGTAAGACAATTCTTTTCAAGAAAAAGTCCAAGCCAACTGTTTGTCTGTATTGTTTCCCAAACTGATCTTGTGAATATCTTGTAGCTAGTGATGTCTGTAAAATAAGTAACAATTATGAATGGCATGAAAAACTATCTTTTTTTTTTTTTTTGTTGTTTAAGTATTTTTTTTTTTGCAGCGACAACATAAGTCTCTCTTCAGTCTCTTGTAATAAAATAGAACCAAATCAGCAACAAGCCAAGTAAAGAGAATCTTCCCATTTGAAAGTTCTAATAAACACAAGGTTTAGCTAAAAATAATCAGTTTGCATGTTAAGGTACTTTTTTTATAATAGTGTAAAAAAAAATCTCATGATGATAAACTAGACACTAAAATTATCGAGCTCTAATTTTATTCAGAACCTCACCAGGGTTTTTAACTGACCATAATAGGGTTTTCCCCTCATATTTCATAAACTTTTACATAGCACAGCATTTATTCGGATTATGACTTTAAAGGGGGCTGGGGAGGGGGCACCTGTCATGGGCCATTGCTCCTAATATATTGTAATTATTTTTCCATCAATTATATTGCACACTATAGATGCTGGATCAAATGAAGATGACTGGCTAAAATACCCCATCATTTTATTTTATGTGCTTCTGCAATCACTTTCCTTCTTCCTCATTTTCTGGAGGCCATTTCTCTGCACTCTTGGTTACCTGTGCACAGTTCTTTGCAGTTGACACTAATCTAGTAAACAACATGCAGATATTATGGGCAGACGTTTAGTGTGGGAAATTGCTGCTTTGTGTATCAGGCTGAAATTTTTGTAGTAAACAAAGCAGGAGAAAACATCCAAAAATAATCATTTTACGTATGACGGACTTTGTTTACATTTGATATGCTATAATTATTGACTTAGTTTTTTTGTTTGTTTTTTTCATTTTGTTTTTTTTTTTTTCAAAAACATTCAAATTTGGGTATTTATGAAAAATACCCTGCTTATCTAGGGAACTGACCCTCTTACAATTCAGGCTAATTTATCTGAAAGCAGACACGTTGCACTTAAGAGTTACTGGAAAATCCGCACCATACCTGTATAAATGTGTCTGTATTTGGTATTATTTTTCAAAATGACATAATTTGGTGCGAAAGGACCCGTACTTTACGGCTGTTCAAACGTTGTCTGGAGCACTGATGGACAGAAAGTCCCTATGCAGATAAAAGATCCCACTACCAGAAAAAAAAAATTGCTTCTTAGCGGTCCATAGATATTGCAAAACTTTTTGCTGCTGGTAATGGTAAAGAATCACATTTTTTTCCCTACCATATATATACTTTGAACTATAATCATGTGTGACTGTTACTAAGAGGACAGTTCTATGGTGGAGGAAAGCCAGGGTAGTTTCCAGTTGTATAGGGACTGGGAAATACATGTACCCTGTGAAACCACCACAACCAGGAGAGAACTGCCAACCTTTTAATCATGTCATTAGGTCTGCAGCCGGACTCAAATCTACACAGCAGATGTGTGTTGCTAGTCAAACCTCACTACCGAGCTATCCTGGAGCGACCGAATTAATTGTGGAGAAAAAAAAAATGCAGCCTAAATTGAACCTTCTACCAGTTGTGTGACCTTTTTTTAACCGCAGAATGACTTTTTCACCAGCACTGGGGATACCTATCCTTGCACATGGACCCTTCAGATAAAAGTTCAATCCAGATTTCAAACTTGTTACAATTAGTGACACTCTATAAATTTATCAGACAGTGAATTTTGGACTCTTTAGACCTAGTCACTGTTATTTTTTTCCAAAATCTGGACAGAAAACTGGGACGTGATACCTTGCCAGAGGCACCATCACCCATTATCACTATTTTCAATTGTTTGTCAGGTGCTTCATCCTCGGAATCTGACATGATTCGTTGGTATTCTATTTATAAATTATGAGAAAACAAATTAATAACAGTTCTATTATTTTGACATGTCAATCGCCCTCCATTTTGGAAAATTATTTACATCCGGTCGGGTTGCCGCGCGACATATTTTTTCTGTATTTTATAAACCTTATCACCTTTTATTGCCTTTTTCGAATTATTTGAGTTTGGAAAATAATAATCAGTTATTTTTATCGTAAAGTGATATTTTAAATTGATAGATTTTTCCCAAAAATATGAATTTAATAGATCAGCTTTTCAAGGGAAGTAACCCCGATTTCCGGTATTTGGCAGGTTTCCTGGGACGCTGCTGGCATGAAATAAGAATAATTTTACTGCAATGGATGTAACATATGGCCTTTTATCGAATCTAGTGAAGACAAAATCTATTGAGCGAATTTTAGCACCAATAGCCTCGCAGGTAAATTGCGTTTGATTCATTTCTGATACATTTCAATGTTCTGTGAGGCTGTGTCATGTGTGTATTTTACATCAACATAATATCCTAGACACCCTCAGCTGAGTAATACACACAGGTCTTCCAGTACTAAGCATTGTGGACAAAGTGTCTTGCTCAAGGACAACACTTGATGCTCACTAAGGTCGAACCCGCTAACTAGCCACTGCACCAAACACTCCCCAGATTTCGCCACAAATTCCAACTAGCAAGATTGAAATTATTCTCAAAATTAGCATGTTTTCATGTTTTTTTGCATTACTAAAAGTAAAATGTTTCATCATATCATAACTACTTACAGAGACAAATGCTGAAAATAATCCTAAAATCCAGAGCAACAGATAATTTGGGGGGCATTTAGGTATTTACAGTACAGTCAGCGAGACATTCCTGTTTGTCTCATTTCGTGGTGACAGTCTCCCGGTGACTGTCCCCGATGTCTCGCTCAACATTTTTCCTGTCACGGTGACAAATATTAAGACAGCGAGATAGGTAGAATTGTCCTGATAACTCGGCGGTACATAGCGTGACCCAGCGAGACATTTTATTGCATGATTATGTAATCAGTATTGTCGATTTCCATTCACCTGAACAAAAACACTTTGCTCATGCCAGTTTGATTAAAATAAAAATCCAGGTCTTCCCAGTGTCTTTAAAACGTTAAGAAAATAAAGAAATAAAAAAGAAAAATGGTTTTGTCCTTTTATAATTTTCTTGAACATGTTGCATAATACAAATCGTTGTTCTTATTCATGTATGATATGAGAACAAGGGTACAAAATATATGTGTACTTGAAAACCGGATTTGTGTTGTGAAGAAAATTTGGTCGTACATGTATATGTACTCGTGGTAAAATGTACAATTTTCAGATTCTAAAGATGCCTTTTGTCCAGTGAAAAAGCACCTTGCTCGTGATAGAGCGGCTCCTCGCCAGGCGTCATTCTGCATCCTGTTAGTCGCAATGAAGAGTTTAAGTTGTTGATAGAAGGGGACTGTAAACAAAATTATTATTATTATTATTTAATAATTATTATTACTATGCGTATTTAATTCGGCCATTACTGTCAGAACACAGTCAGTACAAAAAATTAACTGTCACATTGAGCGATGAAATGTGACAAATTATGTGGCCTATTATGTCAGTAATTTGTAAATTTATCAAAAGCTATCTGTTTGTCTTGGGAAATCTGGCGGCTAATAATTTTCATTAAAAAGTGCGAAAAAATAATGGACAATAATTATCAATTATGATTATCAATAAGCACCCCTTATGCAATGAACTGGTAAATTTCGCAGTGAGTAAAAGAAAATGAAATACTTTACATTTGTTGGTGTGAAAAACTTGGCACTATTCAAGGGAACAACAGAATAGGAATTTCATTGACATCTATAGCTATACAGAGTTTTGAGGCAGTTTTTCTTTTTTATGTAATATATATATATAATATATAATATATTCATATATATTGAGTCTCCTCAATATATATATATATATTTATATGAGTCTCCTCAATGTACATACATAAATTAGCACATTAAAAATATATGAACAGTTTGTCGATACCAACAACTCCTCTGTTTCAAAATTGAAAGCTTTACGATGACACAGTCACTCACATTACCGTATAACATAACCGCTCATATTATCGTACAATCAAAGGCTGAAAGAATATGCCATTTCTCCAATGAATACATGTATTTATGGTTTCTGATAAAAGCATATATGATGGAGCTCATTACAACCGCAAAAATAAGGTAATAATGTATATACCCATGTAAACCTAATTTTTTTCTGTCTCGTGTGTTTACAAGGTTATTCATTACACCGACCCGCATTTCATAGATTTTTTATCATTATGCACACCCATTAGGTTAAGCAGTCTTCGCCATGAACATCCCGGTAAATCACACAGGGACAGATTCAAGAATTTTGAACAGGAAATTCGATCTAACAGTTGTGGATCGACTTTAACCCTTTCATCACTGAGTTTCTGAATTAGTCTCCCCAACATTATAAAAAGAACTAAGAACCATTATCCAAATTAGGCGTTTTATTTACACATATAAATAAAATGTACTTTTACGAATAGTAAAGATCCTGATCAGAAGGTGCACCGTCACATCTGGATCTACACTTCATCTATCTGTATCAGTGTACTGGGTTGAAAAGGTTATTAATAACTTTCAAAACTTTTTTAATTTCAAATAGTACTCTTTTTTGTCATTTTGGATGGCATATTCTTTTTCCCTTAAAAGGTCAAATTTTGTGACAATTTGAGTAGAATTAGGATAATATTGACTTTTGGAGGAAAACCCACCAACCTACCCACATGAAACTTCTTAGGTTGATATCTGCATTTATTTATTAGGCTTGTCCTAGTTATTTTTTAAAACCAAACTATATCTGAAAGGGAAATAAATCTTATGAAAACTAGTTATAGCTACAGCCAGTGGTTATAGCAGTTGTACTTGAAAACAGTAACCCACTGAGTCCCATGATTATGCAAATAAATATTTTTTTAACATATTGTGGGTACTTATTCTTGCCAGTATGTTTGGGTGGAGAAATAAGAAAACTATCAATAATTTTTGGTTGAAAAAATAAATCACCTCATTCTTAACTCTATTTTTATATTTTTTTGCCTAATTTTTTGCAATAACTTTTTGTTTACTTTTGATTTTAGCGAAACATGTTCACTGTTCAGTGACAAAGTTGTCGCGTGCGACCTTCACAAGCTTCTCCAAAAGGTCCTAGCTTCTCATGTTTTACAAGTACATGTATTGCTCCAATTAAATGAGCATTTGTCACTATGCAAAATTCATCAAGCAAAACTATCACATTAAGACCCACCTTTTGGTGCTACCTTGCAATGTTTGACTTGTTCAATGAAGCAAATATGAGGGTAGATAAAAATGTGTATAGCCTGTTATTAGCATTCATCCATGTATCTGTAAAACTTTGATTTTTATTAGCTCACCTGAGCACAAGTGTTCAAGGTGAGATATTATGATCAATCAATGTCAAGCATGCTGCGGCAATAATTTGCTTTAAAAGCCTACTCCTCCTACACCCCTGAGCCAATTGAAACTTGGTAGGAAACATCAGGGTGACAAGCTTGTAGATCAAAAAAAAGCTAAAATTGTTCAGATCGGAAATCCAAGTTGGCCGTCTGGCCGCCATCTTGAGAGTCTTTTTTTTCGCTTCTTCTCCCGAACCGAAAGGCAAATTGACTCGAAACTTGGTAGGTAGCATCAGGGTGATTTGTAGTTAAAAAAGAATAGCTAAAATTGATTTGATCGGAAATCCAAGAAGGCCGCAATGGAGGCCATCTTGAAAATCAGTTTTACACTTCTTCTCCTGAACCAAAAGGCCAGTCAACTCGAAACTTGAAGTATCATGGCACCTTGTAGATCAAAAATAGCTAAAATTGATTTGATCAGAAATCCAAGATGGCCAGCATGGCTGCCATCTTAAAAATTAATTTTGCCCTTCCTTTCCTGAACCGAAAGGCCAAATGACTCGAAACTTGGTAGGAAATATTGGGGCAGCTTGTAGATCAAAATTAGCTAAAATTGTTCCGATCAGAAATCCAAGATGGCCACCAGGGCCACTGTCTTGAAAATGTATTTTTCGCCTCTTCTTTTGAACCAAAAGGACAATTGACTTGAAACTTGGCAGGAAGTATCAGGGTGACTTGAAGATCAAAAATAGCTAAAATTGTTCTGATCAGAAATCCAAGATCGCCACCATAGCGGCCATCTTCTTCTCCTGAACCAGAAGGCCAATCTACTCAAAACTTGGTAGGAAGTATTGGGGCAACTTGTAGATCAAAAATTGCTAAAATTGTTCCAGTCGAACATCCAAGGTGGTCGCCATGGCGGCCATCTTGAAAATCTATTTTGCCTTCATCTCTTGAACTGAAAGGCCAATTGACTTGAAACTTGGTAGGAAATATTTGGGCAACTTGTAGATCAAAACCATCTTACATTGTTTTAGTTCAGAAATCCAAGATGGCTGCCATGGTGCTCTTGAAAATCTATTTTCCCCTTCGCCTCCTGAACCGAAAGGTCAACTGACTCGAAACTTCATAGGAAGTATCATGGTGACTAGCTAATCTAAAACAGCTAAAATTGTTCCTATGGGAAATCCAAGATGGCCGCCACAGACTTTCTTGAAAATCTATTTTGCCCTTCATCTTCTGAACCAAGAGGCCAATTGATTAGAAATTTGGTAGGTAGCATCAGGGTGACGCAGATCAAAAATAGCTAAAATTGTTTGATTGGAAAGCCAAGCTGTCATGGCTGCCATCTTGAAAATCTATTTTGAACTTCTGAACCAAACTGACAATAGACTTTAAACTTGGTAGGAAGTCTCTGGTTTGTTTTGATTGGTCATCTTGAAATTTTTTTCCCTTCATCTCCTGAACCGAAAGGCCAACTGACTCAAAACTTGGTAGGAAGTATCAGGGTGACTTGCAGTTTGAAAAATAGCTAAGATCATTCCAGTCAGAAATTCATGATGGCTGCCATGGCCGCCATCTTTAAAATCTATTTTTCGCGCTTCTTTTCTTGAACCGAAATGCCAGTTGACTTGAAACTTGTCTGATAATCAGATGAGCGATACAGGGCCATCATGGCCCTCTTGTATTTTTATTTATCTGAGAAAAGCAAGGAGAAAAGATGCTCTCTGAGCATATATGCTATTACCCTTGTCATGCTGAACCCGGATATACCCTGCCTTTGCAAACAGTATAGATCCAGATCAGTTGGCTTCTGAAGAATCTGGATCTGTACTGTTTGCCATTACGTATTTGAATTTATAGCAACAATCAGGATCAAGCAATCTGATTGGCTGAAAATTAGAAGTGGGTGTGGCATCTTAATTTATTCAGCATGACAAGGTTTAATAATAAAGCTCCAGATCAGCCAGCAACAGCAAATCTGGGCCCAGTTGTTCGAAGCGTTGTTAGCTTAACAAGCTCATTAAGGATCATTTCGTTACGTAACTGTTTTAGGGAATTCAGTGTACAATATTCTGATATTTTTTGCTGAAAAAAATGTGAGTAGCTTTTGCACTGCAAGAGCTACACATTTTTTCAGCAAAAAATTTCAGCGTATTTGCATAGCACGCGATGTAAATTTTAACGAATCGCTAACTAACGACATCGTTAGTTTTGAACAACTGGGCCCTGATAAAGAACTTTGGCAGATACATAATGACTTATCATTATAATCGTTTCACTACAGAACCATGTTAGTTCACCATTTTGACGCAAATGACCCTCATGGGTTGATGCGTCGTTAAACCTGAACTCATCATCATCATTGGCAGATACATATAAATTGATGCATTCAACATTATTCAGGGATTCTGTAAGCAGACAGTGAAGTCCCTGATCAGACTGTGCAGCTGCACAAACTGATCTGGGCATCTGCTTTGTTTCTTGAGCTGAGATTCAATGCCACTGTCAACAGTCACTCTCAGTCTTGATGTGATGATGGGAAGTTATGCCATTTTTTGTGTGTTTCCTCTCTGCAGTATAATGTCCTAGACATTATGATGGGATACTACCACCTGTTGCATTATACTGACACCGGTGTGACCATTCCTACTGTACTCAGAAAGATGTTTTTGGCTTGGCATTTTATTTTAGATGAAAATATTTTGTTTGATTGACCGTATCTTATCAGAAAACTTTTGTCTTTTCTGTTTCTGTGTTTCTGTGTTTTGTTCTCGAACATTTACCCTAAAATTAAGTTTACGGCCAAAAATTGGGCCTGACTTATGCAATTTCTATAGTAAAGTGATTTTTTTTTAAATTTTTGTATAAGAAAATTTTCTTTACTTTTCTTTGCTGAATTTGAATTACCAATGTTTCACTACAATATTGTGAAAATTTCAGGAAAAATTGAACAGCGGAACTTGTTGAAAATCTGCTACAAGTTACCTACCCTACAGGTTTCTGCATAATTTGCATTCATTTTTACTGTGGGGAAAAGTGAAAATACTTGATTTTTTAAAAACCAATGACTAGAATAAAACCTTTTGTGCATAGGTAGTTAGGACAAATGGTTTTGCTTTAAATCATGACAAAATTTTGCAAATTTACTTTTCTGTGTAAAGTGCCAAGCAAAAAACCTATTTCTGACAGATGTCGAAAGCACAGTACCGGTAGCTCTTCTACCTAATGCTGAGTGCCAAGAGACAGAATTACTGGTACCAATTTTATAAAGTTTTAGATATGACCAGGCTGGAGTTCAACCGTATAACTGGTGGGAGCTCTACCAGCTAGGCCACACTGACTGGTCATGGGCCTTTGCCAAAGGAACACTTTCACATACTGTGACTCATTTATTTTTAATCCTTCTCTTGCTGATCACGACATGCTTCTCTTAGCAAACAGTGTAGATCCAGATCAGTTGGCATCTGAAGAAGCCAACTGATCTGGATCTGCACTGTTTGTAATTAAATATGTGAATTTCTATCAAAAACCCAGATCAAGTAATCTGATTGGCTGGAAATTAGAAGTGGGCACGGCATCTTAACTTATTCAGCATGACAAGGGTTAATGCTGTTGAGCTACTGTCTGATTTTACGCAAATTGATACGACTAAAAATTGAACCAGTGAAAGAATGGGAAATAGAGGTTAGTAGGTATCCTTTCCCACCCACCTCAGTGCACCCCACCCCACACCACCTCCATAATCAGTAACCAGTCTTAAGATTACTTCTCTTGATTATGAAAAGAAAATGTCTGCCTTCTTTTATAAAATTGAAATTCTTTCATATTAGTAGAACAGACACTGCAAGACTTTGCAGGCTAGGACATTTTGGAGAAGTCTGTGTAGATTACCTGTGCAGCTTTATGACAAGACATACATGTACATGTATATCACAAAACTAAAAAAAAAAAAAAAATTTATCCAAGAAACATGAAGCGGAAAAATATTTAAAGTCCTGGATTTCTGTTCTCTTGGTAAGTTATTAACAACCCTCTAGTAATATAATATGATGACCCTATTGATACCTGTGTCAAGCACACTTTTCACCTGCTTTCTTTACGTCATTGTGGCATGACTGACAAATGCAGACTTTGAAAAATGATGGGATCTTGTAAAGTTAAGATTTTTTTCGCTCACCTGAGCATGAAGTGCTCAAGGTGAGCTGTTGTTGTCAGTCAATGTCCGGCGTCAACAATTGCTTTAAAAGCCTGCTTCTCCTGCACCCCAGGGCCAGTTGACTCGAAACTTGGTAGGAAGCATCTGGGCGACTTGTAGATCAAAAATAGCTCAAATCGTTCTGATCAGAAATTCAAGATGGTTGCCATGGCCGCCATCTTGAAAATCTATTTTTCGCTTCTTTTCCTGAACCGAAAGGCCAATTGGCTCGAAACTTGGTGGGATGCAACGGGGTGACTTGTAGATCAAAAAGAGCTAAAATCGTTTCTATTGGAAATTCAAGATGGCCACCATGGCTGCCATCTTGAAAATCTATTTTTCACTTCTTCTCCTGAACCAAAAGGCCAGTTGACTCGAAACTTGGTGGGAAGCATCAGGGAGACTTGTAGATAAAAAAAAAAAGTAAAACTGTTTCGATCGGAAATCCAGGATGGCCACCATGACGGCCATCTTGAAAATCTATTTTTGGCTTCTTTTCCTAAACTGAAAGGCCAATTGACTCGAATCTTGGTAGGAAGCATCCAGGTGACATGTAGATCAAAAATAGCTAAAATCGTTGGGATTGGAAATCCAAGATGGCCGCCATGACTGCCATCTTGAAAATCTATTTTTTTTGCTTCTACTCCTGAACCGAAAGGCCAGGTGACTCAAAACTTGGTAGGAAGTACAGTGTATCTGGGTGACTTGTAGATAAGAAAGAGCTAAAATCCTTCTGATGGGAGATCCAAGATGGCTGCCATCTTGAAAATCTATCTTTTGCTTCTGAACCAAAAGGCCAATTGACTTGAAACATGGTAGGAATCATCAGGGGCCAATTGACTCGGTAGGAAGCATCGGGGTGACTTGTAGATCAAAAATAGCTAAAATCGTTCCGATCAGAAATTAGTCGCCATGGCAACCATCTTGAAAATCTATTTTTCGCTTCTTTTCCTGAAACGAAAGGCCAATTGACTCGAAACTTGGTAGGAAGCATCCAGGTGACTTGTAGATCAAAAATAGCTAAAATAGTAAGGATGAGAAATCCAAGATGGCCGCTATGATGGCAATCTTGAAAATCTATTTTTCGCTTCTTCTCCTGAACCGAAAGGCCAATTGACTCGAAACTTGGTAGGAAGCATAGGGGTAACTTGTAGATCCAAAAAAAAGCTAAAATCCTTCCGATGGGAAATCCAAGATGGCCGCCATGGCGGCCTTCTTGAAAATCTATCTTTTGCTTCTTCTCCTGAACCAAAAGGCCAATTGACTTGAAACATGGTAGGAATAATCAGGGTGACTTGTAGATCAAAAATATCTAAAATAGTTCCATTTGGAAACCCAAGATGGCTGCCATGGCAGCCAGCTTGAAAATCTGTTTTTTTTTTAATTCTACTCCTGAACCAAAAGGCCAATTGACTCGAAACTTGGTAGGAAGCATCGGGATGACTTTTAGATCAAAAATAGCTAAAATTGTTCCTATCGGAAATCAAAGCTGGGGGCCATGGCAGCCATCTTGAAATCCAAGATGGTGGCTGTGGGGGCCATCTTGAAAATCTATTTTTGGCTTCTTCTCCTGAACCAAAAGGCTAATGGACTTGAAACGTGGTAAGAAATATCAGAGTGACTTGTAGGTCAAAAAAGCTAAAATAGTTCCTCTCAGAAATCCAAGATGGCCGCCATCTTGAAAATCTATTTTTCTCTTCTTCTGGACCGAAAGGCCAGTTGACTTGAAACTTGGTGGGAAGCATCAGGGTGACTTGTAGAGAGAGAGAAAAAAAAGTAAAATCGTTCCGAGCGGAAATCTAGGATGGCCACCATGGGGCAATATTGAAAATCTATTTTTCACTTGTCCTGAACTGAAAGGCCAATTGACTTGAACCTGGGTAGGAAGCTTTGGAGTGACTTATAGATAAAAAATAGCTAAAATTGTTCAGATCAGAAATCCAAGATGGCCATCATGGCGGCCATCTTGAAAATCTAATTTTGGCTTCTTCTCTTGAACTGAAAGGCCAGTTGACTCGAAACTTGTTAGGAAGCATAGGGGTGACTGGTAGATCAAAAATAGCTTAAATAGTTCCGATCGGAAATCCAAGATGGCAGCCATCTTGAAAATCTATTTTTCGATTCTTCTTCTGAACCTAAAGGCCAATTGACTTGAAATTTAGTAAGAGTCATCGAGGTGACTTGTAGATAAAAAATAGCGAAAATCGTTCCAATTGGAAATACAAGATGGCCGCCACAGTTGCCATCTCGGAAATCTATTTTGAACTTCTTCTCCTGAATAGAAAGGCCTATTGACTCGAAATTTGATAGGAAGTCTTGGGGTGACTTGTAGATCAAAAATAGCTAAAGTCTTTCTGATCAGAAATCCAGGATGGTCACCCTAGCAGCTATGTTGAAAATCTATTTTGAACTTTTTCTCCTGAAACAAAAGGGCAATTGACTCAAACTTCATTGGAAGTATCGAGGTGACTTGTAGATCAAAAGTAGCTAAAATCATTCTGATTAGAAATCCAAAATGGCCATCATCTTGAAAATCAGTATTGAACTTTTTCTTGTGAACCGAAAGGCCAGTCGACTCAAACTTTTCTGATAATCAGGTGAGCGATACAGGGCCATATTGGCCTTCTTGTTTATCTAATTAACGGAAAATTAATTTGAAGCTGGAACCTTTTGGAGAAGTTTCTTTGGGTTGCCCACTACAATTTTGTCGCTGAACATCTTTTGCTAAAATCAAAAATAAAAAAAAATGTTATTGCAAAAACAGTAAGCAAAAAAAAAAAAAAAATAGAGTTGTATGGAAACCTGGTTTTCTCGCAGCTTCGCTTATATTTTTCCAGATATCCTTGCTGATTATTTTGAATGAGTCACAAGATGCTGGTTCTCTTCAAAACGAAGACATGGTTCCCTGTGCTCAGGCTGTCATGGATGCAGCTAGTCGCCTTATTCTTGTTGCAAAGCAACAGGCACAGTCTTCCACAGATCAGGTATGCATGTTTTGTTTTGTTTTATTATTTGCGTAGTTTTGAATGAATACTGTTTAGTACTCTCTAGTTTACCTTAAGTATTCAGACAGAACAAACAGCACAGACCAAGGTCAGATGTTGCAGAATACATTGTCTGATTAGGATTTACAAATGGACTTCTGAAAATTTTAACAAGTGTGGTAAGGGGTTAAGGTATTCAAACATTTAGGGTAAATACAGTAGGTTTTGTGCAAAGCTGATTAGTTGTATAAATTTAATTTTTATGATGTTAAGAAAGTAGTTCAGCCATGTCAAGAGACTGGTCATAGGTGGTTACGATGCAATTATCACACTAATCCTTAATGTACCATAAATTAATAAATATGTAATCATAATCTGGAGTTAATACTTAAAGGCTCCATATCTCTAAAAAAATAGACATTTTACTATCCAAGAAAGGTTTAACCCTTAAAATGCCAAACACAACAATTCTCGTCTGCTTTGTCTTCTGCCGGTTACTTTAAAAGTCATTGTTGCAAGCAGTGTGGACCCATATCAGACTGCTCCTCTAGAAGCAGTCTGATCTGGGTCTATACTGTTTACCTGTATACTTGAAAAGTTTGCCAAAGTATACTTGAAAAGTTTACAAGGAGATGCAGCAGACGACATGAACAGATGACATTTTCAGATGTAGTTTTCCTTGGTGTCTTAAGGGTTAATAAATTGATATATGGTATTAATACAATCATAAAATGTAGCACCTGACAGCCTGTAAAATTTTAGTTAGTCTCTCATCCTTGAAATTCAGAGATACAATAAAAAATCATTTCATTTTTGATCCAGTTAAAAAAACCAGAGACTAACTGAAATTTTACAGGCTGTCAGATGCCACATTTTATGATAATATTTATACTATATATATATATCAATTTATTAATTTTTTCTTAGATAAAAATGTCTACTTTTGAGGAATATGGAGCTTTGAAAGGACTAAGCAAAATTGTAGCGGACGGCATTCTAACATTGATTTTGTTATTTTTCGTAGAAAATAAGATATGACATTTCATATGAATTGTCTACTAGCCAGATAATTCCCACTGAATGTTAAACCTTATTTTCTCTGAGAAGTAAAACAAATAGTTCAGAGTGCCATCTGCTGTAGTTGTGATTAGCACTTTAAAGGTTAAAATCAGTTTGTTTCGTTAATGCAAAGACATGCTGAGATTCCCTAATTTGGTGTCCTTCAAATCGTGACTAAAGGAAAAACTTTCTACCTTGTTTACAAAGACTGGGTTATCTCTGAAACATGTTTTATGTATTTTTATATACATGTACATGTATATCTAGAAAATAACTAGAGCAAGTTGATGGCCCGCATATCCCCGCACCACCAACACCATCGCATATCTCCGCACACATCAAAATTCCAAATGCTCCAAACTCCAGTCCTCATCCATAGGGTTATTGTCTGTGACAGTTTCAAGCTTCTAGCTCTAAAAGGCTATGAGGAGTTGTGTGACAATCAAAAAAAAGGACCCAAAATCCTACTTTTTGACCTCTGGTGACCCCCAGACATGCCCTCGGGGCAAAATTTTTGCACCACTGTATTCTACTCTTCATTACCTATGATTTGATGTGCAACATGACTATGTTTGTACAAAATGGATTTTGGACCCTTTGGGGCCACATCCGCCTGGCCCTGCCCCCAGGGGTTACATCAAAATTCAGAATGTGTTTCTCCAGCCCTCATCCATAGGGCTATCCCCTGTGAAAGGTTTGAGATTCTAGCTTAAATGGTCTAGGAGCAATGATGTGACATTGCAGACGGACAGACGGAGGGTGGGTGGGTATCACAATATCCTTGTCTTTTCTTCGAAAAATAGGAGGATAAAAATGATTGGTTGTGGGCATGCTAATGCTAATGGGAAAATTGGTTGTATTATTCTTCTGAATGGATAGTTTTGGGGTTTGGAGTGCCCCTCAGGGAGAGGTGAAGAATTGTAGTGACATAATCAGTGGTGCCCTAACAACTAAAGGGACTAAACTGAACTGAACTGATTCTGCAGATGATGTCAGATCCCCAGTGTTGTTAAAGAGAGATTTTATCCTATCTCAGTTAACCATGAAATATACATTGAAACCTGTGCTAACCTTTTCAGCCCTGCAGACCAAAGCAGGTACAATGTACCTCTGCAAACAGTGTAGATCCAGATGAGATGGCTCATGAGTCATTCTCACCTTGATCTACACTGTTTGCATTAAAACACATCAATCTTTTTAACAAAGTATAACTGCATTAATTTTTAATTCGTTCTAGTTTTACATTTTATGCATATATGACTTCTCATTATAACCGTTTCATAACAGAACCAAGTTAGTATACCATTTTGACGCAAATGACCCTTATGGGTTGATGCGTTGTTAAAACTGAACTCATCATTGCCATTCTGTTTTCGTTTTTGACTGAGATCCCTGTCTACAATAATAGACACTTTGAAATTCAAACCTGGAAGAGTCCACTTTAGAAACTCAAGGGGTAAAAGTGTTATGCAAGCACCTATGGAAGGTTAAAAAAAAAAAAGAAAACTTTGCCTACTATAATCTGAAAGCTGGTCATTTAATACAGTTGATTGCTGAATAAAGGTAGCCTTTAAGAGAGGTATGATTGCTGTTGGTAAAAAACCCACTTATTCAGAGGCAGCATCTCAGCATGACTGATAATATTATTTGAGATGTTAAACCTCATCTCAGCTGTCCAACTTTCTTTCTTTCTACCAATTACTCTGAATCAGTCATATCTGACTATTATTTCAGAGGACAGTTCGATGGTGGAGGAAAGCCTGGGTAGTTTCCAGTTGTATAGGGACTGGGAAATACCCTGTGAAACTACCGCAACCAGGAGAGACTGCCAACCATTCACACATGCCGGTCATCGTGTCCCCAGCTGGACTCGAACCTACACGGCAGAGGTGTGTAGCTAGTCGTGAGAGAAACCTCGCTACCGACTGAGCTATCCCGGCAGGTTTGACTGCTCTCTTGTCTAAAGTTGTCTAAAGAACATTAAAAAAATGTAGGAGCAGTTTGTTTATGCCATAAGAGTGATTTTGTCATGATGACATATCTTTTTGACAGGAATTCATTGCTCAGACTTTAAGCTCATGTGAGGTTCTAGAACTGTCCAGCTCAAACTTGTACGTTGCTGCAGAGAGACTTCAAGGAGTTGGTCCAAGCAAAGAAGCGAGAAATAAACTTGTTCAAGCCAGTAAAGATGTCCTCCAGGGAACCATGAAGGTAATTTAAGGAGCAAATTTATGCAGATAAACATCAGGGCCCAGTTGTTCAAAGCATCGTTAGCTTAACAAGCTCGTTAGTGGTCAAAATCTTAACCCTCTAGTAAGTTCAATATTTAATTCACAGGTATTTTTCTGAAAAAAAAATGTGAGTAACTTGCAAATTCAAAAGCTACTCACTTTTTTACAGCAAAAATATTAGCATATATGCCATATTTAATGATTGAAGTTTTAAAGATATGTTAACTAACAACATCATTAGTTTTGAACAACTGGGCCCAGTACTCCTTGTGAGAATCACTTGACTTCAAAATGATATCTTTTTCTTTAATATTTCTCCATATGCACAGTATGATAAAATGGACTTTATGGCATTATAGCTCCAGATAAGAGGTATCCACAAAGTATTTTTCTTATTTCTCCATGAAAATGTATGTTGTGGTATCCATTGGAAGTGCCTCACAGAGGCAC
Source organism: Anodontia alba (assembly GCA_964016985.1). Classification (NCBI taxonomy): domain Eukaryota; kingdom Metazoa; phylum Mollusca; class Bivalvia; order Lucinida; family Lucinidae; genus Anodontia; species Anodontia alba. The sequence continues at coordinate 81,971,730 of OZ024821.1, read as the reverse complement.
TTCTAATGAGTATCCAGAACATATATGTTTTCATGGAGAAATAAGAAACATATCCATACATGTACGTTTATCATCTGTGCCTCATCTGGAGCTGTGTGCATCCAAGATGCACATACCGTAAGGTACATTGTGTCAGGCTGCAGTTTAAACCTTGTCATGCTAAATAAAGATACAACACCCATTTCTAATTGTCAGCCAATCAGATTTCTTAACCCAATGTATACTGAATTGTCTCTCCCACACAATATATTGGAAGAGTCCAATTTCAATTTTAGGTACGTCCAGCTATGAGATCTACATATTCCTAGAGAAAAATGGCTAAATTATTTGTAAACAGTGTAGACCCTGATCAGACGCCACATTCTGTGGCATCTGATTTGGGTCTGCACTGTTTGTCAATTACCCTTTTACGGGTATCCCGACTACAATGGGTTAATCCAGATTGTAGATAAAAAATCAAATACTGAATGACAAACAGTGCAGATCCAGATCAGTTGGCTTCTTCAGAAACCAACTGATCTGGATCTACACTGTTTGTAAAGGCAGGGTATATCTGGGTTCAGAAGGACAAGGGTTAAATAATAATGGGCCTGCAAGACTAATATTAGCCTGTGCATTCACACAGTCAGATCAGAGTCTTGTTTTCTATCTGAAAAAGCCTTGGATCTTATGCTATCCACAGAGCAGCCAGCAAAGATGGATCAGACTGCACAAATGTACAGGCTGACCTGAGTCATTGCTCTGGACATACAAATGTGGTAGAGTTTTTCCTGTTACAGCTCATTAGTGGTGTTATGGCAAAGTCATTAGAATCACCTAAGTAAGAATATGTTGCTCTGGATGTTTCTGTTGTTCAAACTCAGTATTTTTCTTGTAAAGAAAACATGTTCGGAAATTTTTTTAGAATTACCACTGAGCGTTTGCTTGTAACTTATGTATATATGATTGTGTTCTTTCTTACAGTTGCATCATATTTTTTGTGTTAATCATAAGGAGTTTGTGATGGTATTTCTGGGATAATTTTTCTTATGTTTACATAAAAACATATTTTGGGTACTTATTAAAAGGGCCTCAGTGAGGTGCTTCTAATGAGTACCCACAACATGGAGACCTGAAAAAAATTATCCCAGAATTATTACCAAATACTCCTGCTTAACAATCACAAGTCTTATGGTTTTAACTGATCTGTTTTAGGTTTTGCTTGTTGCTGATGATGCTGAAATCCGTCGACTGATCACAACCACACATATTGTAACGGATAAACTGAGCTTTCTCTCAGAGTCCCGGACAATGCCTGATCTTCTCACTAGATTTAAGGTGAGTTCTTGTTGTTTTTTTCTTGTTTGCAGTGAGATATGAGTACAGTATCTCACTGAAGGCGGTATTATATCAGTCTTTTTTATAAGCTTTGTAAAATAATCTATTTCCCTCCTTTATCACATTTAACAATGATAAATAGTTCTTTGCAGTAAAGGCTTTTTTCCAGTAAACAGTAAGTCCTGGGGCAGGCAGTGAAAATTATCTACCAAAATCATAATGGTGCTGCATATTCATTACTTTATTTCATTTTTTTTTCTCTCTACAATTTTCAGATTTCAGATGAAAATTTTAGTCATACTTTTCTTAGTAACCGTGAAGCCTAGAGCTGAAACTTGGTACACACTTGGACAGTAGGTGGGTGTATCATGTGTACTGAAATCATGATGCTGTTATATTGTTGCTTTATTTCTCTATTTTTCTCTCTCTTCAATTCTAGTTAAAACTGAAAAGCACCTGTCTTAAGGAGGCATATTGGAAGAGATGTCATTATCCTATTTCCCCAACTTAAATCCTCCCCATATCTAGGATTACAAAATTGACTTTGCAATACATATAATTTGTGATAGATTTTTTTTTTTCTCAACATTTCTGAGTATCCAATATTCTCAAATACTATTAAGTAACTTGAATAAACTAAGAAAGTTTGGACATAATGAGAAACCTATTCTCTATTATACAGGAATGGTGATGGATATGTTCAGTTTCAGTCCTGTAAGGATGTCAGGACTTTCTTCTTCACTATTTAGAAACATCAGAAATCAGACATTTTGTAGATGCTTACTATGAACACCCTTGAGTGCATAGACATTTCCACTGTTGTTTATGACATGCATATAGGATAGCTAATCACCTTAAAAATCTCCAGATAATTTTTTTTTCCTCATGAAAATGTATGTTGTGGGTAGAGATGCATCTAATGTGTACACAATATATGTTTTCATGAGAAATAAGAAAAAAATATTAACCCTTGTCCTGCTGAACCTGGATATGCCCTGCCTTTGCAAACAGTGTAGATCCAGATCAGTTGGCTTCTTCAGAAGCCAACTGATCTGGATCTGCACTGTTTGCCATTAAGTATGTGAATTTATGTCAAAAACCTGATTCAAGTAATCTGATTGGCTGAAAATTAGAAGTGGGCGTTGGATCTTAATTTATTCAGCATGACAAGGGTTAATACTTCTTGGTTAAAAAAAATAGTGGCTAATCTGGATCTATGTCAAAAAGAGCACAGTTTCATTATTTCTCACCAGGAGTTCACAGATGCCTTGGCTGTTATGACAAGTCTGGCTAACAAGCGACAAAGGGACTTAACTCAGCCGTGCCAGAGGGAAAGAATTATCACAGCTCTGAGTGTGCTAAAGAAATGTTTGTCGTCCCTTAGTGTTGTTATGCAGAATTTTGTCAAGTACACAGATAATCCACAGGCAGAAGTAAGTTGGTCTTAACCTGTTTTGACTATTTTTAATAGTATTGGTTGTTCAAGCTGATCTGATCTGTTATCTGCTTCTGTAACAGGAATATATATGTATGTTGGGAGCAAAAAGGACTGCTAAGTGTACGGTATATGTCCTAACATTTCGAACACTTTATTCCATACTATTTTTGCCTGAATCTTGCTTTTTATGCACCTGTTGCTTAAAATACTTAGTGGAATGCGAACAGTGTAGACCCTGATCAGACTGCTCCTTCAGGAGCAGTCTGATCTGGCTCTGCACTGTTTGCATATGTCTTTTTGTCAGACACTTTGGTGTTTGAAATTTTAGGACATTTACCATAGTTGTAAACAGCAAAGACCTATGTTAGCATCTGTCCTCATTTTTCTAAACATTCATTTGGTTTTAGGTCTGTGTTGTGTACATGTTCTTCAAGATGCTTGTTTGCTTGGAGAAATTTACATGATATTTATATGGTCCAGTCAAGAAGCATTTGTTATTTAAGCTAGTTACAGTTTCATCAGTAGGAACCTTAATCAGAGCTTCTTAAGTTCTATTTCAAGCAAAACATCAGTGATATTTTTCTGATTTCTCAGCAAAATCATATGATGTAGGTGCTCATTAGAAGCACCTTGCTAAGATGCTTCTGCTGGAATCCACTACATATGTTTTCCTAGAGAAATAACAAAATATTTTTTATTGGATAAACCTCTTATCCCATTATTTAGGATAAATACAGTAATCAGCAACAAAGTTCCTGACCAGCCCATGCAAGTGTAGAATGTGTCCTGGATCTTCACTGCTCATTTGCTGTAAAGTAACTGCTTAGCTTCAGATAAGAGAAGGTATCAGCATAAGTTTTTTTTCTTATTTCTCCAGTAAAATGTATGTTGTGGGCACTCAATAGAATTGCATAAGTTACTTTGGAGAAATAAGAAAAATATCAGGTCCCAGTTGTTCAAAGCATGGTTAGCTTAAAGAGTTTGTTAATGACAAACTCTTTAATTGTTGTAGCTAAGGTGTTTTCAAATACATTGGTATTTATGCTGCAAAAATGTGAGTAGCTTTTGCAATGCAAAAGCTACTCACACTTTTTCAGCTAAAATATCAATGTATTTGCCATATTTCAAGATAAAAATTTTAATGTCGTATTAGCTAACAACTTCGTTAAGTTTTGAACAGCTGGGCCCAGTACTTTATGGCTGAAAAAAAAGAGTGTCATATATGGAGCTATAATAACTATAGCATGTCCTATACTAAGGGTATTTCATTTTCTTCACTAAAGGTTGGAAAGACATATGTGGTGAATGAGATCCTGTCAGCTATAAGAGATGTAGTAGATGCCGTACAGAACAGGGACACAGAAGAAGAAATTGCAGAGACAGAAGAGTCTGGATACTTTGTTTCAAGAATAGACCAGGTAACAGAAAATAATTTTTTACCATTTTGATTCAAAATATTTGGACATCCTAACTTACCATACTTGTCTGAAAAAATTGAAGAAGTCCATTTTACTAACTATTAATGTGTCTAGAAACTGCTGAATGAGTAGCAATTACTGCATACCCTGATTGGACACCATGTTTTGTGTTGTTTGATCTGGGTCTAGACTGTTGGTATGTTTAATGTTTATCCAAATGCTTAGGATAAATAAAATAGGGTAAGTGGATGTAACCTCTGATGTGCTTCAAAAATCAGATTTACTGCTGGTGAAGATGTGTTTTCTACTGATGTATGAATCAGTCGGTGTAGACATCCTTTTCATTAAGTTTGTAAATTGGAGGCTTAAATCCATAAAAAGAGGGCATGCACTATGGAGATTTACAAATGATCCATTGAGTGATTAGCATATGAAGTAAAATTTTCAACAGATGACATTTTGAAATATTTTTGCTATTGTTGCCAGAAACTAGGCTTTAACTTTTCATGCAAATTGTCTCCTCAAGAAAGAATTTGCACGAAATGTTACAGCCTATTTTCTTGGAAAATAAGAAAAATATTTTTTATCTAGTAAATTTGCTCAGAGAGTGGGGGTTAAAAGGCTTTAAGTAGAAGGCCATGTTTGAAGAGTTGAATGCAGTTTGTCTTCCTACCTCCTGTAAATGTAAAGGCTGTTCAGATCTGTTCAGATCAGTGTATGTTATAATTATATGTAGAGCTATGTGTGTAGATTAGTCTCTGTAACATGTATTAAGGAGGATCTGCATAGAATAAAACAATAACTGACAGCCACATGCATGTTTCTATGTATGATAACAGAAAATGAATTTTGGTATGTGTTGCCAGTCTATTTATTCCAGTGTGAACTTTCAGGTTGAACAGTCTCATAGCTTCATTGAAAGGCATGGCCCAATCCCTTCCATCACTGTTTTAAACCTTCCATTGAAGAGTACTGATTCATTGAGATTCTTTTTTTTTTTTTTATTTATTTGTTTTTTTGTTGTTTTTTTTTTTGTTTTTTTTTTTTCAAACAAAAAAAATCCAAGTTAGGTCCAGCCTGCATCAGCACTGAAGACAGACTTTTTATAGCATTTCTCCCAGGGGGTCGAGTTGTACGAACCTTAAATAAACAGTTTTTCACTGCAATTACCATTATAATTTTGATAACTAACACAAGAAAAACATTACTTCAAATTGTTATTGTTCCAGGCCCTGGAAGCTTTGAATGAGGAGAGTAGAGATGAACTCCACATAGATTTAGAGATGTGGACAGAGGGAATTGTTCGACACAGTATGACTGTTGCACATCTCTGCTATGATAATCATCGGGATGTGATTATAAAGACATGTCAGAGAGTAAGTATACTTGTAATTATTAACCCTTGTCCTGCTGAATAAATTAAGATGCCACACCCACTTCTAATTTTCTGTCAATCAGATTACTTGATCCAGGTTGTTGATACAAATTCATGTGCTTAATGACAACAGTTCAGATCCAGATCAGTTGGCTTCTTCAGAAGCCAACTGATCTGGATCTACACTGTTTGCAAAGACAGAGCATATCCAAGTTCAGCAGGACAAGGATTAAAGATGTTTTACATGCATAACAAAAACACCCAATAAAGAAACAAGAACCAGTATGTCTGCTTAAGGGGACCAGATACACTTGATAGATTTTCCACCATTTTTTAAAAGGGAGACAGCTTTTGTGACTTCCTATTTAGGTTCAGGCACACCAACACCCTAATCTAAAGAAAAGAATTTACTCAAAAATGGAGTAGACCTGTTTTCAGAAGGGGATTGGTGTGCAGGAAATTGTAACAAGTGAAAAAAGGCAGATCACCATTTCCCCAGCCAGGGATTGAACCTGGTCTACTGGACTCATTGTACACCCTACTGCATTGCTATAAAAGCCAGCTAAGTGTTTCAAATACCTATCACTACTACATGTTCCCCCTCCTGTTTTAGATTCATCTTGAATTTCCATTTCAGTTTACAGTGTAATTTCTCTGTACACAGATGTGCTCAAGAGTCTCTTTTTAATCATTTATTATGCTACTCGGAATCCAAACAGGACCACCTGCATGACAGGCAAACACCCTTCTGTATCCCTATAAAAGCCTGCTTGTACTGCAAAGCAGTACAAGTGTATCAGATACCTATCACTTCTACAAAACCAAACAGGAAATCACAAAAGTTGTCTCCCTTCTAAAAATGGCGGAAATCCACCAGGTGTATCTAGTCCCTTTAAGGAACTGACCAGGCTGCATATCTATGCATGCTGATCCATACAGAGTCCATAAAGAAGAACTATAGTCCATAAATAAGGACAAATGAGTCATGCAAACAGCAACAGCCAACCTGCATAGATATGCAGTTTAATGTGGCTTTTGGAACACCACCAAATATTTGACTTACTCATTAAAGACTGGAGACCCCTAAACGGGGAACTGGCAAACAGCACAGACCCAGATCAGACACTGCAGAATGTGGCATTTGATCAGGGTCTCCACTGTTTGCAAATAGTTCAACCATTTTTCTGTAGGAATATCTATATCATATTAGCCTGACATACCTAAAATCGAAAATTGACTCTTCCAGTATATAGTTTAGGAGAGTTTATTCAGTCTTTAACGGGTTAAATGAATATAGTGCTTTCTTGACACTATCAGTAGTATGTTTTTCATGTTTCTATTCATCATTTATTTTATCACTTGGTATGAGCATAATTAGTGCACCAAAGACCTGTTTTCTCAGTATGGTTAATTTACTTTTGTTAATTACAGTTGATTCAGGTAAAAGGGAGAGTGCTACAGCTGTATCAGTCACAGAAATCCAACCCTGATTTGCCAACACTGAGGTAAAGTTTTCAATTGTAGAGCAAGTGGACAGATTTATTCATTGATTTTGGGCTGCTTTTGTTAAGCCTAGGTCTATGTCACAGAGAATTGATAGTTATCCAAAAGTATGATATACTGACCAAAAGTATGAGGTTTTTTTTTTTTTTGTTGTTTCTTTTTTACCATTGTTATAGCTCCAGATAAGAGGGGTATCCACATGATATTTTTCTTATTGCTCCACAGAAAAATATGTGGTGAGTTCTCATTAGAAGCACCTCAGTGAGGCGCTTCTGATGAGTACCCACAACTTATTTTTGTGTGGAGAAATAAGAAAAATATGAGTACATTTTGGTTGAAAAAAAGCACCTTATTTGGTGCTATGATTGTGAAATTATTTTTTTTTCAAATACTTATAAAAATTAAATATGGACATACCCAGGAAAGGTGACAATCAAGGAACACATTCCTCCCAAGACAACAGATATGGGTTTTGATTACATGAAATGATTTCACCAAATAGCACTTTATTGAAAACATAACAAACTAATGACGATAGAACAGAAAAATGAAGGGAAAACATAACTGAGGAAATTTACAGGCCTGAAACGTACATCAGTGGAGTCATACAAATTAAAAGTGTATGACTACGCATAAGAAACATAGAATTTGTTAAGTATTTTGAATAGTGTTTTAAACTTTACTACTCTATGAGAAAATTCAGTAGATAACAAATTGATGATATTTTTCTTATTTTACCCAGAAAATCGAATTTGAGACAATTTATATGAAATGTTAAATCCTATTTTCTTGGAAAAATAAGAAAAAAATTCAAATATTTGCTGAAATTTTCACCCAGCATGTTACGCTTTAAGGCAGTAGCATTTGCATACATGTCAATGACCATGTTTTGAATAACCTTTAGCATGCTGACATCTCAACAATATAAACATATGAAATTTTTGTTTGATTCCTCAGATTGGGACTACAGGGTCAGAGTTAATTTGAGCAATTCTGAAAAAAAAGTACTGCTCAAACTGGTGGTAGAGGGCATGAGTGATGTTGTGCTCAGGAATTGACTGGTGTGTTCTTAGTGTGCTCCTTACTTCCACATTATCCCTTTTTTTCAAACTCTATTGAAAGTTTTTCAGACGTGGTCATAAAGCATAGTAGATAGAATAGAATGAAGAGTAAAATAAGTTTACACAATATTTTTTTAGGCCTTGGGTAAGCTTAGCATGAAATTTCAGAGATGTATGATGATGTTTCATCATCTTCATCAACTAGAAAATAGGGCTTATTGTATCATTCAACTTGTCCTCTATGGAAATTGAACCTAATGATTAATCCTACTTTACAGGAATAGCTGCAGATCTCTTTTCATGAAGTATATGAGCAAGCGCACAACAAAACCAACAAAATAGCATGTGTGCACAGCAAAGACTCAGATCAGCCGGGGCATCTGCCCAGTCAGATCATAGTCTTTGCTGTCCACATGAAGAAAGCTTGGGTCCTTAGCTACCCATTGTGCACAGCAAAGACTTTGATCAGACTGAGTGGATGACCTGGGCCCAGTTGTTCAAAGCTAACAATGTCATTAGTTAACGATTCGTTAAAATTTTAATCGAGTGATACGCAAATATGCTGAAATTTTTTGCTGAAAAAATGTGAGTAGCTTTTGCAGTGCAAAAGCTACTCACATTTTTTCAGCAAAAAATATCAAAATATTGTATATTGAATCCGCTAAAACAGTTAACGAAATAACCCTTAACGAGCTCGTTAAGCTAACGACGCTTTGAACAACTGGGCCCAGGTTGCACAAGTTGTATTGTAGGTTTTATCATGTGCTGGCTCTATATTCTGTTAGTTTTATGACTGTTCAATAACAATTACTACAAATTACAGGACAGATTATGGTGATGTTTTTGAGACCCTGATTGACGAGTTCTGTGAGTTAGAAAAAAATGTCAACATATCTTTACTACATTTGGTGGTTGAAGTGTTCAAGGAGACCACAGGACCACTTGAGAGACTGGTCAAGGCTGCTGTCTATCCTGAAAAGGTACCATATTTATCCCCACACTTTTTAAAAAAAAGCAATGGGGTGTTGTGAATGCCTCGGTCCGTACATCTGTTCATCCGTTCGTCATGCTATCTCCTCCTAAACCACTGGGCGGAATTTAACCAAACTTGCTACATGACTTCCCAGCATGGTAAGGGTGTGCCTGAGTACGGTAGATTTCCTATTAGTTCAAACACACTAATAATTCGAACACCCCTTACTGTTTTGGAATCACCTCCCAAAAATTGCTCTTCTAGTTTGAACAGTCATGTATTTTTTCAAACTGATTTTTAAATAGTTCGAACATGTGAAATATGATTGCAAACTGTACATGTATAGTTCGTTAATGAACATTACGTACCCCGAATTTCCGTGTGCGATCCGTTGGAAAAAAAAATGATGCACATGAATTGTTACATAAAACTAAACTTTATTTAAGAAAGAAAGCTAGTTAGTTCTTCTTTTACACCCAAGAAGCCCAACTCTTTTCTGAGTAAATAAATTTCTGTCTGCTGAAATGAAAAGACCAGCAGAGAAGAGCGGGAGACCAAAATGCACTGAAAAACCGGTAATCAGTGTTTTAGCATCGGTGTATTAGCGCTTTATAATTATCGCTGATGCCAGAAGGCATATTAGCCCTTAAAGCGCCAAGTAAAATTTGTAGCTGACAAAATTTTGAATTTTTTTAGCTATTATTATTATCAGAGAAAAAAGTTTTGACATTTCATGTGAAGCATCTGCTTGACTGATGATTCACAAGAAATCTCAAGGCTTAGTTCTCTGAAAAAATAAAAGTATAACTGTTTTCTGCTGCAGTTGTGATTGGCGCATTAAGGGTTAGATGAAGTAATACCCTTTCCTTTATAGGCTCTTGCATTTCTAATTCAGCAATTTATCTGTATCTCAGTTAACCCTTAAAGTGCATTTCACAACTGCAGCAGACAACATTTTTTACTTTTTTTTTACTTGTCAGAGAAATTAAGTCCTGACATTTCATGTGAATCATCTACCAAGTAGACAATTCAGATGAAATGACAAGACTTGTTTTCTCTGAAAACAGAAAAAAAAAAATTTAGATTGCCGTCTACCACAAATTTTGCTTGGCACTTTAAGGGTTAAATGTGTTCACAGCCTATGTTAACATCAAAGCGTTTTCGGCTAAGGTTTCATTCATACATGACACGAGCGCCTTTACCGTTATAGCTGATTGACAGCCGGTTTAAACTAACCCTTGAAGCGCTAAGCAAACTGTTTAGCAGACGACATTTTGATTTTTTCTTTATTTAAAAAAAAGTGAAATAAGAGAAATAAGTGATGACATTTCATTGGCAGATGATTCACATGAAATGTCAAGACTTTATTCTTTGAAAAAAATAAAATAAACAAATAAAATAAAATAAACAAATAGAATTTTTTCTGCTGCAGTTGTGATTGGCGCTCTAAGGGTTAGTTTAAACTGTACAGAAGGCACGCGGTAGAATGGAAAATAATCTTTAAAGCGCCACGCAAAATTTGTAGCAGACAACATTTTGAATTTTTTATTCATTATTTATTTTTCAGAGAAAATAAGTCTTGACACTTCATGTGAAGCATCTGCTGGGTAGACATTTCACATGAAATGTCAAGACTTGTTTTATCTGAAAAATAAAAATAAAATCAAAATGTCATCTGCTGCAGATGATTCACCTGAAATGTCAAGACTTATTTTCTCTGAAAAAAAAAAATAATAAATACAAGTTAAGTTATTGTTGTTGTTTTTTTTTGTTGTTTTTTTTTTGGCTGCTGCAGTTGTGATTGGCACTGTTAGGACTAATTTAAATTGTACAGTTGTACAGAAGGCAGCGCTAGATTGTATATTAACCCATAAGCAAAATTTGTAGCAGACATTTTGATTTTTTTTTTTTGTTGTTGTTTATTATTATTTATTTTTCTGAGAAAATAAGTTTTGAAATTTCATGTGAAGCATCTGCTTGGCAGATGGTTCACCTGAAATGTCAAGACTTTATTCTCTGGAAAAAAAAATAAATAAATAGAAATAAATTAAAAAGTTTTTTTTTTGTGTGTGTGTGTGTGTGTTTTGCTGCAGTTGTGAATGGCGCTTTAAGGGTTAATCTGTGTTAACACGGTTTCTCCAGCTGACTGCAGGTGGCAGATGGTTCACCTGAAATGTCAAGACTTTATTCTCTGGAAAAAAAAATAAATAAATAGAAATAAATTAAAAAGTTTTTGTGTGTGTGTGTGTGTGTGTGTGTGTTTTGCTGCAGTTGTGAATGGCGCTTTAAGGGTTAATCTGTGTTAACACGGTTTCTCCAGCTGACTGCAGGTGCTATTTTAAGCATGTTAGCTCTTACTATGCTATGGGCAAATTTAGCAAATGACAAACTGATGACAGTTTTCTATTCTTGTCCTAGAAAACAGCAGCCGACTGTTCTTGCAAATAGTCCCCTCGGGAGATGATTTGCATGAAAAGTCATATTGTGTACACTGGAAAAAAATTTAAAAAAAAAATGTTATCAGTTCGTTGTCTACTAAATTGGTAAAGGTTAACAAGTATGTTTCACAAAGAGATGACCCTTGAGCAAAAATCTGGTGTTCCGCAAAAGAAAAAGGGACCTTACAAGAATTACTTGCAACCCGATTGGCTGGGCAGGCTTTTCAAAATAATAAAACTGCTAACATCTTGCGTAAAGAATATCTGTCCTTGTAAGTATGCACTATAAATAAACTAGACCCTTATCCGACCGCGCAGACTTGTCTGGATCAGCAATTTTCGCATTTGCAATAAGTTGCGTTTTTTACTGGTCGGAACACTATGGGATTTACCGATAGACTCGTGAACCGAAAAATGGTTACTTCTTGTGCAAGAAACGATGACCTAGATCAGCATGCACATAAAAATGTTTCTAGGTCCTGTTAACGCTGTCAAGCAAACTGTAGGTCCTGATCGGAATAAGCGGATGCGACAACTGCTGCCCTATCATAGTTTTTTGGTTTGTATTGTTGTAGTTGTTAAGGTACCTTTTTTCAATGACCGCCTTCCGTTATGCAAGCGATTAGTTTGATGTTTTTATAGACGGTTTTTGATGATCGCCGTTAGACAACTGTTATGTGTCACGTCCGCACCAATGTCTCAGGAATGTTGAAATGCGTAGTATACGGATGACTGATTACATATACAGAAAATTATCCGCATCAAAATGACAGTGTTACTCTATAATTGAAGAAAGTTGAGAGTGACCTCAATTATGACCAGGCTACTGTTTTCCGAGAATAAGAAGAAAGTGACATAGAATGTTTTTGTTATTGAAAATGGTCCATTGTTCTTGATAGGGAATTCGCATAACCATGAGCAATTATCGGTAAATACCGCGAGTTACGTTCTAGTTTAATCAACATTGGGAAAATAGCTCAAATCCTCGACACATCACCCAGGGACTGATGGTTAGTTATTGATTTTTTTATCATGACTCATTAAGATTTTCCGCAATTTAAAATAGTTTGAACAGTGTTTTTTTTTTTTTTTTCTGAAACTAATTTTCGTATAATTCGAACACCCGGATCAATATTTATTTTTTACCTGTTTGAACTAAAGGGAAATCTACTGTAACATTAGCATGGAGTGTGGGGGTTTTGCAATGGTGTGCCATTGACTGCGCGATCTAGATATATTTTATATTTGGACAGACAGGTCTGAGCAGAGAGTGAAGAACTAGATCAGATGCCACAGACTATACTGTTTGCTACTTCTCCAACAGTTATCAATAGATAGTAAAATGAATGTGTTCAAATTTTACGACAACTACGTTGAGAAACTTAAGGTGACTGAATATGATGGGTAAATAGGAGATTGCAGGTGCAGCAGTAAGGACCCAGACAAGGCTTATACTGCTTAAAATTGAAAACTACTTGAGCCAGTGCATATGGCATACACAGCCCCAGCTCCCTCAGGTCTGTTCCAGCAAAATTATTTGACAGTATTTGATGACAAGCTTAGGGTTTATAGGGTAGTGGGGATTGGTTGTATTCAAATCCTGTTGGTTTCATAAAAATGTAATCCTGTAGGTGGTTGTTGTTTGCAAAAATTCAGTTCTGTGGCCGGTTGTTGTCCTTTTAGCATAACCAAGAAGAATGAAAAAAAAAGTTGTGTTCTGGTTGTCTCGTAGTCGATAAACAATATTGAAACAGAAAGAAGGGTCTAAATGAGGTCTGCTTGATAAATAGAAAGTGAAAGGTAAGCAGGGTACCAATATTGAAATCTGCATCTTACAGAGAACTGAAGTTGCCTGCGATTTCTGCAGTGAAGCGTCCCCAGGAATGGCGGAAAATGGAGGTCCCTGCAGAGCACTCTTTCTTTATTGACTCACTGAGTTCTTGAGCCACACTTACACTGCATTTTTAACTATCAGTATCCAGAGCACCAAGTTAAGTTATCACATTGTATTGGTTTGTGATTAAGCAAATTTCTAGCTCTGCTTGTTTTCAGCCAATGAAAAACTTGTTACAAATGGAATTGGAAATTCTACTTTCACATTTGAAAAAAAAAAAAAAAAATCGAATTCACTTGCACTGTGTTTTAGTGGTTTTGATCACTAAAAAATAAAGGAAAATGAGATAAATGACCAGTCTGAGTGGCTGAACAACAGAAATTCCAATAATTCAGATTTCTCTGGCTACTTATCGGACGCAGTATAGGAATGAGACTGCACATCTCCAGCTTTTTCTTGAATCATTTCCTAATAGAGATTTATTCCTATGAGTAGGGGTCCTCTTCAGATTTATTTACTCCTGTTGGCAGGGGTCCTATGAAATCTACACCAATCCTATGGGTCCGGAAGAAATTGCGTTGTGGGGTGTTAGTTGATAATTTGATCTTGGGAGTAGTGGGGTTAACAGTAAAGTTAATCTCATAGGTGGTGGGAGTGAAAAAAGTGCTGGCAAAGGTCCCCCTCCTCCCCCCCGCCGCCCCCAAGCCCTTTTTTTTTTCGGAACAGTCCTCAGTGATTTAAAGTAAAGGTCATGGGCTGAGAAAACATTTCACTCTATAAATGTTAATATTTTGCATTAAAAGTATTTAAAAATGTATGTATTGGAAATGACTTGATAGATTTAGTTGATACTTGGACTATTGTTAGAAAGTGATCTAAAGTATTATACAGTCCACCCCAAGCTGCCCCTCCCCACAAACCCCCCCCCCCCCTGTTCCCTGCCCCCCTCCCCCCATGTCATAATGACATTACATATAAAAAAAAACCTGCACCCCCCCACCCCCCACCTGCCCTAAACACACACCACACACATAACTTCAGCTTTAGATCAAGGTCATGGATGTAGAAATGTTTCATACTTATATTGAAGTATTGCGGTCAAGTTTTTAAAGTTCTGTATAGTTGGGATGGATTTAGTTGATGCTTGGACTGATGTTAGATACTGTTACAAAGTTTTGTTCAGGGGACCCTGAGCTTATTGACATTGAGACTTGATCTTGAGTCATGGACTTTGAAATTTCTCATATGATAAGCAAGCAGGAGCTCCAATGAGCTGCCCTGCTCTACAACAGGTTTACTTAGATTAACAATTTCAAGGATTGAAATTACAAGGAATTCTTGCTGTTTACTGGTGTAATTTTGCTGATTTCAGGCTGACAGCGTACTTGATCACAATGACATTTTAGTCACAGATTTTGAGGACCATGCAGAAAAAATGTGTCAGATAGCTAATCTAGCTGCTGCTAGCTCTACTGATGGAAAACGTATGTTATAGAATTTTCTTGCTGTTTTACCAGAGAAAGATTAAATACACAGAAGGTTTTTATCAATGTCATAATGACATTACATATAAACCATATGACACTAGTATAATAACACTAGATTATCTGGGAAGCATTATGGGACTTTATATGTGACATTACATTTTCTGCCAGTGGTAGATTGGTGATGCTGCCAGTAAAAAATGCATATGATATGCAATTTTGGGCTGTGTGAAAATAGAATCTTACATTTATGTTCATTTCATAGGATATTTATTAAACTCATTAAATAATTTGTCTTTTGCTTGCCAAGACCTGAGTCTCACAAAAGATATCAATAATTGAAAAAATGCATATGATATGCAATTTTGGGCTGTGTGAAAATAGAATCTTACATTTATGTTCATTTCATAGGATATTTATTAAACTCATTAAATAATTTGTCTTTTGCTTGCCAAGACCTGAGTCTCACAAAAGATATCAATAATTGAATTTTTGTTTTCAACTTATGTTGTGGCTTTGCAATAATATTACATGTATCACACAGATTAGTGTCTATGGTTTGTAGTGCATTGATTTTTAGATTTTTAAACTGTCTTATTTCAGTCTACAATGTTATCTGTTTAAGTCTATGGGGCCAAAAGGGTTAAAGTCCATGATGCAACTGTTTGTTATGGAATAGTATATATGGGCCCTAAGGCCCCTGTTTTGAATGACAAAGTAGATATAATGTGTTTGATGAATCCAAATTTAAGAAGAAAAGGATCCAGGTTTATTCACAAGCTAAGAGATAGTAATTTCAGACCATTTGAAGCCTACGTGGAAAAACCAACATCTTCAGTGTACCAGATTTATTAGTTTACCAGTATTGTCACTTTCCTTTCAGGTGTTCATGTGATACGAACATCTGTGTATAGACTTGAAAAATTGGACCCAGAAATAGTTCCAGCATGTATCAGTATTTCAAAACATCAGCAGGACAAAGTGTCTATAAAACATTTAAAATTATTGATGAAAGAATGGACATTTGAACTAAATAATCTGCTTCAAGTTCTAGACGAGATGACAGATCCAAAGATGTTCATGCTTGTCTCAGGTACAGTTGTACTCTAGAAATAGATTGGCATAATGAACATAGAATTAATCCTTAAAGTGCTAGTCACAACTACAGCAGATGACAGCTTTATTTTTATGCCCCTGCCATTCAAAGAATGGCAGAAAGGGAATAATTATAGTGTTACCCCTGTCCATCCGTCCATCTTTGTCCGCATCTGAGATGGCCTTAGCAATTTGCTTTTAAATTTTTCAGGTGAGGGCATCCATGTTCTTTGGACATATTTCTAGTTATTTATTTATTGATTTTTTTTTAGTTTTCAGAGAAAATGAGGCTTGACATTTCATGTGAATTATCTGCTAATTCACATGAAATGTCAAGTCTTATTTTCCCTGAAAAGTAATTTTAAAAAACATGTCATCTGCTACAATTTTGCTTTAGTACTTTTACAATTATAGGTGCAGTCATGAAGCTTTTCATTGTACCGTCTCAGTGATTTTACTTCTCTATGCCATCATTGTTCCCCAGCATCAGTTGAAGAGGCCTATTAAAGTGGGATTACTCTTCCATTTGTCTGTCCCATCATCCATAGAAACTGTCTTGTAGATATGTAGATTGGGCCAACTAGATGTGTCAAATAAAAGAGTGGTAAAGGCCAGACATCAGTTTTGTTTTGTTTTTTATTTCCACATAGTTCCAAGTAATAGGAGTATCGAGATAAATATTTTCTTAAAGTACCAAGAAAAGATTTGTTGTGGGTGCTCATTAGAAGTGCCTCATTGAGGCACTTCTAATGAGTACTTACAGCGTATATTTTTGTGGAGAAATAGGAGAAATAGTACTTTTTAGTTGAAAAAAAAAATTGCCTTATCTGGATCTGTTTTTCATTCTATTTTTGTCCATTACAGAAAGAAAGGTAGAGGAAGATATCAACACATGTAATGGCTGTATATTGATATCTGACCCCAGGGGATATTCTCAGATGATCCAATCCCTGGTGGGAAGATCACGCCGTGTGGCACAGATAGCCGAGAGAATTGTTGATGGTCATGATGATCCAGTCTTCAGAAATGGTTTGATGGTCTATGTAACACAACTACGCAAAGGTGAGTAATATCTGTGAGCCGGATATATGCATTAAACTTCAAAAAAAAAATAACTGGTTTAGGGCAGTTTTTAACAACAAACTTATCCAACAGGAAAGGGTTTGTATTCTGGATGAACATTAACCCATAAAGAGTCATTCAGAATTGCAGCTTGCAGCATTTTTAGAATATATTTTTTTATGTTATTTTTGTCAGAAAGTGATGCTTGACATTTCATGTGACTTGTTTACCTAGCAGATGATTCTCCTGAAATATCAATAGATTCTAAAAGGAATGGCCCTTTAGAACAATGAACACACAAAACTGAAAACAGTTGAAGTGTTTCCCGGCCAGACTAGCTAGTTTTGGCCAGTTAGACCATTTAAGCCTTATTCTCATTGCCAAACAAAACAAAATAATTCTGAATGTTATCTGCTGCTGTTGTGACTAACAATTTAAATACTCAGCATAACAATATAACAATATCTCTGTAATTTCTTATTATGCCCCCACAAAGGTGATAAACACTGGAACAAGCTCCAAAATGTTAATTTTACAGTAACATGTCCATGAATTTAGCACTCTCAGGTCAGGATTCAGCCGACAGCAACTAAACATTTTTTCTTATTTTCCCCAGAAAATGATGTTTGACATTTCTTACAAATGATCTCTGTAGTAGACAGTGCACAAGAAATATCATAGCCTACTTTCTAAGAAAAATAGCAGAAAATGTTTTAAAATGCCATGGAATGAAATTTTCATCCAAAATGCTAGGTGTAGAAGGCCCAGATCCAGATTCTGCAGTCTTGCACTCAGTATTGACTTTCCTGTTGGCAGACCCATCTGTCTTCAGATTGTGAGGTTGTTGGTTCAATCCCAATTTGAGCCATACCTAAGACTTCCTTGAAATGATACTAGCTGCTTTATTGCATGACACTCAGCATAAAAAAGAAAAGCTAAGACTGGTTGCATCAGCATTGGTATAATGTGGTCTGTGGTAGTATCAGGTTAGTGTGTCTAGGGGTTAATATTGTAATAAGGTGGCACTATAAAAAGCAAAAAGGCATCACTTCACCCCATCACATCCAGACACTGTCACACCATGGGTAAAAGATTGTTGACAGTAATGTTAAACCTCACCTCAGAATTTCTTCACTTTACAAAGTATATAGCCACATTCCTGATTAGATATAAGTGTAGACTGTCCCATTTTACATGCAGAGTATTGTAGAGTTTGCTGTGGAATGGGTTAGTTTGTGGCAAATTCTTACTTTGCAAAACTCTGAATTTTAGACTGTGTATGTGTTTGAGCATGGCTGTAGTCAAAGGGCTATTTTGACCAAGAAATATTGATAAAGATAGCATTAAAACCTGGTAGGTTGGTTTACTCTGTGACTCAACTCCAATTTTCTAACACTGGCAGTATTGATTCATTTTAGACTAAATAAACTCCCCTTACACTGTTTACTGGAAGAGTTGAATTTCAATTTTAGGTATGTCAGGCTATGTGATATATATATATATATATATATATATATATATATATATATATATATATATATATATATATATATATATATATATATATATATATATATATATATGAGAGAAAAATGGCTAAACTGTTTGCAAACAGTGGACACCCTGATCAGATGCCACATTTTTACATTCTGCGGCATCTGACCTTAGTCTGCAATGCCATTTACCTTTTAGGGATTCTCCAGGCTAAAATGGGTTAATATTGGCCTGTTTTTAAGATAAAATTGAAGAGAAACAATTTTTTTCTTGAGTTCTCTTTTATGTTTTAGCAATCAGAGCAATGCAGGCTGCTGGTACCAGTCTTGAGATGGATTTTACCAACAATTCTTACCACGACACACTGAAACGACGGTTTGATCTTCTCCAGGATACGCTAGCTCAAGTAAAAGCTGGGTTGTCTGAACTTAATCATCCCCATGTCTTGAGTCCATTGAGAAGAAATGCTAGAAAAAGTGTCAGTGTCACAGAGGATAAAGGTATTTACCATGTTTATACTAAATTTTTTGAAGACACTGGAGGACTTGTTAAGAAGGAGTACTTCGTGATAATTCTGGGATAAATTTTACTACATGTATTTCTCCATAAAAAAAATTATTTGCATTGAAGCACCTCACAGAGGCACCTCTAATGATTACCCACAGCCGGCCTCGGTGGGTCAGTTGGATGCGCCGTCCGACTGGAGACCAGGAGGTTGCAGGTTCAGCCCCCACCGAGGTCGGCAACATTCTTTCGTGGAGATTTATCACGAAATATTTTCTACAGTCATTCTCTCCCTTCCGCTGATTCAAGAAGGGCAGTTGTCAGTTTCTGGCGAAAGAATGTGCACAATACTGGTGAACTGCTTAGAGGACTAAGCCTGCCCAGTAAACGTGTGGTTAGGTAAACTCACCACACTCGACATGACCCCATTGGGTTGACTGGGCCGTAAAACCTCAACACAAACAAACAAAATGATTATCCACAACATACGTTTTTATGAAGAAGTTGAGAATTGGTGATAAATTCTAGGATAACTTGTACTTTTACTCCATAAAAACATGTTGTTGGTACTCATTAGAAATGCTGAGGCACTTCTAAAGAGTGCCCACAACATGCTTTTATAGAGGTTAAGAAAGTTGTCCCAGAATTATCACCAAATACCTCTCCTTAACAAGTCCTCTAGACATGCTTGAGCAAACATCTAGATTAGAATGCTCCTGAAGCTTGATAAGGGTCTGCACTATTTGCCAGTCAGCAAACATTTTTTTTTTCTAAACACATCAGCTGGTTATCAAGTGGAGGGCTTCACCTTTTAGGAAAAAAATAGTGATGAATACGCCTGAAGATTTTGCCACCACTTTTTCAAAAGAAGACAAGTTTTTAGACAGTGTTTTTCCTCTATTTTCTGAGTCTTTTCAAAACTTGTGAGCTACTCTTAAAGAAAACATTTTGCTTTCAGAGGGAAAAATTATGTCATAGTTATCAGCCTGTTGGTCTGGAAGTTGACTTGTTAATTTATTATACTAGTTTCACTTGAGAGGGTTTGGGCAGAACTAATGACTGCACCTTTCCCACAGAATATCTTATTAGTAAAAAGGTGAACATGGTTATACAGACCCCATCAAGTGAAGATTGCCATCAAACATATTGAAGCAAAATGGGCAGCTCATTCTCATCAAGTCTTTGCTTTCTATTGTTATTGTCCACAGTTTCTAATGATTATGTAAGTGTATGTGAAGGATTTTCTGTCCATACTTTTTTAAATAACTTATTTATTTGATTTTATCTATTATTTTTGGTATTTTTGACAGAAAATAGATTTACTGACCTAATTGGATCTAACAAGGCTATAAACAGAGCCCCAAAGACCTCAGGTTTTCATGGCAACAGATTCATAGTTACCTCAGCACCAGTACTATACCCTGTGAATACTTCTAACACAATGAAGTCTCCTGCAGTGCAGTCAGATGTGGGTATAGAAGAACAGATAATACAGCCACAGCGGGCAACCAGTCAGAAAGCTGAACTCACGAAAAGTACCAGTCTCTCACAGACTGTGCTAGGTAATTCATAGTTCCATATAGGCAATAATTATGTGATTAGGGACATGTTGTTTTTGGTGCAGATCCCATTAGAATCAGCTTTGGACTGGGCATTGGCATGACGGTTTCTGGATGTGATAACTTATATGGACTGGCAGATTTCCATAGTATATATTGAGACATGCCTTCAAGTGGATTCGATTTTAGTGACCTTGTTTTCATGGTCAGCATGTAACTAACAATGTTGGAGGTGATGGTTGCAGGAGGGGGTAGGGGTGGGGATGAGGGGGAGAGAGACTTTTTTTTTTTATCTCTGAAAATGAATTTTCTAGTTGTGACTATAATTTAGGATATTTTGTTGCTTTTTCACCAAACATATCCAATGGGCATTTATTGGAAGTACCTCTCTCAGCTAACACATTCTACTAATAAGTCAAATTTCATTTTACTATTAAGTCAAATTAAATGTAAAAGGTTTCACTCTTGTCATATGTAAACCTGTGGATTACATATGCAGCCATATGTATTCTGTGATGTAGGATTCTCCTGTCAATTATCACCTTTAAGGGCACTTTATACATGTGGTAGATTTTCTACCTTTTTTACATGGGAGACAACTTTTGTGACTTCCTATTTGCTTTTGTGTACATCAAGCCCATTGTGAAAAGTGGTCTTCTCTAAAAGAAACAAAATTGCTGATACAAGGGCAGCAAATTCTTTCCTTTTAGAATAGACTCCTTTTCAGAAGGGAGGCAAACTAATTTGACAGTTGCCTCCACCCCCACCCCCATTGAAAGTGCATCCATTCCCCTTTAAGCTCAGTTAGACATACATGTATAATGTTTGAGTTAGGCACAGCATTTCTCACAGGATTGCTTGTGCGCCCAGCAAAGACTCAGATCAGACTGCACATCCACTCATTCTTAGCACAATCACTGTCATTCATCTAAAGAAAGCTTGGATGTTTGGCTACTCATAGAGCGTGAAGCAGTGACTGATCAGGCTGCATATTTGTGTAGGCTGATCTGAGTCATTGCTTAGTGGACCTGTGTTCTTGTAGGAAATCCTATGCTCTGGCTTGTTTGTTATATTTTGATATATTTTCTTTTTTCCAGAAGGACCATTGACTTATGCCAGAAGATTAGTGAGGGATCTTATATTATGGGCAACAAAGGGAGACAAACAGAAAGTTAATCTTCTGTGTGGAGACCTGTTAGGTTGGAATAATCATATAGCAGATGTGACCCAAACTGTACTACCTCATTGCACTCAGGAAGAAAAGAAAAAGTAAGAAGACAGAAAATTAGTCATTGACATTAACTGCAATTACTTTTACAGTTGAGATGAGAAATAGAGCATCAGGTCTTTAATCCTTGTCCTGCTGAACCCAGATATACCCTGCTTTTGCAAACAGTGTAGATCAAGATCAGTTGGCTTCTGAAGAAGCCAACTGATCTGGATCTGCACTGTTTGTCATTTAATATATGAACTTGTATCAAAAACCTGGATCAAGTAATGTGATTGGCTGAAAATTAGAAGTGGGTGTGCCATCTTAATTTATGCAGCATGACAAGGGTTAATAATCATGGTTTTTGCCTTAAAGTCAATAGATTCTAAAAGGAATGACCCTTGTGAGCAAGGAATACACTCACAAAACTGAAAACAGCACTGGTGTCATGTCTTCTTGGCCAGACTAGCATGTTTCTGCCAATTAGTCCTCATCAGTGACCCTCAATACAAGCCTTATAAATTTTCTAAAGTCCTGGAATGGGCTGAGTAATCACAAAGGATCAGAAAATATAAACTAAACTTTAGTTAAGCACTGAGAGATCTTCTGTGGTGATCACATGGCACTGACAATAGCTGCAGAGAATACAAAGCACCAACTTACAGCAACACAGATGAAATTAAAAAAAAAAAAAAAAAAAAAAAACATCTTTTTTTGCAAAAGTAAGTCTTGACTTTTTGTGCAAACCCAGATGATTCCCATGAAATATTAAGTGTTATTTTTTTTTTTGAATTTTTATTCTAGAAAACATGTAGAAAGTTGGTTGCTACAATTTTGAATGGTGCTTTACGTGTTAAGTAGCTTTGAGAGGTTGTGATATGGATCTGGAAAAATTGAGACTAAGCTGATTTCATTTCAGGATCAGACTGTAAGAAACATAACTGTTGGTATTTAGTTGTATAAATAATATACAGTCGAACTTCAATGGCTCGAACATCTTTGGGACCATAGAAAATTGTTCGAGACATGGGTAGTTCGAGCCACTGAGGGTTAATCATGGCACCAGTTCGGGAAGCAAATAGCAATAATTTAGGGAAATCTTTTCGATTTTCTACACAATGATTGTATGTTGAGTGTACTCATTAGAATTGCCTCAATGAGGCAATTCTAATGAGTACACACAACATACAATTCCATGATAAAATCAGAAAAAAAAATCCCTAAATATTTGTTTTCTTTAGCTATTGGAAGGATTTTGTAGGGACTGAAAAAAGAGTTCGAATCATCCAGGGTAAACGAGCCATCCGCGTTCGAGCCATTGAGGTTATACTGTATATTTATTATTTAGCTATAAATGTTGAATGACTAAAACTGTGCAATAAAATCCAAGGTGCAAGTGTGCAGATATTACTCAATATTGGCAAGCTTACATGATATTGCACTCATTCAAAGTTACCATCACTTGACGTTGCTTTTGATGCTATCTTAGAGCATTGACATCATGCCAAAATCTCACACATTTGTGCAGGCTATAAATTTTAGATTATAAAAATCTTCAAAAATTTCTCACACATTTGTGCAGGCTTTAAATTTTAGATTATAAATATGCCTATTTAAGACTACAAGTAACTGAAAATGATGCAAAATATTTATAGCTATATAATAAACAGGTTACTGAACTGATATTTGTGAATATTGCCCAGCATTTGGATATCAAATATGCTTTCAAGCTTGTGTCCTTTGATATCCCAACCCTCAACAGTATTCACCAATATCAGTACAATAACTATGTAATATAGAAAAGACCTAAAATATTTTACAGACAAATGGAGACACTATGTTTTGATGTAGATGAATTGGCACCTGAGGTGATTGACAAAGTAAAATATGTCTTACATGGAGACTTCAGCCAGCTTCAAGAGATGAAAACACAGAGTCAGGAATGGGCACAGAAGGTTAGATCAGCACTTTCAATCACAGTTGAATGTGTAGTTTTAGAAAAGTTGGGTAACCTATATCTTTTCTGTTTCTTGTTTGGCTATAAAAATGTTACATGGACTCATTAGAATCACTTGATTGAAGCAAATTTGTACCCACAACATAGTTCTCTTGAATGATGAAGAATGAAGGATTAAGAACAATTGTCAATACTTTTTGGTTGAAAATTGCATCATATCAGGATCTGTGTTAAAGGTCATCTTTGGGGAAACCAGTATTTTCTTTTATGTCAACACCTATAGCACTAGTCACAACAACAGCAAATGACATTTTTTTTTTTTTTCTTGTTGTTTTTTTTTTTTTTGTTTTTTTTTTTTTTTTGTTTTTTTTCTGAGACAGACAATTGACAATTGAAACAACATGTCTTATGGTCTGGGAAAAATAAAAAAAAAAGTAGATATTTAGAATGTCGCTTGCTGCAGTTGTGATTGGTATTTTAAGTGTTAACTTGTTGAGCCCAGAAACCAAGTAGAATAATATTCTGGTTCTTAATGAAGTCCTGTGTCAAAAGTCTTTTGACAAAAATATTTTGGCCATAGGCCAAACTATATTGCATATTTGCAGGAAAATTCATGGTGGAACTTCTACCCAACAGTAGTTTTGATACGATTAGAAAGATAACTGAATAATGCCATATTTTTGTAGAAAGTGGTTTCATAATATAGAAGCTAGTACCATGTTGTTACATCTCTTTATTGATGGGCTTACCGCTGACATCAGTAGGAAGTTGCTTCTTTAAAAAATGTTGTTATTTCATACATATGCTAATTTTATGTACAACATTGATCTTTCAGTTTTTACACTGTAACAATTTTTCCACCATTACTATTCAAAAGGACTATTCAAAATTTTAGCAGACAACATTATGAAATATTTTTTTATGAAACCAAGGCTTAAAATCATTAGGCATAATATTGATAAAAATAGAATATTATGAGAAAGGAGGCAAAATTTCCATGTCAGACTTATTTCCCATGCAGTTGTATCTACCATATTTACCATACGTATTTGGACAGACATGCCTGAGCAAAGAGTATAGACCTTGATGAGACACTCCAGAAAGCAGTGTCTTGTCAGGGTCTACACTGTTTGCCACTCATCTAGCAATTTTTAGACTCAACATTGGATAGTAAAATGAACGTTTAAATTTTAGAACAAGTATGGTAAGGAGTTGAGATGTTTGAATACTTAGGGTATATACGGTATTCTCCTTAAGGCATTTTTATAGCTCATAAATGAGTCAGTGTATGACAAAACCTGCAATAAGCCCTGTCTAACCAGCAAAGTTCAGGCTGTACATCTAGCCAGTATGTCAAGGGTTCTCCTCCCTCTTTGGGTAGCCCTGAGGCTGTAGAAGGCACATGCAATCAGCAAAGACTCTGCTTCGCTGGTTGCACAAGTCTTATTGTAGGCTTTGTCCTGCGCTGACTAAATGCCATTGTTTATTTTAGGTTGAGCAGCTACGCATTTTTGTTGATGTTACAGTAGATAAATGGAAAACCTTTTGTGACAATGTCATTGCTTCAACAAAAAAAAGACAAACAGATCTAGTTAGACACCAGCTGGAAACTATTCAAGGTCATCAAGAGGCTTTATGCAGCTTGATCACTGTCACTGAGTCTTTACGCTGGGAAAATCAAGTCAAAGGTCAAGAGAAGATTGTTGCATTATGGGAGGAAAAGGATGCACTCGAAAACTTTACAGTTACCTTTAAAACAACATCAGAAATGATATCTGATCAAGGTACTAATAGATTTTGTTTTCATGGTCATGTACAGAATCTAGTGAAAACTTCCAAGTACAGGTGCTGAGGTTTAAAAAAATTAAGCTCAACTCAGCTGAACATAAAAGTTTCTCTGCTAATGAATATGAAAATGCCAACAATAGTTGGCATTTTCATATTTATTAGCAGAGAAATTTTCATGTTGTGCATGCTGGTCCAAATCTTCCCCAGGGGCACATGTCCAAAGGTTCATTTTCTGACATTGTGACTCATATGGTAAACCGACTTCACTGATACCGTAATAACCCTAAGTAATGGGAACACCTTATCTACTATCATACTTGTCCTAAAATTTGAAATAGTCCATTCAACTACCTGTTGATGTGTCAAAAATATTGCTGTATATATGGCAAACAGTGTAGACCCTGATCAGCCTGATCAGCTGTCATGTTCTGCTGAATCTGATCTGGGTCTACACTGTTTGCAAAGGCTTATTTGTCCCACTGCTTAGGGTTACTATACCTCTCCCCCCAACCGCTACAAAGTATGGGGGTTGATGGGGAGGGTATACTGTTTTCAGCTTGTCCATGATTCCAAATTATGCTTATGCATTGACATGGACCAGATCTACGGTGTGATTGTTACTTGTCAATTTCCACAAATTTACAACATGGTTATTGCCCTTCTGTATCGTCAAAATATGCATTGAGCTTAGCCAGATCTAGGTTGGGATTGTTACGTGTCAATTTTCACAAATTTACAACAGAATTATGATCCTTGGTCATTGTCTAAATTTCGTTTCCACTCAATATCTTGTCAATGAATTAATCAGTGAATTGATGGATTTGATCAAATTTTGCACATGCATTAACCATAAACAGATCTAGGTTTGGGTTGTTATGCCTCATTTTTTCCAAATTTTCATCAGAATTATGGCCTCGGCTATTGTCAGAATTTCATTTCTGCTTGATCAAAATTTGCATATGCATTTACATTAACCAGATCTAGGTTGTAATTGTTACTTGTCAATTTTCACAAATTTTCAACAGAGTAATGACCTTTGATTTCCTTTCCACTCAATATCTTGAAAACAAATTATTGGAATTAGACCAAACCGCTTAGAGGACTTAGCCTGCCCAGTAAACGTGTGGTTAGGTAAACTGACCGCGCTCGACATGACCCCATTGGGTTGACTGGGCCGTAAAACCTCAACACAAACAAACAAACATATGCATTGATGTTGACCAGATCTGTGTTGGAATTGTTACCCTTCAATTTTCACAAATTTACAACATGGTTATGGCCCTTGGTTATTGTCAAAATTTTGTTTCCGCTCAATATCTTGTCTGTAAAGAAAATTACGTTTCCTACTATGTGTTTTATGGGTGGGGGTGTGGGGGGTGGGGATTTAATAAGCACTGCTCATTGTCATTTCTTTGTACGGTAGGTCTTACAGACGAGTTATTACAACTAGAGCAACTGGGTCGAGAATGGTCAGTGAAAGTATACAACATTTTGTCTACCCTGGAATCTCTGTCTCTAGAGTTACTTGCTCTTGGATTGGACAGGAAACTCTGGCCAAGCTTGGAGCCGGCAGACCTACCACAGATGTTGAAAGAGGAAAATACTAGACTCAAAGACCTTCTGAAAAGTGCATGCTATGGGTAAGCTCTAGTTATTGTTGTGCTTGCTTAAGGAAACAGATGCAATATAAGTGTCCAGTTTGTCTGTTACTCTGTGAACATTTGCATCAACACTAGCATTCATGTCCATTTCTGAAAGACTTACTATAATCTTACTTGGCAGAACTTTCTTCCTGAGATAGCTGAACAATACAGTTTAATTTTATAACAATGACCTAATTTTGTGGTCTAAAAATATTGGGATTTTTTTTTTTTTTTTTTTTTGTTAACCCTAGTGTTTAGTTCCATTTCTAATTAACTGTCACACCTACATGTAGAATTGTCTAACATGGAATGATCTTTCTTTGTAACATGAAGTCAAACACTACAGTATCATTATATGACCCTTATCTGTACTTCACAGTTGAATGACTTTGTTATTTTTTTAATTCTTGCATTGAGCTACATTTCTGGGCCCAGTTGTTCAAAGCTAACGATGTCGTTAGTTAACGATTCGTTAAAATTTACATCGTGATACGCAAATATGCTGAAATTTTTTGCTGAGAAAATGTGAGTAGCTTTTGCATTGCAAAAGCTACTCACATTTTTTCAGCAAAAAATATCAGAATATTGTGTATTGAATCCGCTAGAACAGTTAACGAAATGACCCTTAACGAGCTCGTTAAGCTAACGACGCTTTGAACAACTGGGCCCTGATAAGCTGTATGACCTACATTCTTCAAACCTGGCATAAGTTTCCTCCCTTACACTGGGATATCATTTCATCACCCGGACTGATATTTCATGATCTTCCAAATCCATTTCCAAATCAACAGGCTTACACTTATTAGAATGGTCAAGAATAATTTGAAAACAATATCTATACTTCTATAAATCCAAAGAGCAGGAATCTTGAAATATTTTCTCCTCACAAATTTCTAAAATGAGCAATTTTACCCATGTTTCCAATGTAAATATGACCTTGTTGGAATTATAAGAAATGAATATCATTTTTGTGAATTTTATCGATATATAAATGTCAGCGAATAACTCACAAACTTAACATAAAGCTCTTTGTGCTTTATATTAACCCTTCTCTTGCTGAACACAACATGCCCTGTCTTAGCAAACAGTGTAGATCCAGATCAGTGAGAAAGCCAACTGATCTGGATCTGCACTGTTTGTCATTAAATATGTGAATTTCTATCAAAAACCCAGATCAAGTAATCTGATTGGCTGGAAATAAGAAGTGGAAGTGGCACCTTAATTTATTCAGCATTACAAGGGTTAAATTTGTGAGTGATCTGCTGGCATTTACACATTGATAAAATCCACAAAAATGAAATTCATTCTATTTTGGTCATTTTTATATCAGCCCCTGCATTAAGCTCCATTATCAGCTTATAGACCATGTTATGAATGACATTTGAGGCAGCGCATGACAAAACCTACAAAATGGCATGTGCACCAAGCAAAGAGATCAGCCAGGGCATCTGCCCAGTCTGATCAGAGTCTTTGCTGTCCGCATGAAGAAAGCTTGGGTCCTTAGCTACCCATTGAGTGCACAGCAAAGACTCTGATCAGACTGGGCAGATGTCCAGGCTGATCTGAGTCTTCACTGGGCCCACGCACCATTTTGTAGGTTTTGTCATGCACTGGCTCAAATTCATTCCGATTTTGGTCATTTTTATGTCAGCCCCTGCATTAAGCTCCATTATCAGCTTATAATCCCTTGTTATGAATGACATTTCTTATTTGACAGTGATGAAGACAAGAAAGAACTATACAAGGGATTCCTTTCTGATATGTCAGAGTGCCTAGAGGAAATGAAGTCAGTGTCACTGAGAAAGAAACCAGGTGATGTCACAGTGACATTTGCTAAAATCAGTAGCCATTACATCAGGCATAGGATAGACCTCCTCAGAGGAAAGTGGATCCTTAAGGTAAGATAAGCTTTTCTTATAAATTCTGAATATAAGGCACTCTTATAGCTCTAGATAAGGCGCTTTTTTTAAGTAAAAAGAACTGGGCCCATTTGTTCAAAGCATTGTTAGCTTAACAAGCCTGTTAATGACAAACTCGGTAACTGTTGTAGTTAAGTTATTTTCAAATACATTGATATTTTTGCTGCAAAAATGTGAGTAGCTTTTGCAATGCAAAAGCTACTCACATTTTTTCAGCAAAAATTATCAATGTTTTTGCCAGATTTCAAGACAAAAAGTTTAATATCCTTATAGCTAACAACTTAAGTTTTGAACAACTGGGCCCTGATATTTTTCTTATTTCTCCACTAAAATATATGTTGTGGGTACTCATTAGAAGATCCTCACAGAGGCACATCTTTATGTGGATACTTGTTCCTATCTGGAGCTATATGCACTGTAACATAATAGAGTCTGTCTTGACTTGTGGGAGAATTAAACAAGTTAACAGTATCGAAGGTAACTGTTGCTAGGTTCTAATTGTATTTATTATTGATGCAGAGTAGATTTAACAGAAGAAAGTGGTTCTTTAATGTTAGGACTGATGTACGTGTATGTTCTCAAAAGCTATACTACAACTGAATGATCTTAAAATGACACTTGCTGGATGGCAGATTTTTAAGTGCAATTTTTTTTTTGTTGTTGTTGTTGTTTTTTTTTTGTTTTTTTTTTTTTTGTTTTTTTTTTTTTTGCTTTTTTGTTGTTGTTGTTTGTTGTTGTTTTTTTTCCAGTTTTTTAATGTAGAAGTATTCAGAGAAATCTTGCTGCAGTTTATTATGACACTACATTTGTAGTTAAAAATGATAACAGAAAACCACAAAAAATGAGTTTTGATAACAAAAATTCAGAAGGTTGATTTAATACCCGAGGTATTTAGGACAGACAGGCCTGACCAAATATTACAGACCCATATCAGATGCTGTAGAATGTAATAGCTGATCAGGGTCTACACTTTATGCTACTCATCTGGCAAGTTTTAGACACATCAATAGATGGATAGATTGAGTTTTGGATTAAAGCTTTTAGAGACTTGTTGCTTGTTGTCTTTATTACTGAACTGATTTTGATAGTTGATACTTAGAATATTGTTAGATTGTGATCAAATTTTTACACACTACATGTACGACCCCAACCCCATTCAGTGACCATAAGGTTAAAGTTGTAGACTTCGAAAACTTTAATGACTTGTTGAAGTTTTCTAAAGGTCTTTATATCTCTGAATACCTTGATGTATTAAGCTGATGTTATATAATGGTCAAAAAGTTTCATCATTTTCCTCAGTGACTTTGAGGTCAAGGTCACATTTTTGGGGTGGGGTCTGATTTTTGAGATAATTCTATTAGCTCTTTCATCCCTGCAGACAAAAATGATACCTTTGCAAACAGTGTAGATCCATATGAGATGGTTCGGAACATAAGGATCAACACAGTTTGCCATTTAGTTTTGGATTTTTGACAGACACCCCTGTTTGCAACAGTGTATATGTCCAAACTCAAATCTGAATGAGTCTTTTTCAGAAAATCAGGAGTAAAAGGGTTAAATACACATCTTTCTCTAGACACATGAAAAATTATTTTCTGACCTGAAACAGTTTCCTTGGCCACTAAAGCTGTTCTGTCTTGACCATTTCTTTTTTTACCTACAGGCAATACAGTGTAATGATCTTATTAGACAACAGACAATACAGTATGGTGCTGTGATAGAAGGCTTGATAGAGGGAGCTTTCACTGTAAAATCTCTTCCAAATGGTAAGTTCAATATTATCCCTTGCCATTCTGAATAAATTAATATACCACGCCCTTTTCTAATTGTCAGCCAATCAGATTGCTTGATCCAGGTTGTTGATACAAATTCACAAACTGAAGCCAACTGATTTGGAGCTACACTATTTACAAAGGCAGTGTATAACCAAGGTTTTGTTTCTTGGTTTTTGTAGAGGTTTTATGGCCCAATGAACCCAATGGGGTCATGTCGAGCGCGGTCAGTTTTTAAATGTGCAGGCTTAGTCCTCTAAGTGGTTAACCAGTATTGTGTGCATTTTTCTGCCAGAAACTGACAACTGCCCTTCTTGAATCAGCAGAAGGGAATGACTGTAGAAAATATTTCACAACCAATCTCCACGAAAGAATGTTACTGACCTGGCGGGGGTTGAACCTCCTGATCACCAGTCAGATGCACATCCAACAGAGCCACCAAGCCTGGCAGGACCAAGGTTAATTCACTACAATGAACCCTCATTACAACGACAGCATTTGTTCCAAAAGATATTGCCATTAAAATGAATTTGCTGTTGTAAAGAATCCGTAATGGACAGAATCATATGTAAGAAAGACCTTGTTTTAATTCTTATTTCCTCATCGAACATATGTTTTGGATATTTGTTAGAATTGCCTCAGTGAGGCAATTCTAACAAATATCCAAAAAATATGTTGCTTGAAGGTTTAATGCAATATTCTTGCATAATTTCTCATTAACTGTCACCTGTTAAATGAAGTTTCGTGCCATTCGGATTGTCATTATAACGAATTTTGTTGTTGTATTGAGTGTCAGT
Organism: Anodontia alba; assembly: GCA_964016985.1. Taxonomy (NCBI): domain Eukaryota; kingdom Metazoa; phylum Mollusca; class Bivalvia; order Lucinida; family Lucinidae; genus Anodontia; species Anodontia alba. The sequence continues at coordinate 81,940,089 of OZ024821.1, read as the reverse complement.
ATAAAGAGGGTTGACTGTATATGAAAAATGTACATGTAAACCTTAAAGAAATTAGGCCAGATGACTTCTGTTCAAGCTGGTCTGAAGCTTTATTGTACACATACCATATTTACCCTAAATATTCAACCACCATAATTCCTTACCATACATGTCCTAAAAATTGAAAAGTGCTTTGCTACTTGTTTATATATGTGACAAAATTACTAGATGAGTGGCAAACAGTGTAGGCCCTGATCAGTTCTAACCCTTGTCCTGCTGACCCGGATATACCCTACCTTTGCAAACAGTGTAGATCCAGATCAGTTGGCTTCTAAGAAGCCAACTGATATGGATCTGCACTGTTTGCCATTCAGTATGTGAATTTATATCAACAATCTGGATCAAGTAATCTGATTGGCTGAAAATTTGAAAAAGGTGTGGCATGTTATTTTATTCAGAAGGACAAGGGTTAATTTCTCTGAAAAATGATTAAAAAAGAGAAGAATGTTGTCTACTGCAGCTATGTCACAATGTGCTCTTTTGCTTGTCATAGCTCATATATGTGCAAAAAATGCTAGCTTGCAGTGTTTTTGTTTTTTTTTATTCTCTCATTACGTGTAAAAACTGTTTGGGGTGACTTTCAAACATAAAAATGATTGCATTTGATAGATACTACATGTATTTGCATTGCAAATTTTGAGTTGCATCATTCAAAAAGTAATGCTAACATAATGGGAACAGCACGGCCCAGATCAGCCTGCCAATCTGATCAGAGTCTCTGTTTTTTTGTCAGTATTTGTGACCTTATTCAGTATTTTTATAGGCAAAGAACCAAATTCTTACTCGGAATGGGCTTAATACCTGGCTAATAAGAATCCTTGCTGTGTGTTAAGGTCCCGTTTTTGCATGATCCCATATGCAGATATCAGGACACAGGCCAGCCTGCATATCTTTACAGAGAGTATCCTGTTCAGGCTGCACACATCTTCACTGTTTGAATTTGGGATGTAGTAAGCTTTTCAACAATTTCTTTTGCAGGTAAAGAAAAGGATGAACAAGTGTCCAAGTTCCAGTCTTCAGTAAACAGGTTCTCTGAAAATGTTGGAACAGTTAGGAAAAAAGTTCTTGTTGGAATACAGTTGTCTGCTGAACTAAGCAAGCGCTCTCTGGTTCGGCAGTGTCTGGATGGTATAGGCCAGATAACTCCTAATATTGTTCAAATTATAACAGATTTTACAGGTAACATTTTATTTGAGCCAGCGCTTGACAAACCCTAAAGACACTCAAATTTACCAATACATCCACCCAATCTGGCAATGGTTCTCCTTTAATCCTCTTTAGATAGCCTGGAGACTGTAGTAAGCACATACAATCAGCAAAGACTGATCAGACTGCATAGATGTGCAGGCTGATTTGAGTCTTTGCTGTCGCACAAGCCTTGTTGTAGGTTTTGTCGTGCGTTGGCTCATTTATCATTATTATTGTTCATCATCTTCACTGGATTTTTGATTAACGTGCAAGTACAGGGGCAGCATCAACTTCAGTGGGCCACTTCCAGGTAGCTGGCTTGCTGCATGCATGGCAGATCTCACACCAGATCTCCAGGTGTGTCTGTCATGAGGGTTGATAGCAGAGAGCTTCTACATTCTGCGATTCCTCTCTGTCAGCTGCTTTCATGTCATCTTGGGTCTCCTAGGCCCAAGCTTTCCATCAACCTGTAAGATACAGGCTGACTTGACTGCACTGTTGGAGCGTTCCACATGTCCATACCAGCTGAGCCTTCTCTCCTTCGGGATGAGGTCCAGGTCTTCAATGTCAAGCTGCACAAGTAGCTCATTGTTATTATTTGTTTTGTTTTTTATGCCCCTGCCAGTCAAAGAATGGTGGAAAGGGCATATAGGGTTACCCCTGTGAGTCTGTCTCCATCCGCATCCGGTGTTTGGAATTTGCATTTAAGTTTTTCAGGCGGGGGCAATCCATGTCTTTAAGACACATTTCTAGTTTCAAGATTTTTATCTTAATTAATTTCATTTTAAAACCATGTTGTGCCAGATGAAATTAGATCTGGCATACAGAAAAATTGCCACTGATGGTCACCTCTCAACATGCCACCTTACTGTATCTTTACATATATCAGCCAGAGAGACCAAGTTCTGGTATTGGCCAGTGTAAATCATTGTACAAATCACTTATATGGCTGTTGTTTCTCCAAAGCCTACAGACCCACCTGACAGTAGTCCACTTGATCTTTTCAATTTGATAAATACAGTCGACTCTCGTTATCGCAAAGTCTGAAATACTTCGAGATATCTGTACCTCAACATATCAGATTTGCGGAATTAAGGAAAACAATAACTCGAACAACCACATTCAACAAAAGAATATGTAATTTGACTCCTGAAGTTAGAGATATATATTAAAAATATTGTGGAAAAGAGGAGAAATTGCTCCTTAGGAGCAATTTCTCCTCATTTTCCGCAATATTTTGTTACCTGTTTTTAGATTTCCATGTTAAAACAGGGATCAGATTTTCACTTTGAGATAAGCGGTTATTCGAGATAAGCGAGTCGAGATAATAAGAGTCGACTTATGCTTTTTATCATAAGGATTCCAAAATGGTGCTGCATTCTTTAGTTGGAGTCTAAACAACATTGTAATGCAGCAGCCTTATGTTTCCTCAGTGTCAGAGGCATTCCAACTGGGGAAACCTAAACTTTTAGATGATATAGATGTTATCTAACTAATGCTAGTGCATCTATCTTGTCAGTCTCTCTAGGTACTTTTGCAGAACTTACTTGTTCCAATAACTGTAGTTATGAGTAATATGTTTAGGTGGGTGGTGTTTCATCACTCTCATAGAAATTCAGCAACATCTGATCTAGATCTACACAGTTTACTCAAGTGTGTCTGTTCGAATACTTTGGGTAAATATAATAGAATGCATGATAAAACTTCAGCAGATGACATTTTGATTTTTTTTTTTTTTTTTTTCACAGAAAATAGAGATTAATATTTCATGCAAATTGTCTCATTATAGGGTTTGACATTTCTGCTACAGAGAAGGCATGTATGACTTGTCTGACACATGGGGAAAAAATAAGAAAAATATCATGAATTTGTCATCTGCTGAATTTATCCATTGACTGCTAAAGGTTAACATTGTTTTCAGGCAGTGACAGTTCCATTGATCTAGAATTGTTATCAAAACAGAAGCTGGCTTGGTGTTGTAAGGTGCGCCAACTTGTTACTGTTCTTAAAGAGATGACAGATATCAAACAGACACTTGTTCCTGGTAAGTATCTTCCCTGCATGTATTCATGAATGCATGCCCATGTACACATACACACAAACACACACAAACACACACACACACACAAGGTCTGTATGTGTATTGGTTTATTATTATACCCCCAGCATACAAAATATGTCCAGGGTATATAGTTTTCTTCTTTCCATTCCTCTGTTCATTCTGTACTTACATTTGTCTGTCCATTAGTTAACATCTACTTCAAGGTTTTACATTAAAGTTTCTAAAAACTTACATTTTCTAAGTCAATGAATTTGATTTATATTTTGTATGATAATAGATATTGGTCTAAAGTTTCATTCACCACTATCCCCATCCTTGCCTATGACCTCAAGGTCAAGGTCACAGACAGAACTTCAGGTAATTTTAGCAAGCTTAAGAGTTTTGTTTAAGAGTCTATTTTATCTTTAACTTGTAAACAACTTGTGCAGTTAGTTGGTCAGACATGGCTCAACCTTGTGACATGGACTTGTGGGTCATGAAGTGAAGGTCAGCATGACATCTATTTCACATTCCAGTGGTTTTGTCTTATATCTTGAAGTCTGTTTTGTGTATGTACATCATATTGGCTTACAGTTGGGCAAGGCCTGCTATCCTTGCAGCAGGTAAGGGTAAAGGAGAAATGTTTTTATTTCTTCTTTTTCTTTACTTTTGTTCATTTTCCTCTTTCTCCCCACTACTATCTCTTTTATCTGCCTTCTTCCTTTCTCTGGGAGACGACAAAATGACCTACAAGTGTTGACCTGTTGTTAAACCCCAAGGCAATCAATCCAAAATGTATGTACACCATATTTCAGGATTATGAATCTGTATGACCCGAGGTTTGACCTCAAAATAAATGTAGGTCACTGTGGCCTATATTTCATGGTCCAGTGCTTTGGCCTTGTATCTTGAATGTTATTTGATGGATGAACTTCCATGACATGACATTTGACCTCAAAATAAATGTAGGTCTTTATGACCTATATTTTATGGCCCAGTGATTTTGTCTTATATTTTTACATGTTTTGCTGGCTGAGTGTTATATTTTCAGATGAGACAGTGTGACCCAAACTTTGACCTCAAAGTAAATATAAGCCAGCATGACCTATATTTCTTTGCATAATATTTTTTAGATTATTTGATGGATTAACATCATAGTTGGTGTAATGGATCAGTTTGACCATATCAAGTCAGTGACCTATATTTTATGGTCCAGTGATTTTGCTTCATATCTTGAAGACTATTTGATGGAGAACTGTTATACTTGGGATAATGGATCAGTGTGACTCAAAGATCAACCTTGTAGATTATATGTGGTTTTGTGACCTATATTTCATGGTTCATTGATTTTGCCTTATATCATTGCCATAGACTTAACTTTTTTTTATAATTAAGAAATGGTGCCAGCCAGGGGGGATTTGTGGCCCCTCAGGCAGTTTCTCTAGTTTCATATAGTAAAACCTGTCTGTTTTAAACACCTCTATGACAGAAAAATGTTTCAGATTAGACAAGTGTTTTGAATATACAAGTTGAATTTAAATAGAAGTAAACTAGAATTTAATTCTTTAAGCAAAAGATGCAAAGATCTGTAATGTGCAGGGTTTGGAGTAGACAGGTTTTACTGTATACACATGTTAATGCTTACATAAATATAGGATTTGTATATCAGAGGAAATCGGATGCTTTTCAGTAAGAGAAAGTTTGATACTTTTCTGTCAATTCTTTTATTATATTTATCATATACCTTGCAGGATAATTTAGAAACCTTGCAATTCTTTTCTGTACTTCTCACAGTGACGATATCAGAAACTAGTGCATTATTTGATTCAGTGCTTAAAGTGAATGAATACACTTTCAGGAAGGGAGGCAGTTCTGTTAAAACTGTTTTGTCCTCTTTTGAAAAGGGATCTACTCTAAAAGGAAAGACTTTGCTCCCCTTGGGAGCAAAGTCTTTCCTTTTTGAGTAGATCCCTTTTCAGAAGGGGCTTGGTGTACCAGAAAGCAGACAGCTCACAAAAGTTGTGTCTTGGTAAAAGTGATGGAAGATCACCTAGTGTATCCAGTCTCCTTAAAGATAGAGTACTGTTGTTTTTTCTTCATAGAAATGTTGAAGTTACTAGAAGTTAGACCTGGAGAAAACGGGATTCTGGAAGAAGAGACAGTTTCAAAGACACATTCTAACATATCACATGCCACAACTTCAGATACATTCCATTTAGATAGAAAGTCTAGCCCAGCTTTACATTCATCACCATCTCACAAGAATGCTTCAAGGGGAAATAACTCTCCAGAGACAAAACAGATATTCAATGAAGATATAAGTTTTGAACCAAAGGTTGTTGATTTAGAAGAAATAGAGAATCAGATCCAAGAAAGTTTGAGGTTTGTTATTGAATTTTTATTTAGTTGTATTCTGCTTTATTCAGGAAAAAAAAAAGAATCTTTCTTTCTTTCTCCATATAAGTTTTAACTTTTACATTTACCTCACTGAGGCTATTCTAATGGGTGTCTACAACTTATTTTCTTCAGCTAATAGAAAACAAGTACAGTATAACCTCAATGGCTCGAACATGGATGGCTCATTTACCTTGGATGATTCGAACTCTTTTTTCAGTCCCTACAAAATTCTTCCAATAGCTCAAGAAAACAAACATTTAGGGATTATTTTCGTGTTTTATCATGGAATTGTATGTTGTGTGTACTCATTAGAATCACCTCATCAAGGCAATTCAAATGAGTACACTCAACATACAATCATTGTGTAGGAAATAGAAAAGATTTCCCTAAATTATTGCTATTTGCTACCTGAACTGGTGTCATGATTACCCCTCAGTGGCTCAAACTACCCATGTTTTGAACAAATTTCCATGGTCCCAAAGATGTTCGAGCCATTGAGGTTTCACTGTATTTATCTGGATGTTTGTCTCGTCTCACTAGAGCACTTCTGATGAGTACCCACAACATAGGTTTTTATGGAGAATTGGAGAAAATAGAGAAAATTATCCCAGAATATTCATCAAAAATGCTTCTAGTTAACACTTAGCACTCTGGTTAAATTTTTCAGCAGGCAAAATTTTGAAATAGATTTCCAAGAAAACAGGTTTTGATATTTTATGCAAATTGTCTCCATTGGATTGGAGACAATTTGCATGAAATGTTCAAATCCTGTTTTCTGGGAAAAATAAGAAAAACTCATCAATTTGTCATCTGCTGAATTAGCCCAGAGAGTGGTAAAGGTTAACAACTTCTCTGTAATACTGATTTGAGTATTTGTCTCTGCAATTTCCTATCAATTTATAAACATATCACAAGCACATTATTGGATTGTACAGGGTGCGTGTAGAAAACAAGTAGTTTTCTACATGGTAGGCTTTAGAGACATGATACATTCCTATTAACCCTTAAAGTGCTAATCACAACATTTTGATTTTTTTAAATCATTTTTCTGAGAAAATAAGGCTTGACATTTTATATGAATTATCGGCCTATTTTTAAATCACTATCTTTAAATCACTAAGTGAAATTGTATCACTATCTTTAAATCACTACACGAAATTGAAGTAAAAATATTGCTATCTTTAAATCACTAAGTGAAATTGAAGCAGATGACATCTGCTACAATTTCACTTAGTGATTCAAAGGTTTATTGCTATGTGGCATGAAACCCTTTTTCTTGAAACAATGGAAGTTCCCATAATAAGCACATTTAATAATATGATATTATAATGATGTTTCTCTACAGCAGGCTTCAGACAGAGTCCACTGAAAAGAAAATGAAGGAGCCAGAATCAGAGCCTGTAGCAGCAGAAACACAGTCAAATTCCTCATCAAAGACTCGAATGCAGGCCTTATTGGTAAGTTTGTTTCTTTAACTTTAACTTTTAGAAACTTGATGTACATGGCAGATTATCTGGCACATTTTACAAGGGGAAACTTTTGTGACCCTGTTGCTTTCCTGCACACCAAGCCCTTCTGAACGGAGCAAAATCTTTCCTTTTAGAGTAGACCCTTTTCAGAAGGGAGCAAAAACCATTTGGCAGAGTTTTCCCCTTGAAAGTGTATCTGTACCCCTTAAACAGTGAAATAGACAGGTATAGAACTGAACTTGAGCTGTACTTTCATTTCTGATGAGAATTCATTGAGATCAGTATACTTTTGTAAGCCCAGTTACATATATCTGAGCCTGGAAATGTGACTGGCAAAAAACATGGAGTAGCTAACTCAAAGTTCAGATAAATAGGAATGCGTTTCAGTTAATGATCTTTAAGTTACCTCCTATTTTGAAAGGATTCAAATAGTAGGGAGACAACTTTCTATTTTGCGAAAATTGTCTACCAGTGTAAAATGGCAGGAAAATCTTTTTTGTGTGAAATGGTGGCAAAATTGTATGTGCCCATTCACTTAAAGATCACTTTTTGCTTGCCGTGCAGATGGCTCATTTTTTTTCTGTTTATTCCAGAGTGAGGCAAAAGTGATTGAGAGAGAGGCAGATAAATGGGAGGACATTAATAATCCTATTGTTAAAGTTGCAAAGACCATGGCCACACAGCTTAAACACATGACCAGTTTCATCAGATATGAAGGACCTATTACAGTAAGTTTAATAGAATATTAGTAACATGTACAGATTCATCGGATATCAAGGACCAATCACAGTTAGTTTAGTAGAAAATCAGTTATGTTACATGATCGGTTTCATAGGATGTGAAGGACCAATCACAGTGATGGTAGCAGAATATGAATCATGTGTCATATAACCAGTTTCATCAGATATGAAGGAATAATGACAATAAGTTTAGTATAGTATTAGTCACATGTCACATGACCAGTTTCATCAGCGATCAAGGACCGATCACAGTAAGTCAAACAGAACATTAGTCACATGACCAACTTCATCAGATAACAAGAATTCCGCAGAAGGCGTCATCGTACCTGCTGGGGCAAAAGTCACAGGAGCCACAATCAGAATGTGGTTATTAAATAAGATTATTTCATTCTTAGCAGTGCTTACTTGGAAAACTGGGTTGAAAAAAATGTAGACAAAGTGCCTAGTGGGGCACATATATTTCAGGCCAGTCCCATTCCCTCTAATGGCTATATCTTCAGCACTGACTTTTCGTATCATACAGCCCAATGATAATGGAACGTTGACGTAAAATGTGTAAAAGTCACTGGAGCATGAAATACAGGTCAAGGTCACGGGTCAAGGTACCTGCTAATTCAGTACATCAAGGAGAAGCACAATGCAAGGTATGGTGGTTGAAGGCCTTATAGTTGAGGAGTTATCAAACAGCAACGTAAAATGTGTCAAATATAGGTCAAGGTCACCGGGTCAAGGTACCTGCCAAGCCAGTGCAATGAGGTGAAGCACTATGCAAGGTTTAGTGGTTGTAGGTCTTATATTTGAGGAGATACGGAACATCAACATAAAATGTGTCAACGTCACTGGAGTGCAAAATATAGGTCAAGGTCACCAGGTCAAGGTACCTGCCGAGTCAGTACATCGAGAAGAAGTGCTATATAAGGTTTGGTGGTTGAAGGCCTTACAGTTGCAGACATATGGAAGGGTGATGTAAAAGGTGTAAAAGTCAATGGAGCATGAAATATAGGTCAAGGTCACCCAGTCAAGGTACCTGCAGTCCGTACATTGAGGAGAAGCACTATGCAAGGTTTGATGGTTGTAGGCCTTATAGTTGAGGAGATATTGAACGTTGACGTAAAATGTGTAAAAGGCACTGGAGTGCAAACTATAGGTCAAGGTCACCGGGTCAAGATACCTGCTGAGTCAGTACATCTAGGAGAAGCACTATGCAAGGTTTGGTGGCTAGAGGTCTTACACTTGAGGAGATCTGGAACGTTGACGTAAATTATGTCAAAGTCACTGCAGCCAAAATATAGGTCAAGGTCACCAGGTCAAAGTATCTGCCGTCAATACATTCAGAAGAAGCACTTTGCAAGGTTTGATGGTTGTAGGCCTTATAGTTGAGGAGATATCGAACGCAAAATATGTCAAAGTCACTGGAGCACAAAATATAGGTCAAGATCACCGGGTCAAGGTACCTGCCAAGTCAGTACATCTAGGAGAAGCACTATGCAAGGTTTGGTAGTTGTACGCCTTATAGTTGAGAAGATCTGGAACGTCAATGTAAATTGTGTCAAAGTCAATGGAGCGCAAAATATAGGTCAAGGTCACTGGGTCAACATACATGCCAAGTCAGGAGGTCAGGGAGTTGTGTCATGCAAGGTATGATGGTTGTTGTAGAATTGTAGGTGATTAGAATACTAACTTTGACCTAAATGTCGAACTTTGACATAACAGAACTGTTAACAGACAGACAGACGGACGAACAGACAGACAAATGGAAAAGCGGGCACCTATGTCGCAAAGTCAGGAGGTCAGGGAGATGTTTCATACAAGGTTTGATGGTTGTTTAGTCTTGTAGTTGATTAGAATACTAACTTTGACATAAATGTCGAACTTCGACATAACAGAACTGTTAACAGATGGACAGACAAACAGACAGACGAATGGAAAAGTGGGCACCTATGTCGTAAAGTCAGGAGGTCAGGGAGATGTTTCATGCAAGGTTTGATGGTTTTTTAGTCTTGTAGTTGATTAAAATACTAACTTTGACATAAATGTCGAACTTCAACATAAATGACGGACGGACGGAAAATCGGATGCCTATATCGCACCCTGCTACAAGTAGGTGCGATAAAAAGGACTAATCACAGCAAGTTTAATTAAATATTAGTCACATGCAGGGCTCAAGAAACTGAAAATTGCCAATGGGTCCAGTCATTTTCAGCTGCATTTACAGAGTTTACCGAGTCATTTTCAGAATTTCAGTCGCATTTACGGAGTTTGCCAAGCAGAGATTTCAGTATTTTCTGTAGCCATTGTTGAAGAATTTCTGATATTGCAATTCCAAATGCAGATGCTGGTTTAATTATTAACATAATGATATACCAACATTAATTACACTTCCTGAACTTACCTGTGCATAAGAATCACAATTATAAATGGCAATATAGCTCAGTATTTTAAGACATGCGCCATTTAATCTTACCTTCTTTTTCACAACAACCGAGCCTTCTGTCCTTGAAGAGTGCAAAAGGGAAACAACCAGAATCTCTTAGCGTCGCGGCAGATCATGTTTCTGTGTTTCCGCTGTACTGCAGCCAGTCACTACATTTATCTTTCTTTCTATGGACCAGTAAAAAAATAGTGTTTAACCCTAATGCCGCATCAAGGCCCAGCACAATCAACTTCGGCCCACTAAAATTACTATGAAAAATATTAAAGATAATTTTAAAATTAAATAGTCAAAAAAACAACTGCAAGAATTTAGTTGTAATATGCAATCAATCAGGAATGAAGCGCGGTCCATTTTATAATTACTGTAATAACCCCAAGTGTTGGGACAGACAGGCACAGTGTAGACCCAGATCAGATGCCTCAAATTATAAGGCTCCTGATCCGCATCTTCATGGTCTACTACTCATCCAGCAATATAAAAGATGTAGTAAAATAGACTTTTTCAAATTTTAGGACCAGTATGGTAAGGCGCTAAGATGTCCCAATACTTAAGAGAAATACAGTAACAGCCGGTATTGATTTTTTCACACATCATTCAAATGAGCAGTTACTTAATTTTGACACATGCGGATCAAGCAGTGTTGCGTAAGAGATCGCTCAAGGCAATTTCCAGTACACAGTTAGTGTTATGTGTTGACAAAAGGTTTGGTTTGTTTCTATAGCTCCAGATAAGATGTAAATCTTAAGGTTGAATATTATTATGGACCGATTTTGTAACTTCCTTTTGAAGAGAAAATTGGTCCAGCGTTTCAGAGTCTCAGACCAACAAACTGGCATTTTCTCAAGCCCTGGTCACATGATCAGTTTCTTCAGATGTGAAGGACCTGTCACAGTTAATTTGTTAGTCACATAACCATCTTCATCAGATATGAAGGACTAGTCATAGTAAGTTTTGTAGAATTTTGTCACATGTCACATGACCAACTTTATCAAATATGAAGGTCCAGTCACAATAAGTGGTTACATGTCACATGACCAATTCCATCAGATATGAATGACCAGTCACAGTAAGTTTTGTAGAATGTCAGTCATATGTGACATGACCAACTTTATCAGATATGAAGGATCAGTCACAGTAAGTTCATTAGAATTTCAGTTACATCATGTCACAAGACCACTTTTATCAGATATGAAGGACCAGTCACAGTAAGGTTAGTAGACTTTTAGTTACACATCACATGACCAACTTCATCAGCTATGAAGGACCACAGTAAGTATCTCCACATAGCCTTCAGATCATATTGTAAACTTATGTGGTTACCTTCTTTATCTCTGTACAAGGTCTCTCTGTATGAGCATAACATTCTTATTGTTCTTTTGTTATAGAACCACATGGGGCAGGTGGAAACAGCAAAGGCTTTGGCAGAAAATAGTGAGAAAATTCTCAAGTTTGCACATATCCTATGTGAACACTGTATTGAAGAAAGGTAATAGAAAAATATTTCTTTTGTTAATCTGTTTTGGACATTTGTTAATAATTTTGTGAAAAAAAACAAACGTATATGGCGATTAGAGGGGTTGTTAAGGAGGATGATAATTCTTGGATAATTTTCTCCAGTTCTCCATGAAAAAAAACATGTTGAGGGAACTCGTTAGAAGCACCTCAGTGAGGCACCTTTCAGAATGAGTACCGTATTTACCTTAAGTATTGGGACACCTTAACTCCTTACCATATTTGTCCTAAAATTGAAAAAGTCTATTTTACTACCTGTTGATGTGTCTAAAATTACTGCTGGATGAGTGGCAAACAATGTAGATCCTGATCAGATGCCTATTCCGATACTCTTATAAGAAAATAATTTGCTCCCAGAAGGAATATTTTTTATCATAAGAGTAGCCCCCATATGAGAAGGGAGAGTTGTTTCCCTCACAGCGGCTCACAGGTGTATTTTGTCTGGTATTAAGTCGCAGGGGAGCACTGGTAGAGTGATAGGTCTATTGATCATTTTCAAGCGGTTATGTGTTTGAATCCATCTAGCTCAAGACTGTACAGCTTTCCCTTTCACAGATTACATGTTAAGGAAGAGTATTTAGAGATAATTATAGGATAAATTTACTTATTACTGTGTGAAAACAGATGTTGTGGTACTAAGTAAAAGTTACTTACAATGATGGTTCTAGCAAGTACTCACATACACTTTCTGAAACATGGAAGAAAATTATCCCAGATTTTTTTGTAGAATACTCTTCCTAAACAAATCCTCTGACAGATCCTTTTGATCCTTTCTCGTGTTATCACTTCAAATACTGTTGGTGACATTAAAATACCAGAATATTAATGGGGAAGGTATACATCTTCAAGGGAGGTAACTGTCAAAACTGTTTTGTCCCACTTCCGAAAGGGATCTACTTTAAAAGGAAAGAATAATCTCGCTGTAGAAGCAGTTTTTTTCCTTTTAAAGTAGACCTCATTTCAGAAGGCGCTTGATGTACAGATTTGCCAAACAGGGCCCAGTTGTTAAAGCATCATTAGCTTAACGAGCTAGTTAGTGGTCAAAATGTTAACTGTTCTATTAAGTACGATATCTAATTCACAGGTATTTTTGCTGAAAAAATGTGAGTAGCTTTTGCAAATGCAAAAGCTACTCACATTTTTTCAGCAAAAATATTAACGTATATGCCATATTTAATGATCAAAGTTTTAACGATACGTTAACTAATGACATCATTAGTTTTGAACAACAGGGCCCAGAAAATTACAAAAGCAGGAACAAATGCTGCTTCCATTGTATGAAAACAGAACCCTTTATTATTTACGGATTTGATTCTGCATACTTCAACCATTTTTGTCTGAACAATGACCCTGACCAACTTGTGTGTATGAGCTTCCTGTAATTACCTGAATGTTTGGGACAGTGTAACTTACTTTATTGATCCTACACTTTGGATGAGCCTGTTTGACTTCATGGTGATATGTATAAAAAAGGGCTACATCTAGCTTCATGGCTAACAATACAAACTCTGTCAGACTGTTTCTTTAGGAGCAGTGTGATTTGTATCTGCACTGTTTGTTTAAGCATGTCTGTATTTTAAAGAAAGCCTGGAAAACACATTTTTCGTATGCTAAATATTGAACTGTAAATGTTTGGGGTAGAATTATTAAGTTTATTTATTTCAGTTTTACAACTGGTTTGAGACGGTACTGTGGTCAGCTGCCTACCATGATAAAACAACTAAAAGTGATCTCTTGTGTTCAACTGGGAGCCATTAAATTTGACTCTGTAAGTATTTTCTTCACCTCTGTAGTTGTTCTTTGAACTGTATCAATCCAGGAGTAACCAAGGCAACCAGTACTTGTATGTATTTGCAATATGATCAGTGTGTTGTTCATTTTAAGGGGAAAATGGATATACTTCCAAGGAAGGCAACACTTTTAAAATTGTTTTGGCTCCCTTTAGAAAAGGGGTCTACTCTAACAGGAAATAATTGCCTCCCCATGCCCCCCCCACCTCCCCCCACCCCACCCCCACCTCCACCTACCCACCCACTGAATTCTTTCCTTTCAGAATAGACCCCTTTTCAGAAGGGAATTAATGTGCAGAAAAGCAAACTCTGCCAGAACTCCATAAAAGTCGTCTCCTTTTAAAATAATGACAAAAAACCTACCAAGTGTACCAGATCTGCTTAAGCAGTCTTATTGGCAGAATTAACCTATGACAGATGGTTGATATTTTGTTTTCCTAGAACGTAGGAATTGATACTATATTTAAACCACCTCTTAAAGTAGGACTTAGCATTTAATTTTGGAGATAGTCATCACTTCTAGTATAACCCATTTGAAGAATTGTGTATATCCTTACTATTTTCTTTCAGAGATGTAAATTTGCATCTGTAGATTGTTCTGTGCTGGTTGTCTGGATTTTCTTTCAGAGATGTAAATTTTCATCTGTAGATTATTCTGTGCTGGTTGTCTGTATGTTTACCCATATCTTGCTATATTGAATATTTTGTTTTAAGATATGTTGATTATAATTCTTTTAAAAAGAAAAATATTTTGTCTACATGAAATGTCAGGTTCAGTTTTCTGAAAAATAAGAAAACTATCACTCATGTCATTCTTATTTTACCATCAGGGTACAGAGGGTTAGGATTTCTTTCTTTTTTTTTTCTTTCTTTTAAGGTACAATATTAAATCATTTTTTTTATCTCTCTGACATCTGAAATTCCAGAATATTTTTGTCTTTCTTTGCATGAAGTGTATTGCTTAGTTTGTGCTGCCAATTATTATGATCAGAGCACTTTTATCCCTTCCTCTTCCTAGCATGGAACTCTTGCACATTACTAAACCCATAGCTACAGATAAGAAAGGATAGCCAGATAATATTTTCAGTCTTTCTCCAAGAAAACATATGTTGTGGGTACTTATTAGAAGCACCTTGCTGAGGCTTTTTATGCCCCCAACTTCAAAGAAGTTGGAGGGGCATATTGCTTCTGGGTTGTTCGTCCGTCCGTCCGTCCTTCCGTCCGTTCGTCACGCTTTTTGATGCATAGCATAACTTTAAAACCGTGAATGCTACTGTTTTGAAATTTCATGTATGGATTCCTCATGAAAAAATAGCTGACACGTATTTTTTTTCTTGACAGGATTATGCCCCTTTTCTGAGTTATGGCCCTTTGAAAAAATATGGATGCAATCTTGTCAGCAAAATATCTCAAAAACTATTAAAGCTAGAGCCTTGAAACTTGATGAATAGACTGGTAGTGATGAGTAGACAACCTGATTAACTTTTGAAGAAATTTTGAAAAATACTTCTTGAGTTATGGCCCTTTGTAATTTTGGGCAATTTTACCTTGTCAGCAAAATATCTCAAAAACTGTTAGAGCTAGAGCCTTGAAACTTAGTAAATGGATTTGTAGTGATGAGTAGATGACCTGATTAACTTTTGAAGAAATTCTGAAAAATACTTCATGAGTTATGGCCCTTTGTAATTTTGGGCATTTTTATCTTGTCAGCAAAATATCTCAAAAACTGTTGGAGCTAGAGCCTTGAAACTTAATGAATAGACTGGTAGTGATGAGTAGACAACCTGATTAACTTTTGAAGAAATTTTGAAAAATGCCTTTTGAGTTATGGCCCTTTGTAATTTTGGGCATTTTTACCTTGTCAGCAAAATATCTCAAAAACTGTTAGAGCTTGAGCCTTGAAACTTAGTAAATGGATTTGTAGTGATGTGTAGATGACCTGATTAACTTTTGAAGAAATTCTGAAAAACACTTCATGAGTTATGGCCCTTTGTAATTTAGGGCATTTTTAACTTGTCAGCAAAATATCTCAAAAACTATTGAAGCTGGAGCCTTGAAACTTGATGAATAGACTGGTAGTGATGAGTAGACAACCTGATAAACTTTTGAAGAAATTTTGAAATATACTTCTTGAGTTATGCCCCTTTGTAATTTTAGGCATTTTTATCTTGTCAGCAAAATATCTCAAAAACTGTTAGAGCTAGAGCCTTGAAACTTAGTAAATGGATTTGTAGTGATGAGTAGATGACCTGATTAATTTTTGAAGAAATTCTGAAAAATACTTCATGAGTTATGGCCCTTTGTAATTTCGGGCAAAGTTACCTTGTCAGCAAAATATCTCAAAAATTGTTGGAACTAGAGCCTTGACACTTGATGAATAGACTGGTAGTGATGAGTAGACAACCTGATTAACTTTTGAAGAAATTTTGAAATATACTTCTTGAGTTATGCCCCTTTGTTATTTTGGGCATTTTTATCTTGTCAGCAAAATATCTCAAAAACTATTAGAGCTAGAGACTTGAAACTTGGTGAATTGATTGGTAATTATGAGTAGATGATCTGATTAATTTTTTTGTAAATTCTGAAAAATATTTCATAAGTAATGGCCCTTTGTAAATTTGGGCATGTTTCCCTTGTGAACAAAATATCTCAAAAACTATTGAAGCTGGAGCCTTGAAACTTGATGAATAGATTGGTAGCGATGAGTAGATGACCTGATTATGCCCCCAGTTTCGAATGAAATTGATGGGGCATATTATTTTGCCTTCATTTGTCCATCCGACTGTTTGTCCGTTCATCAAGCTTTTTTTGTGCATGCCATATCTTAAGAACCCTGCACGCTAGGGTTTTGAAATTTTATATTTGGGTTCCCAATGAAAAAATAGCCGACCCGTATTTTGTTTCTTGTATAGCATGTTTATTTAAAGTTATGCCCCTTTGAAAAACATCAGAATTAAATCTTGTGAGCAAGATATCTTGAAAAGTATTTAAGCTGGGTTCTCGAAATTCGATACAGTGAGTGGGAATGATGCGTACATTACCCGATTATATTTTGAGAGAATTCCATGAAAATATTGATAAAGTTATGGCCCTTTGCAGTTCTGGTCATTTTGACCTTGTCAGCAAGATTTCTCGAAAAGCACTTAAGCTAGGGTCTTGAAATATTATATGCTGATTGGGGATGATGTGGAGATTACCTGGTTTGTTTTTTAGGGAATTCCATGAAAAATTGATGTAGTTATGGCCCTTTGTAGTTCTAGGCATTTTGACTTTTTCAGCAAGATACCTCAAAAAGTATTTAAGCTAGAGCCATGATATTTGGTATACTGATTGGGATTGAGGAGGCGATCACCTGAATAAATTTTGAACCAATTAAATGAAATGTTGGAGTTATGGCCCTTTGCAATTTCGGGCCATTTAATGTCATTGCTTTATTGTGTATAGCATAAGTTTAGAACCATGTATGCTAATGTTTTGAAATTTCATGTTTTGATTCCTCATGAAAAAATAGGTGATCCGTATTTTTTTCTTATCCCAATCATCTCCTATTTTAGAGTTATTTCCCTTTGATAAAATAACATTGAAATCATATATTTGTACTGTTGTTACCGTCATGGCTAAGCAGTGTTGGAGTCAAACAGTGTTAGAGTCAGGCAGTTGGGGGCATAGTGTTTTACAAACACCAGCTCTAGTTTTTATAAGTACCACATGTTTTGGCCATAAAATAAGAAAATATCAATACTTCTTGTTTGAAAAAAAAATGCCTTGCCTGGAGCTGTGTAAATTCTTTTTCTTTGAACCATTAACAGGATTTGGGTAATCTAAAAGATTACTATATTTATCCAATATATGGTAAATATCCCAAAATTTCGAACACCTAATTTCATACTTTTTGGCCTAAATTTTGCTTTTTATGCAGTTGTTTCATAAATAATTAGTGGAATGACTAACAGTGTAAATCCGGATCAGACTGCTCCTGAAGGAGCAGTCTGATCTGGGTCTGCAATGTACTTTTAGGCCATTTTGTCAGAAACTTTGATGTACGAAATTTTAGGATATTTACCATATTTGAAAAGACAGGCCTGAGCAAACAATGTCAGACTGCTCATAAAAGAGCATTATTGTTAAACATCTACACTATTATTCATCCAAAACTTTTCAGATACTCATAAGTTTTGGAACAGACAGTCCTGAGCAAACAGTGTAGCCTCAGATCAGGTGCAGAGGAATGTGGCAGGGTCTACACTGTTTGCCACTCATCCAGTAGATTTCAGACACATAAACAGGTAGCCAAATGGAGTTGTTGAAATTTTAGGACAGATATGGTAATCGGAATTCTGAAAATATTTTGTCTCTATTCAGTACTAACAAATTTTATCTCTGTTTAGTACTAAGGAAGTTTGTCTCTGTTCAGTACTAATAGAATTTGTCTCTGTTCAGTACTAATGAAGTTTGTGTTGTGTATTCAAAAGTGTGTTTGTTACTAACATGGTTTACTTTCTCTTTGTTCTTACTCAATTTTAAAGTTTTCCTGTAAGTACAGATACCTAGGAGTGAATTTATATCTTGCTGTTTGTATTGATAACCAGTGTATTAAATGTTTTGAAAATTCATATTTTGTGTATTTTAATATCTGATGTTCCTGTATATTTTTAGCTCATCTCAGCCAAAGGCTCAGGATGAGCTATTGTATTCATTTGCCTTCCGTCATCAGTCCATCATCTGTTCACACATTTGAACAACTTCTCCTCTGAAACCCCTGAGCCAATTTTCTTCAAATTTCATATAGAGTTTTCTGTTGAAAGGGGATTGAAAACAATTTATTTATTGGGCCTTCTGTCGAAGGGGTATTGACAATTTATTCAGAGGCTCTGCACCATTGAAAAAATGGCTGCCATGCCCATATATGGTAAAAATCACTAAGTTTTGAGGCTGAATCTTGGTATATAGCACCAGGGACTCAAAATCTGCCGTTTATATCAAATGATGATCCTAGGATGATCTATGAACTTTTTACGGCAAGTTCAAATTTGCGTCCCCTTACATTTGTATAGGGAAAATGTTGAAAAATCATTTCTCAAAATGTATGAAAGACTAATGGCTGAAACTTACAATGTATGATTAAAGAAGTTAAACTTTTTAGTTACAATCAAAATTTTGTCCCCCAGAGGTTATTTGCTCTGGCCCCTGGGCTACATACATGTATAAGATCATGTAATCTTTAAACATCTTCTCTGAAACCGCTTGCCAAATTTTCACCAGATTTCACACAGGGCCTTCTGTCAAAGGGATATTGACAATTTTGTCAAATGGTTTCACACCATTGAACAAGATGGCCACCATGCCCATATAAGATAAAAAAAAAAAATCTTCTCCTCCAGAACCAAGAAAGCTTTGAGGATGAACCTGGTTTATCATATGAAGACACTGTTATTCAGTGGTGTCATGTCATAAAAATCGTATGACCACACATTACATACCAACTTCATGACGACATCCATGTCAACCATGCATTTTCTGTTGAACAATTGTCAACTTTAAAGACGATAAAATCCTATTTATAATGGTCATATGATAAACATATTTTTACACTAGTGGTCATTTAATGCAATTTATGAAACTTGCCAAAGGCTTGTTTCATAAATTTCATATGGAATGACCACTCATGTAAGATCCTCTGTATATAGCATTGAGGACTCAGGGTCTACCAAGTTTGTTCAAATGATGATCCTAGGATGATGTTTGACCTTTTTATGGCATGGTCAAATTTCTATCTTAGTTGCTGTGGCAATACTGAAAGAATGTTTCATGGCATCTGTAGATATGCAGTGGCTGTTTTACTTAAGTGATATATTGAGGGTTGAGCGCAAGACTGGCATAAGTCAGATGGTTGTTTTTCCCCAAACCTAATCTCCTCACCATGAAGGCATTATGAAGATTACAACATTTCTTTCTGTAAACAATGAAAATTTAGGTGCCATTGCTCGTATGAGCAATGGCACCTAAATTTGCATTGTTTACAAAGGGGTCCAAGTTGCCCCTAAACAAGGGTTTCAAAAATATGTTTGAGTTACTATAGTCATGCGCTCAACCCTTGATATCTAATGGACATTGTTTTGATGTCTGTTTTATCATGTGTTTTGATAATCAGTGCATTATGTGTTTTCATAACTAGCGATTTAGATTGCATGAAGATAGGATAGTAAGTAAACATATACAATGTACATGTATATAAGCATATATTTACCAACAAATGTGGTCAAAAGGAAGTAACAGCCTTCAAGCTACTCTGTCATGGTTCTTTGTCTTTGGACTGAATCAGAACAGTTAATGGTGAATATTCATGAAATCTTTCAGTCTGAGCAGTATAAAATTACATTATACATGTTTTTCTGTTAAACCAAGTTTAGCTGTAATGTAATTAGCCTTCTTAAAGCACTAAGATCAATTGTTTGTTTTTATCTAACCACCTGCTGAAGGCAGCAGTGGGGCATATAGCATTTCACCATGATGCTATTTCCGTGCATGTATATGTCACGTTCCTAACCAGAGTCTAACAAATGTTTAAGTTTACATTAGAATTTAAATTGCCATTTACGTCAGTGTTTTTCTTGGAGGTCATAACTTGGGTATCTTTTTTGCTAGGAAGTTGAAATTTGGTATACTACTTATCCCGATCTAAACCTACAACACTGTGCTAGAATTGCCCCTAGATATGCCCTAGGGTGGGGCTAGGAGTCAAAATGTATAACAGATCAGGTTGAGCATTTGGAAAATAAGTTGTTGAAATTTATGCATCCAGATGTTGTTGCCATATGGGTGGGGACCAAAGGGTGTATTTTGGACACATGTCTAGTTTTTATTATTTTTGTGAGAAAAAAAAAAAAAAAAGGCTTGACTGATGATTTGCATCAAACATCAAGCCTTATTTTTAGCTCACCTGAGCAAAAGCTCAGAGTGAGCTATTGTCATCACCCTCTGTCTGTTGTCCATTGTCGTCCGTTGTTCCTCGTCAACAATTAGTTTGTTAACACTCTAGAGGTCACAGTTTTGATCCAATCTTGATGAAACTTGCTCAGAATGTTTGCCTCTATGAAATCTAGGTCAAGTTTGATACTGGGTTACTTGGGGTCAAAAACTAGGTCACCAGGTCAAATCAAAGGAAAAACTTGTTAACACTCTAGAGGTCATAGTTTTGACCCAATCTTGATGAAACTTGCTCAAAATGTTTGCCTCTATTAAATCTAGGTCAAGTTTGAAACTGGATCACTTGGGGTCAAAAACTAGGTCACCAGGCCAAATCAGCAGAAAACTGTTTACACTCCACATTTTTGAAATAATCATCATAAATATTGCTCAAAATGTTTGTCTTAATGAGTTCTAGGTCTAGTTTAAAACCGGGTCACTTGATATCAGAAACTAGGTCACCTGGCCAAATCAAAGGAAAACCTTGTTGATACTCTAGAGGTCACATTTTTGAAGTGATCATCATGAATCTTGCTCAAAATGTTTGTCTTGATGATTTTAAGGTGATGTATATTTTTCTATCCAGTGACTTTCTTAAGTTTTTCTGTTTCGGTCAGTTTCTCAGTAATTATTGGTCCTACAGAGTGATATTTGGTACTTGCGAAGTGTTTGTGTTTAGGTCAGTCCTACAGCCAGTGATACTTAGTACATCTTAGCATGGCCTCTTGAGTGCAGTCATCCATATTTGACCTTGACCTTTATTTCACAGTCCATTAGACATGCTACATTGTCTTACTTGTTAATATAATCATTTTGACTTTGATCAGAATGTTTTCCTTGAACAGTTCTAGATCAGGTTCTCAAAGTGCTATGTTGCTCAGGTGAGCGTTACAGGGCCATCATGGCCCTCTTGTTTTATGAAAATAATTTAAAAATATCAAAATGTTGTCTGCTGCAGTTGTAATTAGCTTTTTAATGGTTAAAATCAAACATTGAAAGTCACGTTGATTTCATTATTCTTAAAAGTTTGATCAAAGTAACATCTTGTTGCTGTTCTTGAAAATGCAAAGCTTGAAGCTGTTTCCTTGGCTATTGAGGGGATTTGATACACTTATTAGATTTTCCACTATTTCTGCCAAGGGAGATGACTTTTGTGACTTCCTTTTTGTCTCTCTTCGCATCAAGTCCCTTCTGAAAAGGGGTCTACACTAAGAAGAAAGAATTTGCAGAGAGCAAATTGTTTTCTATTTTGAGTAGACCCCATTTCAGAAGGGAGGCAACAACAATTTGACAGAGTTGCCTCCCTTGAAAATGTATCTATTCCCCTTAAGTACACTAGATATACCAAGATAGCATGATTATATTTCAAACAGAGAAACCTTGGATCAGTTTGTTCATTTATGAAGTTGTTGAGTTACTTCATTCACTGATAGTACATTCTATAATTATATGTATATTGTATAGGCAAACAGTTAAAAGCCAGACAAAAATGTGTGAATGTGCAAACTGATCTGAGTGTGCATCTGCAGTAATGTAGTTTTTCTTATGTAATGTCCTATAATCATATAGTTACACTGAATAATCCTGTATTCACAAGCTAAGTTTGATAAATCAGTAGCACAAAAATGCAGAATTATTCTTTTTTCATCAGAAATATCTTACAAAAATGAGTCGATTGACTAAGCAGACTAATGTCTAATGAAATGTCAAAATATTCCGACCATAACATTACACTGGACTCTTGTACTTTCTAAGAGGACAGGCTAGATTGTTCTGTTGCAAAAGTTGCCTGAGAGTTCATTCATAATGAAAACATGCCTATTCAAATATATAGAAAATTTCACCTCCAAAAACTGAAAATTTTCAGATAAAAAACTCTGATATTTTTCATATTTCTGCTCAAAACGTAAATTGTGGGTAAGAACTGCCTCACCGAGTACCCACAATCTATGTTTTTGAGCAGAAATAAGAAAAATAATGTATACCCCTGTAAACCCTAGTTTTATTGTATAAAAGTGGGGTTTAAAAGGGTCAGTATTATATAGGCATGTTTTCGTGATGTATTTTGCACAGGTTTTTGGTCATATTAGAACAGCAAAGGCCCATATCAGTGCCTTTGCTGTTTATGTATTCTGTAAGATCCAGTGATTCTGTAAGCAGTAAGCAGAGAGCAAAGGCCCGGGTCAGACTATGAGTGCAGGGGTTATCTTAACCCCAGACACATGAGGGTGCCTTCATACGTTATAGCAGCTGACTGAAGATTTAAGAGGAAGAAAAGGAAGCTACCCAATGGCTGGAAGGCAGACCTAGGGTGATCTGGGCCATTGCTTTGCTGATATGCTTATCTTATAGTTTAACTTTTGTGGGAAAGTTTTCTATGACCACTTCATTCAAATTATGTTTTGTCTATCAGTTTACTGTGCATTGCTTCGGGACTGAAGAGTTTGCTTGTTTCTGAATGAATTAGCCATCCATTAAATTTTTCTGTGGTGGAATTTACAACGGAACTAAGGATCCACGTTCATTTGTAGCAAGCTTTGTTTTGCTCAAGGTTTAGTAGATTTAATTTGTTGATTGATCCCTACAATTTAATTTGTTGATTGATCCCTACGTTTAATTTGCTGAAAGTTCTCTGTATTTAATTTGAATTTGTAGTATGGTATATGTCCTAAAATTTTGAACATTTCATTTCATACATTTTTGGCCTAAATTTTGCTTTTAATGCAGTTGTTCCTTAAATTACTTAGTGGAAAGGCAAACAGTGTAGACCCTGATCTTTCAGAAGCCATCTGATCTAGGTTTACAGTTTACATATGCCATTTGGTCAAAAAGTTTGGTTTATGAAATTTCAGGACATTTACCATATTATATGGTATTTCACATATGTATCCATAGATTAAACACTTAGAATAATTATTCTTACATGATTATTAATTTTGGCAGTGATTTTGGAAGTAAAGATGCTACAGATCAGATGTGCCAAAATTAAATAGTGCATTAAAGTTAGATAAGCTTACAGAAAACAACTGCACTGTGGCTTGAGTGCATTGTTGAGGTCAAGTGCAAAGCTTAAATTCTCAGCAATGATGAGGGCCAAAACAAACAGTAAATACAGAATCGTACCAAGTCTCAAATCATTTCAGAATGTAGACCAAGGTTTTAAAGAAAACTGGTACCATTTTCACATCAGGGAGTGAAAATTGTATCAACATACTTTAGTTTTGCAATAAATGATACTGGTTAGAGTTTTAGCAAGCAACTGTAAGTTCTATTAAGCATATAGTACATCTGTATATACTAACAGGCAAAATACACCCAACACACAACATAAAACATAAATTAGCACTGATTATTTAAAATTCTAGTCGTGTTTTGTAAACGTGTTTTGTAAACCGGCATGTATTTTATGAAATTTTGATAAACATTTTAGTTTGCAGAAATTAAATCAAATATTATGTTTGGTCTTCATACTTTCTTACAAAGTATAGTTCATCAACAAAGGTTTTGAAATTATGGGACATGAAGAAATGCATGGCGATTCCCCTCACCATGCATGTTTAAGACTTACGTAAATACAATACGGGGTTCTATATGAATATTTTTTATTGAAAAACCATAAGATCTCTGGTAAAATTTGAAATGTGTCTTTCAAAATGGTATCATAAAATTTGCAATCAAACATTTTCTTACAGGTTAATTGCAGTAGCTGTATTAAATGAAAAATCGAACATGTTTTGGTGTTAATACACTCAGTTTGCATGTGAAATTTAAAAATTCATGTCAGACAGGAAATTGGGGTACTCTCCCTTAAATGCATAAAAACAATTTTTTTTTCTTTCTTTTTGATGCTTGTTACCTGAAAATACAAGGTTTGTAAACTTGGAAATTGTTAAGTATCAACTGGGCCTCCATGCGAGTTATAGCGAAATGCAATGTATGCATATCTGCTGTACAGCTGTTTTATATACAGACATATCCATGCTTTCAAGATTGTTTACCTCCCTTCTGAAAGAAATCTACTGTAAAAGGTTAGGATTTGCTCCCTTTTTGGAGCAAATTCTTTTCTTTTAGAGTAGATCATTTTCAGAAGAGGATTGTGCATAGGAAAGCAAACAGGGCCCAGTTGTTCAAAGCATCGTTAGCTTAACGAGCTCGTTAGTGGTCAGAATGTTAACTGTTCTATTAAGTACATCTAATTCACAGGTATTTTTGCTGAAAAAAATATGAGTAGCTTTTGCAAATGCAAAAGCTACTCACATTTTTTCAGCAAAAATATTAGCATATATGTCATATTTAACGATCAAAGTTTTAAGGATACATTAACTAACGACATTGTTAGTTTTGAACAACTGGGCCCAGGAAGTTAGAAATATTGTCTTTCTTGATAGTTTTATTCCCTTTTGTTCCAGTCTGATGCCATGCTGGTTAAGACATCACAGAATTTGATGAGAATCATTCTGAAGATGATGAGTGAAACAGAGGCTGTTTGTGTGAAGGTTTGTTCTTGTTTTTGTTTTTCTTTGACATTTTACAATGGTTTTCCAAAAAACATAACTGGAAGACAGATAAGAATTTTATTACCAAATATTGAACCAGGAGTTCTGAGTTTAGTATTTACCCTAAATATTGGGACACCTCAACTCCATGCCATACTTCTAACATAGGTCTAGATAAGTGTTGGTGTCAGGTTAATAGTTTTCTTATTTCTTGACAAAAACATATGTTGTGGGTACTAATTAGAAGTACCTCTGCGAGGTGCTTCTAATGAGTACCCACAACATATGTTTTCATCAAGAAATAAGAAAATTATGGATACTTTTTAGTTGAAAAAAGCTCATCAAGAGCTATATTCCAATGTTTGAAAACATTTATTTGGTCTAAAACTGCTAGATGAGTGGCAAACAGTGCAGATCCTGATTAGTTGCTGTTTTCTGCAGCATATTGTTTGCTTGGGTGTACCATATTTACCCTAAACATTTACTACGTCATGGGCAGATTCAGCAGATGACAAATTGGGTGATACTTTTCTTGTTTTTCCTAGAAAATAGGATCTGACACTTCATGCAAATTGTCTCCTAATGACATTTGCACCCAGCGCAGACTCAGATCAGCCTAGACATCTGTCCAGTCTGATCTGTCTTCACTGCATGTAGAAACCTCGAGTCCTTAGCAACCCTCTTGAGTGCGCAGCAAAGACTGATCAGATTCGGTGGATGCCCCATGTTGATCTGACTCATCCCTAGAAGCCCAGTCATTTTGTTGGTTTTGCCATGTGCTGGCTTACATGGCTCAAACCAGCCAAAATCAACAGGCCAATTACCTTCAAGCCTACTGGCCCAGTGGCTCAGTTGCTAGAGCATCCACTTTGCAGTCGGGAGGTTATGGGTTTGATCCTCGGCTGATTCATACCAAAAACTTCAAAAATGGTACCAGCTGCTCGTTTGTTTGCCTTAGCATGTAGAAAGCCCAGTGTCAGTATATTGTGACTGGTAGGAATGTCATGTCATATGTCTGGAGTGTGATATTTCAGTGAGGCAGCATAAAAAAGTGAGCATGGAGCTCCCTGTCACATCCAGACACCATCACGATATGACTTAAAAGATTGATGAAAGTGACGTTAAACCCCGATTAAAATAAAAAAAAAATAAATCTTAGAACTTTCTTTTTTTTCAGGTTGAAATCTGTCCAATGGAATAAAATTTAATGTTATACCCGCGCTTGCGTGGTTCCTTTTCTAGTAGATTTTAATGAAAATAAGTGCATGCCCCAACCAGATGCGTATTTCTCAGCCTGTGTTAGAAATGCCAGTCGTATATTTCAGAAGATGGGTCTTGTCATGATGTGACATTTGTGTTTTAGGGCCTAAGACCTCCGTCCAGTAAAGATTCTGACCAGGAGAGTGCTTTTCTTCTTGCCATGAACTGGAAAAAGAAGTTCAGTCGTCATCGTGAACAGGAAATACAAGAAGCAGACCAAGATGAACTGGGATTGAGAATCATAGAAGAAATCAGGCCACCCACACTCACACATATATTTAACCCTTTGTAGTCGGGAGACCCATAAAAGGGTAATTGGAAAACAGTGCAGACCCAGATCAGACGCAGCAGAACGTGGCCTCTGATCAGGGTCTCCACTGTTTGCAAATAGTTTAGCCATTTTTCTCTATGAATATGAAAATCTCATAGCCGCAAGTACTTAAAATTGAAATTGGACTCTTCCAATATATAGTATGGGAAAATCTATTCAGTATACAATGGGTTAAACCATGAAATCATAGAAGTCACACTATGATAGAGTAGGTGATACAGAAACGACCAAGGCTATAATTCCTCTGTCTGAAACCATCTTATAATGAACCATCTTATAGAGGTTTGAGTGTACATTGGTATTGGGGAGAAGTGAAATCCATTGAAAGACTGACAGTCTGTGCTTCTGTTCTAAGATAGTGGTTATTTAATCATCTCCTGTAGTAATATTAGCACAGGGACATTAACTATATATGGGCTTTTATCCATTCATACATTTTTTTTTTTTTTTTTTTTTTTTTTTTGATACAGGCATGGACAGATTAACATAATGCCAAGATCTGTATCAGCCTGCTGTAGACATTTCAGTATGTTCAAAGCAAGCACTTTCTGCTTGTATGAAATATTTTGGCATGAAAATATTGTCAGTTTTGTAGGCATGTTTTACAATTGGGAAATGGTGCTAAAACACTGCTTGTGTATTTATATTGTCCATTTTCTGTTTTACACTAAGCATCATTGCAATTATTTTATATGACTTGATAGCTAAAAATATTTCTGTATCTGCATTTTTTTTTTTCTTTTGCTGTGCTAGTGGAAAGGGCATATAGTGTTACCCCTGTCCGTCAGTCTGTCTCCGTCTATGTTTGAGATGGCATTAGCAATTTACGTTCAAGCAGGCTTCCGTGTCCTTTGGACACATTTCTAGTCTTATCTGCTTTCCATCTTTTTGACTTCTGAAAGCCTTTCACTGTTACAAATCAAGATAGCCACCCAAGAGCACTGAGATATAAATGATGGCAGTGCTCAATAAAATTTTGATTACAGTCCCTAGTATCCTTGACAATGATAGTATTCCTAGTATTTTCAAAATTGGATCAATTTTTCTAAGATCACTTTGGATTATTCTAGACAGTTTTAAACATAAACACATTTTTTTCCAGTTTTGCAGCAAAATCAAGGTTTGACAGTTATGCTTATCATTAAAGCTGTATAATTGCTCAAAATGACCCAAACCATTGTTGCTCAAAACAGAGTAAACTGTATCTCATCCATTTCAAAAACACTTTTATCACTTTGGATCATTTAGCAAACTCCTTACTTAGTGTGTAAATCAGGTTAAATTACACAGAGAATATGCATGCTCCTGTGTATATACATTGTAAATAGGCTCAAATACATGTAAGATGAGAAAATTACAGTTTCTTCTTGTAAAAGGGAATTGAAATCTAAATTAGGAGGGTTTTACTTTAAAAAAAAAATAACTATATAGTAGCAATGAATAAAACACATGATTTTTAGGAGAAATACTGCTTTAAGTTTTTGTCCAGTCACACATTTCTTTAATGGTGTACTAGGCTGAAAATTTAGAAGAGGATAGGAAAGAAAGAACAGCCAGAGGCAATAAAAAGCATGTAAATTCAGATTTCAGAATTAACCATTGATTTTCAGTGCAAACACATGTATGTAACCAGTCTATCTCCATACTTTTTCGAAAGTTGTTTGGAATTTTAGGTATTAAACAACCTAATGTCGGTGTTACTTTTTTGTTCTTGTCTGATATGTTTCTTGTAAACTTGTAAACCCTCTTCTACCTCAAGAGAATGATATTTGAGGAATTGAAACATGTATAAGAAAAATGAAAAAGATGGTTACCTTGTTCAGAAACATAGGTTAATTCTCACTCCAAGATTCAACTGATTTTTCTGTTGTTTGCATTCTGTATTTTCAATTCCTTTTAGATAGGTAGAGGCAGACAGACAGATACAGAGAGAGACAGACAGACATATGTAAATAGACAGACATATGTAAATAGACAGACATGTAGATAGATAGATAGATAGATAGATAGATAGATAGATAGATAGATAGACCCATTTGGATGTGCCCAAACAAGACATCTTTTCACATGGCATGACTTGTGTACCTTATTTACCCTAAGTATTCAGACATACAGGTCTAAGCAAATTGTGTACAGCCAGATCAGACACTGTGAGAATTGGCCTCTGATCAGGGTCTACACAGTTTGCCATTCATCCGGGACTTTTCTAGACACACCAAAGACAGTAAATTGGACCCTTTAAATTTTACAACTAGAATGGTAAGGCAATAAGGTGTCCGAGTACTTAGGGTACTCATTATGCATAGTTTTGCATACTGATTCCACTTCTAGCGACTTTCCTCATCTCTCAGATAGGGTTTTAACACTTTGCATGCTGGGTAAAAAATTCAGCAGATGACATTTTGAAATATTTTTTCTTATTTTTCCCTGAAAATTGGATATGAAACTTCATAAAATTGTCTCAAAAATATCATCACTTTGTCTTCTGCTGAATCTGCCCTTAGTATGATAAGTGTTAATTTTTTATATAAATCATAATAGATGATAAAGAACAAGGCCCAGTTGTTCAAAGCATTGTTAGCTTACCAAGTTCTAGTAAGTACAATATCTAATTCACAGGTATATTTGCTGAAAAAATGTGAGTTTTTTTTCAGCAAAAATATTAGCATATATGCCATATTTAATGATCAAAGTTTTAACAACTCATTAACTAACGACATCATTAGTTTTGAACAACTGGGCCCTGGTGGAAAGGAACATTTGCTGTATTTATCCTAACTATTGGGACATTTCAACTCCTTTTTAGTCCTAAAATTTGGATAAGTCCTGTTGATGTGTGAAAAAAAAACTACTGGAAGAGATGCAGTGACCATTCTGCAGCTCTTGTCTGATCTGAGTCTACAGTTTGCTCAGCTTTGTCCCAATACTTAGGGTAAATATGGTAAATACAATGATGTGGCGATGGTGATTTTCTGTTGTTTTTTCAGCTCTTCGACAGTATTTTGGTTATGTTGGACTGGGAGTGTGCATTTATGTATGTATTTGTACAGCAGATTATTTATTTAGCATGCATGTACTGACTGACTGACTGCAACTAAATGCTGCTTGATCCATTTTATACTCAATGCACATATAACTTGGTATACCGTATTTACCCTAAGTATTCGGACACCTCAACTCCTTACCATATATGCTCTAAAATTTGAACCAGTACAATTCACTACCCGATGTGTCTAAAAATTGCTGGATGAGTGGCAAACAGTGTAGACCCAGATGAGACGCCGCGTTCTGCGGCGTCTCATCTGGGTCTATACTGTTTGCTCAGGCCTGTCTGTCCATATACATATGGTAAATACGGTACTAACAATCACAAAAGTCCCAGTGACCCAAGAAAGGTTTGTTTGTACCTACAGTCTGTCACTTTCAAATCAGGGTCAGTAACCACAAGAGCCACTAAGCTCCAATAAATTTAGGTAAACACTTAGCTATGCAGTTTGGACCTAGCCTGATAAAGTGTACCTAAAGTACAAATCAGATTTTTTTATATATATAAAGCTGTGATACAAAGCCAAAGATTTTTGAAGTAATACATCTCTGTCTCAGTTCTAGAAAATTGTGATACAAAGGCAGCTTTTATGGTGTAAAGATCATATCAAATCATGTGATACATCTTTATAGAGTTATTGTAATCATTTATTGTGTATGTGTGAGTGAGTAAGAGAGAGACACAAATATGTAGAGCAATATATGGTCCATTGTTGGTTGTTAATTCAGTCTTTGTAGCCTTATCCTTTGAGAATATGTGGTAAATACATCATTTACCATTATAGCCCTAAATATTGGGACAGCCTTGAGCGAACTGTGTAGATGCAGATCAGATGCCACAGAGTGGCATGTCTGATCTGGGTATACAATGTTTGCAACACATCCAGCATTTTTACACATCAAAGGTACTGTGCTTTCGACATCCTTTGGAAAGACGTTTTTCGCTTGGGGTTTTATTCTAAATTAAATTGTTTTGTTCAGATTAACCATGTACTGTCAGAAACCATTTGTCTTTTCTGTTTCTGTGCTTTTTTTCTCAAATTTTTACAATAAAAATTAAATTTAATGCCGAAAAATTGTTCTGACCTATGCAATTTCTGTAGTAAACTGGATTTTCGGAATTTTTATTAGAAAATATTTTTTGCTTCCCTTCAATGATTTTGAATTATTGATGTTCCTAATGATATTGTGATTTGTTTTATAAAATTGAAAAATGGAACTTGTTGAAAACCTGCATCCAAACTACCTATACTATCAGTTTTTGCATAATTTGCAGTCATTTTTTCTATAGAAAAAATTGAAATTTTCCTATTTTAAAAAACACTGAATAGAATAATACTTCGGGTTCATTGGTAGTTACGACAAAATGTTTTGCATTAAATAATGACAAAACTGCAGATTTCTTCTGATTAAAGCACCATGCAAAAACGAGTTTCCGAAAGATATCGAAAGTAGAGTAGTCAAATATACTTGTTCAAATTTAGGAAAAGTATGGTAAGGAGTTGATGTGTTCCAGTATTTATAGTATATATGAGCTGTGCCATGGGAAAAGAGCCTGTATAGCGTATGTGAGCAGCAAAGGTTTAGGTGAGCCTGCATATCTCTGCAGTCTTGCCAGAATCTGTGCTGTTCACTCACAGAAGCGTAGGCAAAGGGGAAACTTTAGCTAAAGAACCAGACATGAGGCCTCACTGAGGGGCAGGGTATGTGTACTGAAACATAAATTCAAAGGAAAGTCCAGAGCTTTTTCTTGCAACATAGCTCATATGGTATTATAATAAGTAACTGGTAAGTTAGATAGAGTTGGTAGAGTGGCAGCAGTTTTTTTGTTTTGTTTTTTTGCTCTATTACTCTATTATATCACAATAATTAGATAGGATATATTGCTTGACAATTCTATTACAGTTGACTCTATCTCGAATTCCAAGGGACTCTATGAAACACTTTGAGATATCCATACCTGGAAATATCAGAGTTGCAGAAGTGAGGAAAACAATAAATCAAACAACCATATTTAACAAATGAGTATGTAATTTGACTCCTGAAGTTAGAGACATATTGAAAATATTGTGGAAAAGAGGAGAAATTGCTCCTTAGGAGCAATTTCTCCTCTTTTCCACAATATTTTGTTATCTGGTCTGTACTTAGATTTCCATGTTAAAACAAGGACCAGAATTTCACTTCGAGATAAGCAGTTATTCGAGATAAGTGAGGTCGAGATAACGAGTCGACTGTATATATTATCTTAACTCAGTTCTTTTTATTCATCTGCTTAAATGCTTGTAGCAGACAACATTCTATTTTTTTATTTTTTGTTATTTTCCATAAAAATGTCTTGACATTTCTTGTGAATTCACATGAATTGTCAACTTTTCTATGAAAAATAAAATGAAATTAAAGATGTTTCTGCAGTTGTGATTGGCACTTTAAGGGTAAACTAACATATTTAACCTAAATATTGGGATAACTCTTTACCATACCTGCCCTAAAATTTGAACAAGTCCATTTTACTATTTGTAGATATGTATAAAAATTGCTGGTGAGTGGCAAACACTATAGACCCTGATCAGATGCATTCAGCAGTCTGTTCTTAGTCTACACTGTTTGCCAAATAATTGGGATCATTATGATACACAGTTATTTTATCATCATATTGAGATAGGATATATTGCTTGACAATTCTCTTATACACCATATTGTCTCAGTTATTTTCATCCATGTTACGAAATGCATTTAATATAGTTATAGAATTTTACTGATCTCTAGATATTTAATATTTAATAAAATATCAACATGTACTGCTTTTAATTTCCTTTATTCAAACATTTACCTGCTCTGTGCATCTTAACCCTTGTCCTGCTGAATAAATTTAGATGCCACGCCCACTTCTAATTTTCAGCCACTAAGATTACTTGATCCAGATTGTTGATGTAAATTCACTTACTTAATGGCAAACAGTGCAGATCCAGATCAGTTGGCTTCTGAAGAAGCCAACTGATCTGGATCTACACTGTTTGCAAAGGCAGGGTATATCCAGGTTCAGCAGGACAGGGTTAAATATGGGCTTTACTTTTTTGACCATGTGTTTTCTGTTTGTGTAAAGCCTTACACTGTGGGTACCGGTAATCTTGTCAATGGAAAGTGACCATTTGAACAAACTCAATATCCCTTCGACAAGAGGTGCCACATGAAATGAGGCAAAAACTGGTTAATTGGTTTCAGTGTTTGTGAATACAAAAACACTACACCAGAGGTAGACAACTCCAGAGGGATAGAATATTGCATCTGAAAGCTTTTACTACTTCGATCAGATTGCAAGTTTCTTTGGTTAATCTTTAAGGACAGATTAAGCAAAATATGAAATTTTTCATATTTTTAAAAAATACCATTTTCTAACGGTTTGGCATAGACTCTGACGTCCTGTCTTATATAATGAGCTTACAACTGAAAGAGATGGTAAAACTAATGGTAAATTGCAATATCTGTTTTCTTTTCCATATTTACCATAGCACATTCAATGGTCATTGAATGGTGTATCTTAGGTTGGCTCCAAGTGACAGAAATTGCTAGAAAATATTAAATGAATACTGTACTATGATATGGTCTTATCCTTAAAGGCTCCATATCCCTCAAAAGTAGACATTTTATTATCCAAGAAAGGTTTACTAAATTGATATATGGTATTAATACGATCATAAAATGTGGCATCTGACAGCCTGTAAAATTTTAGTTGGTCTCTCATTCTTGAAATGAATTTTTTATCACATCTCTGAATTAATGTTGCCAACATTAATTCAGAGAAAAATACGCGTAAATCATTTCATTTTTGATCCAGTTCAAAAACGAGAGATTAACTGAAATTTTACAGGCTGTCAGATGTCACATTTTATGATCATATTAATACTATATATCAATTTATCAAATCTTGAATGAATGAAAAAAAAAATGTCTATTTTTGAGGAATATGGAGCCTTTAAACACTTCGAGAAAATAATTTTCCAGCATCTTCCCAATATAAATATATAAGGAAGCAACCTACAACCAGCACTTGAGGAAACTAAGAAGACCTTGCATCCCCTATGCTAGGATACAGCACAAACGATATATTAGTTCTGAAAAGGTTTTCACCAGACCATTTAAGCAATTTCTTTGTGCCTAGGACACTAGGAAGCTCAACAAGAAATTTGATACTAGAAAAGTGTTTGTAAAACACTTCCCCCAACTATATGCTTGTTGACTCAAAATGCCAAAATTGAAAAGGGGCATAAATCTGACAAAATCCAAACTTCACCAAAATTTAATAGTCATCTACACATTGGTTCCAAACTGCTTGCAAATTTTATGAGCCTAACACAAGTGGTTGCTTAGAGATTCTGCTGAGAAGAAAAGCATGATGTATGGATGGACAGACAAGCCCAAAATAATATGCCCTCCCAACTTCGAGTTGGGGCATAATAACTGGCCAGCAGCAGTGGCTTCAGAGAAGGTGATCACTATAATTCATCCTAACTTTGGTTCAAGTGTGCTAAAAATTGAGTCAACAGACCATGAAATACAGGTGCAGTCCAAATAATCACCCTGCTGTTTAGGAGGACAGAAAATGTGAAACCTGTGGCATGAAATTTCAAACCCTATACTAGTAACTGGTTTCAGACAAAATGGATACACCCCCCCCCCCCCCCCAACACATCCCTGAATAATTTTCAGTTTTTCTACTGCTGTGACCTTGAAAATTAAGTCACCTAATCAGTTCTTTCTTATGTCCCAACTGTATATCCATGAAAATTTGGTAAGAATCCAACCACTGGTTCACAAGATATTGTGCAGACAAGAGTCACGCCAATGCCGATGTCAACACAATCCACACCAATAACAATATGCCTCATTACCCGTAGGTGGGTAGGACATAATAAATGTATGTACACACAAATAAATAGTGATATGTTGAACGCTTAGTATGTTGGGTAAAAATTTTAGCAGATGACACCTTGAAACAGTTTTCTAAAGTTTACCAAATCACAGGCTTTTTACATTTCATGCAAATTGTTTTTAAGAGATAATTTGCATGGAATGTCAAAGCCTATTTTCGGGGAAAAATTAGAGAACTATCAATCTGTTATCTGCTAACTTTGCACTGAGTTTGATGGTTGGTTGGTTTGGCCCAGTCAACACCATTAAGGTCATGGTGAGCTGGTCACTATGTAACCACATTTTTCCTGGGCAGGCTTAGTCTTCTAAGCATTTAACCAGTACTTGTACACATTCTTTCACCAGGAACTGAAAACTGCCCTTCTTGAATCAGCAGAAGGGAGAGAATGACCACAGAAAATATTTCATGATCAATTTCCAAGATAGTTGCTGGACCTGTCGGGGATCGAACATGCGATCTGATCACCAAACTACTGAGTCACCCAGGCCAGCTTGCCCAGAGGGTGATAAAGGTTAAACTGTCAATGACTAAAAAGAAAGAAAACAAGAATCAATATTTCATTGTTTAATAACTGTTCTAATTGAACAAAACTATTAACAAGAGGCCCAGGGCCACGGTTCGCTCACCTGAGTGACATAGCCACTGCAGACATGCAGATGTTATGCAACATTTTTCCAATCCTATCATCGCAACTAATGAAAATATCATCATTTGAGCAGTTCTTAGTTTTGAAGAAGAATATATGGGCCTGACAGTCAATGGAGCATGATCATTTGAATAAACTATCAATCACATTTCAACAGAAGGATCAATGTGAAATTTGGTGGAAACTGGCTAAGTGGTTTCTGAAGAATCATGATTTTATACATGTAAACAGCACAGTGGCAGGGAAATATTATAAATATAAACCAGATGATGGCCATCTTAGATTTCCAATCAGGACAATTTTAACTACTGTTGATCTACAAGTCACTTCGATACTTTCAATATAAATGTATATGGCCCACACAAATAGGGAAGCAAATTTGACCTTGGAGGCTAAAAGGTCAAATGTCAACATAGAACCATCATTTGAGCAATTTTGGTAGATCTCCTGTCCCTCGTAATTTGTGCAAAGATTAGGACCCAGGGCTTATTTGGTTATGGAGAAGAAGATTTTTAAAGGTTTTTACCATATATGGGCATGGCAGCCATTTTGATCAATGGACCATACCCATTTTAGCAATCTTTCATTCTCCTGCCCACGGAGGCTCCGCATGAAATTTGAGCAACACTGGCCCGGAGGCTTCAGAGGAAAAGCCATTTGAAATTATCAACATTTTTTCCATACAAATGTATGGGGCCCATACAAATGCATATAGAAGCAAACTTGACCTCGCCTTAAAAAGATTAAATGTCAATGTACGACCATTATTTTAGCAATTTTGGTAGCTCTCCTGTTCCCGAAGATATATGCAAAGATTCAGCCATAAGGCATGCTCGGTTTTGCAGAAGAAGATTTTTAAAGGTTTTTCCCATACAAATGCATAGGGAAGCAAACTTGACCTTGCCGTAAAAAGGTCAAATGTCAACGTACCACAATTCTTTTAGCAATTTTGGTAGACCTCCCGTCCCCGATGATTCCTGCAAAGGTTCAGCCCCAAGGCAGTCTCGGTTCTGGAGGAGAAGATTTTTAAAGGTTTTTACCATATATGGGCATGGCGGCCATCTTGGTCAACGGACCGCAACCATTTTAGCAATTTTTCGTTCCCCCACCCTAAGAAGGCTCCATATGAAATTTGAGCAAAATTGGCCCGGAGGCTCCAGAGGAGAAGTTGTTTGAAATTCTGAACATTTTTCCCATACAAATGCATAAGGAAGCAAAATTGACCTTACCGTAAAAAGGTCAAATGTCAATGTACGACCATTATTTTAGCAATTTTGGTAGCCCTCCTGTTCCCAAAGATATATGCAAAGATTCAGCCATAAGGCATGCTCGGTTTTGGAGAAGAAGATTTTTAAAGGTTTTTCCCATACAAATGCATAGGGAAGCAAACTTGACCTTGCCGTAAAAAGGTCAAACGTCAACGTACGACAATTCTTTTAGCAATTTTGGTAGACCTCCCGTCCCCAATGATTCCTGCAAAGGTTCAGCCCCAAGGCATTCTCGGTTCTGGAGGAGAAGATTTTTAAAGGTTTTTACCATATATGGGCGTGGCAGCCATCTTGGTCAACGGACCACGACCATTTTAGCAACTTTTCGTTCCCCCACCCTAAGGAGGCTCCATATGAAATTTGAGCAAAATTGGCTCAGCGGTTTCAGAGGAGAAGTCGTTTGAAAATGTTAACGGACGTACGGACGGACGACGGACGAAAAGTGATCACAATAGCTCATCCTGAGCAGAGCTCAGGTGAGCTAAAAATATGGGCTGAAACCAAGAAGAGTGTCATAGAGCAAATGAGAAATGCAAGATTAACCTGAATATCCACACACCAATGCATTCTACAATATTCCCAGATTGTATTCTACAATATTCCCTGATCCTGCAGACTGAGCCAGCCTTCATATTCACATATGCTGTGGAACTATACACTTCCGAAATTGGCACATAAAATAAGAGGTAGATCAAATTAATACAAACAATTGATATCGACCATTTTAGCAACTTTTCGTTCCCCCACCCTAAGGAGGCTCCATATGAAATTTGAGCAAAATTGGCTCAGCGGTTTCAGAGGAGAAGTCGTTTGAAAATGTTAACGGACGGATGGACGTACGGACGGACGACGGAGGAAAAGTGATCACAATAGCTCATCCTGAGCAGAGCTCAGGTGAGCTAAAAATATGGGCTGAAACCAAGAAGAGTGTCATAGAGCAAATGAGAAATGCAAGATTGACCTGAATATCCACACACCAATGCATTCTACAATATTCCCAGATTGTATTCTACAATATTCCCTGATCCTGCAGACTGAGCCAGCCTTCATATTCACATATGCTGTGGAACTATACACTTCCGAAATTGGCACATAAAATAAGAGGTAGATCAAATTAATACAAACAATTGATATGCATATCAAGTCGAGTATTCAAGATATTTTATTTCTCCTTAACAGCCTATGCTGTGGATACCCATCAGGGCCCAGTTGTTCAAAGCTAACGATGTCATTAGTTAACAATTTGTTAAAATTTACATCGTGTGATACGCAAATATGCTGAAATTTTTTGCTGAAAAAATGTGAGTAGCTTTTGCAGTGCAAAAGCTACTCACATTTTTTCAGCAAAAAATTTCAGAAACTGCAAAAGCTACTCACATTTTTTCAGCAAAAAATTTCAGAAAACTACATTGAATCTGCTAAAATAGTTAACAAAATGACCCTTAATGAGCTCGTTAAGCTAACGATGCTTTGAACAACTGGGCCCAGATGTTTCAAATGAGCACCACAGCATGTTTTTTTTGTGGAGAAATACACTTTTGGATGAAAAATACTCTATCAAGAGATACTGATATGACGATTCCTGTTGGTGTCACAGGAGGGGTTGTACCTAGGTTTGTTCCTAAAATTGAAGAGAATGAGGTTTTTGTTGTTTTGGTTTTTTTTCAAGAAAGGAGACTGTAATTTTCAGGGGACTGGATACAATTAATAGATTTTCTGCCATTTTTATACCCCACCACATGACAGTGGCAGAGTATTATGGTATCACTCTGGCTGTCTGCATGTCCATCCGTCTGTCGTACATCTGTTAATTTTTTAGAGTTATCTGCCCGCGACACATCCGTATTTTCATTTCCAGATGATTACTTTAGTAAATATCAATGGAATTTCACCAAACTTGGTATGTGCATTGATACTGTGGAGATCTGCTTTGGGATTGCTAATGGGCAAATTTTGTCCATTTTTGACAGAGTTATCTGCCCACAACACCTCAGTATTTTAGTTTCAGGACAATAACTTGAGTAAATCTCGATGGATTTTCACCAAAGTTAATATGTGCATTGATATTGTGGAGATCTGGTTTGGGATTGCTAATTGGCTAATTAAATCAATTTTTCACAGAGTTATCCGCCTGCAACAATAATGGCAGGGTATTATCGTTTCACATTTTTATTTACAAACTTTCATGATTTCCTGTTTTCTTTCCTGCACACTAAACTCTTTCTGAAATGGGTCCTAAATAAAAAAAAAAAAAAAAAAAAAAAAAAAACGAGGCCCCATGGGTCACAATCTGATCACCTGCTTATTTGCAAATGCCATGGAACGGTCTTCCAGTATTGCCACAGCAACTGGGACACAAATTTGACCATACCATAAAAAGGTCAAAGGTCAGCCTAGTCTTATCATTTTAAATTTGGTAGACCTCGAGTCCCTGATGCTGTATAACAAGATTCATCCTCAAAGCTTTAAGTGTTTTTACAATATATGGGCATGGCAGCCATCTTGTTCAATGATGCAGAACCATTTGAACAAAGTGCCAACATCCCTTCCAAAGAAGGCCCCATGTGAAATCTGATGAAAATTGGTTAAGTGGTTTTAGAGAAGAAGAGAAAAAGATTTCATGGTTTTATACCTGTATATTGCACAGGGGCATGGGGGAGTACAACATTTTACTACTTTAATCATACATTGTAAGTTTCACCCATTAGTCTTAAATACAAATTGAATAAAATATTTCAACTTTTTCCCCCGTACAAATCTAATGACACAAAGTTGACCTTTGCCATAAAACGGTCAACGATCAACCTATGATCATCATTTGAACAAACTTGGTAGAGCTTGAGTCCAAGATTTATTTTTACCCAATATATGGCCATGGCAGCCATCTTGTTCAACTGCGTAGAACAATTTGAACAAATTGGCAATACCCTTTCGACAGAAGGCCCATGTGAAATCTGGTGAAAACTGCTTAAGCAGTTTCAGAAAAGAAGACATTTTTTTTTTTTTTTTTTTTTGAAATGGCTTTTACGGCCCTTTCAAGAACATTTCCCTTATATCGAGTCGATCGTTCATCAAAGGTGGACGAAAACCAGAAAACTGGGGAAAAAACACCTGACGATCCGT
The DNA here is from genome assembly GCA_964016985.1 of Anodontia alba. Classification (NCBI taxonomy): domain Eukaryota; kingdom Metazoa; phylum Mollusca; class Bivalvia; order Lucinida; family Lucinidae; genus Anodontia; species Anodontia alba. The sequence continues at coordinate 81,900,414 of OZ024821.1, read as the reverse complement.
AAGCAGAACTTGGCTTTCCCACATGCCAGGCTCGAACCACAGTGGTGAGAAACCTAATGGATTAAGAGTCAGCTCTCTTATTCTTTAGGCTACAGGGGCCCGCAAAAGAAGACATTTAAAAATTACACAATTTTATACATGTATACATGCCCAGTGGCAGAGGCAGATAACCCTCAAGGGACAAAATTTTGATTATAACTAAAATGTTTTACTACTTTTATCACACATTGTAAGTTTCAGCTGTTAGTCTTTAATATATTTTGAGAAAATGACTTTCAACATTTTCCCTCTACAAACGCATGGGGATGTAAATTTGACCTTGTCGTAAAAAGGTCAGAGGTCCACTTACAGTCATCATTTGAACAAACTTGGTAAACTTTGACTCCTCGACGCTATATACCAAGATTCAGCCCCAAAGCTTTCTTGATTCTGGAGAAGAAGATTTTTAAGTGTTTTTACCATATATGGGCATGGTGGCCACCTTGTTCAATTGCACGGAACCATTTAAACAAATAGGCAATACCCTTTTGACAGAAGGCCCATGTGAAATCTGGTGAAAATTGCTCAAGCAGTTTCAGAGAAGAAGACATTAAAAAAATACACAATTTTATAGATGTATATAGCCCAGTGGCAAGGGCAGATAACCCTCAAGGGAACAAAATTTTGATTATAACTAAAATGTTTTACTACTTAAATCATATACTGTTAGTTTCAGCCATTAGTCTTTAATACATTTTGAAAAAAAATGACTTGTCAACATTTTCCCCATATAAATGTATAGGGATGCAAATCTGACCTTGCCGTAAAATGGTCAAAGGTCAACCTATGGTCATCATTTGATCAAACTTGGTAGACCTTGAGTCCTCAATGCTATATACCAAAGCTTTCTTGCTTCTGAAGAAGAAGAGTTTTAAGTGTTTTTACCATATATGGGCATGGCGGCCATCTTGTTCGATGGGATGGAACCATTTGAACAAATTGGCAATACCCGTCTGACAGAAAGCCCAATGTGAAATCTGGTGAAAATTGCTCAAGCAGTTTAAGAGAAGAAGACATTAGAAAATTACACAATTTCATAGATGTATATAGCCCAAAGGCAAGGGCAGATAATCCCCAGGGGACAAAATTTTGATTATAACTAAAATGTTTTACTACTTTAATCACTCATTGCAGGTTCCAGCCATTAGTCTTTAATATATTTTCAGAAAATGACTTTTCAACATTTTCACCATACAAATGAATGGGGACACAAATTTGACCTTGCCATAAAACGGTCAAAGGTCAACCTAGGGTCATCATTTGAACAAACTTGGTAGAACTTGAGTCTGTGATGCTATATACCAAGATTCAGCCTTAAAACTTTCTTGGTTCTGGAGAAGAAGTTTTATAATTTTTACCATATATGGGCATGGCGGCCATCTTGTTTAACGGACCGTGACCCATTTGTACAAATTTTCAATCCCCCTTTAACAGAAGGCTCCATATGAAGTTTGAAGAAAATTGGCCCAGTGGTTTCAGAGGAGAAGTCGTTCAAAGGTGTTTATGGACAGACTGACCGATGACTGATGGCAAGTGATCACAATAGCTTGTGAGCTAAAAATGATCCCAAGAGGAACAAATTCTTTCCTTGTAGAATAGAATCCTATACAGAAGGGAGGCAAAAACAAATTGAGTTACCTTCCACTGAAAATATAGCTATTCCCATTTAGACTGTGTGTGTGGGGGGGCAGGGGGTGACCTAGTTTTTGATCCCAAGTGACCCAGTTTCAAACCTGACATAGAAATCATCAAGAAAAACACTTTGAGCATGATTCATGATGATAGCTTCAAAACTGTGACATCTAGAGTGTAAACAAGGTTTTCCTTTACCTAGTTTTTTTAACCCAAGTGACCCAGTTTTGAACCTGATCTAGAAATCATCAGAACAAATATTTGGAGCAAGATTCATGATGATTGCTTCAAAAATGTGACCTCGAGAGTGTAAACAAGGTTTTTCTTTGATTTGGCTTGGTAACCTAGTTTTTTATCCCAAGTGATCAAGTTTAGAGCTTGGCCTAGAAATCAACACAAACATTTTGAGCGAAAATGTATGACGCAATTTGACAATCAACAATAACAAGAAATCGAAAATCAATTAAAAGAAAGTAATAAGATTTTCCGTGAAACGTATGAGAAAGGAACACAAGAAAGAGAAGGATTAAGAAAGTAAACTGGGGAAAAAGAAATAAAATACTGATTTCTTGCACCGATAAACAAATCCTTTGTTTACTTTCTTGTCCACAGAAAAGAAACTGACGCATGTTCAATTGAGCGGGAAGAGTTACATCACACAGAACTGCCTAAGGGACCTTCTGGATTAAGACTCCTTTAGACGACTGAACTGTCGTTGTTTCTGTGGAAGGTGTAAAATACAGAATAGAATAGCACATTATCTATAGGTTAATGTATAGTGCAGTTAAAATATGACCTCTGGAATGTTAACAAGGTTTTCCTTTGATTTAACCTGGTGACCTAGTTTTTGACCCCAAGTAAGTTTCAAACTTGACGTAGATATCATCAACACAAACATTCTGCCTGAGATTCATTGTTTGGCTTGGTAACCTAGTTTTTGACTCCAAGTAACCCAGTTTAGAGCTTGGCCTAGAAATCAACACAAACATTTTGAGCAAGATTCATGATGATTACTTAAAAATGTTTCCCTTTGATTTGACTTGGTGACTGAGTTTTGACCCCAAGTGATCTAGTTTCTTACTTGATCTAGATTTCATAGAGGAAAACATTCTGAGCATGTTTCATTGAGTCAAAACTGTGACCTCTAGAGTGTTAACAAACTAATTGTTAACGACGGACAGAGGGTGATCACAATAGCTCACCCTGAGCATTCGCTCAGGTGAGCTAAAAATCTACTTTCACTTCAAAATATACCTTGTTTAGCATATTTTTTGTTGCATGAGGAAAACATATAAATTCTGACTGAGAATATGAATCTAAATGTGTACAGTAAGATTTAATAATATGTCTTTAATGTTTTGTTTTTTTTATTATTATCCTTGAAATATGTATCAAAATATACAGCTTTATCCTTAAATTTCTATAAAAAAAAAATGATTGAAATATTACCAGAATCTCTTCGTAAAAAATGGAGATGGATATTTCCTGAATCAACATTAAGGAAAGGGGTTATTTTCTGAAGTAGAAACATAGATACTACCAGGTGAAACCCTACTATCCTGTAAACAGACTCAGCCAAATATCACACAGGATATCATTAAGAACTAAAACTGACTAGAAACTTCTTTTCATGACTAGATAATCTTAGCAATTCTACATACCCGCACAACATAAAATTAGAAATACAGAAAATGCTGCCCAAATAAAAACAAGAGCTGTCGGAGGACAGCGAGCTCGCCTGCTGGGTACATTTTATATTGTAACATTTTTATCATTAAGCCATATAATATAGGTCACACTGACCTAGATGTATTTGTATGTAAATCATTTTGTCACTTAGATATAATAATCCAGGTATGACAATTCTCCATGAAATAGTAATAAAAATAAAAGGCAAAATCACTGAAGCATGAAATATAGGTCACAATGACCTAGATATAGTAAGTGGTCATTCATTGGGTCACATGGAACTAATATCCCAGGTGTGACATTTATCCAACAAATATTCAAGATATAAGGCAAAATCACTGAACCATGAAATATAGGTCACACCAACAGAGATATATTTTGACGTCAATAATCTGGTCACAAGGAACTAATATCCCAGGTGTGACATTTATCCAACAAATAGTATTCAAGATATAAGGCAAAATCACTGAACCATGAAATATAGGTCACAATGACCTAGATATAGTAAGTGGTCATTCATTGGGTCACATGGAAGTAATATCCCAGGTGTGACATTTATCCAACAAATAGTATTCAAGATATAAGGCAAAATCACTGAACCATGAAATATAGGTCACACCAACAGAGATATATTTTGAGGTCAATAGTCGGGTCACAAGGAACTAATATCCCAGGTGTGACATTTATCCAACAAATAGTATTCAAGATATAAGGCAAAATCACTGAACCATGAAATATAGGTCACACCAACAGAGATATATTTTGACGTCAATAATCGGGTCACAAGGAACTAATATCCCAGGTGTGACATTTATCCAACAAATAGTATTCAAGATATAAGGCAAAATCACTGAACCATGAAATATAGGTCACAATGACCTAGATATAGTAAGTGGTCATTCATTGGGTCACATGGAAGTAATATCCCAGGTGTGACATTTATCCAACAAATAGTATTCAAGATATAAGGCAAAATCACTGAACCATGAAATATAGGTCACACCAACAGAGATATATTTTGAGGTCAATAGTCGGGTCACAAGGAACTAATATCCCAGGTGTGACATTTATCCAACAAATAGTATTCAAGATATAAGGCAAAATCACTGAACCATGAAATATAGGTCACAATGACCTAGATATAGTAAGTGGTCATTCATTGGGTCACATGGAAGTAATATCCCAGGTGTGACATTTATCCAACAAATAGTATTCAAGATATAAGGCAAAATCACTGAACCATGAAATATAGGTCACACCAACAGAGATATATTTTGACGTCAATAATCGGGTCACAAGGAACTAATATCCCAGGTGTGACATTTATCCAACAAATAGTATTCAAGCTATAAGGCAAAATCACTGAACCATGAAATATAGGTCACAATGATCTAGATATAGTAAGTGGTCATTCATTGGGTCACATGGAACTAATATCCCAGGTGTGACATTTATCCAACAAATAGTATTCAAGATATAAGGCAAAATCACTGAACCATGAAATATAGGTCACAATGACCTAGATATAGTAAGTGGTCATTCATTGGGTCACATGGAACTAATATCCCAGGTGTGACTTTATCCAACAAATAGTATTCAAGATATAAGGCAAAATCACTGAACCATGAAATATAGGTCACAATGACCTAGATATAGTAAGTGGTCATTCATTGGGTCACATGGAACTAATATCCCAGGTGTGATATTTATCCAACAAATAGTATTCAAGATATAAGGCAAAATCACTGAACCATGAAATATAGGTCACAATGACCTAGATATAGTAAGTGGTCATTCATTGGGTCACATGGAAGTAATATCCCAGGTGTGACATTTAACCAACAAAAAGTATTCAAGATATAAGGCAAAATCACTGAACCATGAAATATAGGCCACAATGACCTAGATATAGTAAGTGGTCATTCATTGGGTCACATGGAAGTAATATCCCAGGTGTGACATTTATCCAACAAATAGTATTCAAGATATAAGGCAAAATCACTGGACCGTGAAATCTAGGTGACCTTGACCGTAAAATGTAGGTCACCATGACCTTCACTCTCTTACACTTAAACTGATGTCACATAGTTAGCTGATGTATAACCAGTTGTGTCTATAACCTGTAGGCATATAAGATTTTACAAATGTGTCCTAGATTTTGACCCCTAGCCCCACCCAAAGGCCCACCCTGAGGTATGAACCCAGGGGTATGTTCTTTTGGAATCTCAGAAGACTCGTCCAGGTACCCAAATTCTAAATATGAATGCTCTATGAGGAGTGAAAGTCAAGATATAAGAATTTGAAAAACTTTAACACAGTATTACAAAGGTGTCCTAGATTCTGACCCCTAGCCCCACCCAGGAGCATGAACCCATGGGTTTATTCTCTTGGAATCTCAGAAGACCCTCCAAGGTACCTAAGTTCCAAATTTGATGCCTCTGTGAGGAGTGACTGTTGAGATATAAGCATTTGAAAAACTTTAACACAGTGTGACGGGAACGCAAACGCAAACGCAAACGCAAACGTGGACGACCGGGGTGACTACAATAGCTCTCCTTGTACTTCGTACAGGCGAGCTAACAATCTCTTTACTCCTTTCAACCTTAGTTCTGAAGTGGACTCTTCCATATTATCCACTGTTGTTAACTAGTTTGTTTGTGTTGAGGTTTTACAGCCCACTCAACCCACTGGGGTCATGCTGAGTCCAGCCAGTTTACCTACTCACACTTTTACTGGGCAGGCTTAGTCCTCTAAGCGATTAACCAGTATTGTGCACATTCTTTTGGCAAAAACTGACAACTGCCCTTCTTGAATCAGCGGAAGAGAGAGAATGGCCGTAGAAAACAGTTCATGATCAATCTCCAAGAAAGAATGTTGCCGACCCAGCTGGGATCAAACCTGCAACCTCCTGATCACCAGTCGGACAGGCATCCAACTGAGCCACTGAGGCCAGCATTGTTAACTGGGGTGTTGGTCATAATTCAAGTGTAGAATAGCAAACGGTGTAGACCCTGACTGGCATGTAACATGTACAAGGACAAGTTTCTGTTTAGCTCTACAGCTGAGAGTTAAACACAAATGAACAGTTCAAAATGGAGCTACCCAGTAAGCATTCTACATAAATCTATAGTGGGCCAATAACGGCCCGTCCGGGTAGCTGACAGGCCGATAACGGCCCGCTATAGATTTATGTAGAATGCTAGCTGGGTAAATGCAAGCAGACTTTCACTACTTTAAACCTTGGTTTTCTTTCATTGCTAGCAGACTGAAATATCTATGAAGCATACAGCAAATGCTTCTCTCTGTCTCTCACTCATTCTCAACAATGCATGTTTTTCCTAAACTATGAAGTATTTAATATAACTAATCTAAAACAATCTACAGCACTATGACAAAATCATGGCAATGTTAGTATGCCATAAACAGGTAATGAAGGCTCAGATCATACTGCAAATGTACAATCTGCCCAGAGCCTGCAATGTCCATTTACAGAATCAATGGCTATTGTACAAACACCGGTATATCAGCAGAAAAAGCCCTGATCAGACTGCACCATTACTATTTGATTAGGATCTAAGGGCTGTTTTCTTCCACTGAGCATCACAGAAAACATAGCATAAAGAATATTAGTACATGTATACACTGACACTAAAACATAATGAATGATATAGCATAAAGAATATTTGTATATGTTCTGCACAAAGGAAGGATCGATACAATTCTGGAACTGTCTTGCACAAAGTAAGAATTCTTACTTTGTCCGCCAATTCCGCAACTGTACCCAACAAGGAGATATTGTAGTTGATCAATAAGGTGCATTTGCCTGTGCAAAAAGGGAAAAGTTTGGACAAAGTGAGAATATATTAAACTAGTAGTTTGGTTTAGGGAAAAGATGGAACAAGAATTAGTTTCAGTTCATAAAAACAGGACAAAGCTCCTTCTACCAACTAACCTCACAGACCCCTCCAATACTTTAGAAACAGAATGTACCATTGAGACGAATGGTTGAAAATGACAGATGACACTGATTTGATTCTTCCATTTGACAATTGTGGACTGATTGGCAACTCCATCTCAGTCATAGTTTACAAAAAAAAATGTGAGAATGGAAATGTGTCAAAAGGAAACAGCTGTTTTGATCTTTTGGGAAAATTCTATTTTCAAATGCCAATGAAATTAATAAATGCATGATATACTGCCATATGAAAAACTAATTACAAATGTGTGTTCAAGGATAGATGTTATCACCTTGTCCCGATTCCTACTTTGCACAGGAGCAATTCCTGAATAGTCTTGTGCAAAATAAGAATTTCAACTTCACGCGGCAAAGTGAGAATTCTAACTTTGCGCAAGACAATTCCAGAATTGTACCGATTCCTACTTTGGGTAGAACATATACTATGATAGTAAAGCATAATGATCATAAACCCAGTCGTATACATATAGCTCCAGATAAGGTTAACATTTCTTACTTCTATACAAAAATATATTTTGTGGTACTCATTAGAAGTTTGATAAGGCACTTTTAATGTGTACTCACTACGTAAATAAGAAAAATATTTACCTGACACCCTTCTTATCTACAGCTTTGCATGCAACATGTCAAAATGTTTGTTAATGTTAAAGGAAAACACAGCAAATGACAAACATAGCTGAAAATTAAGAACCTATTAAGCACAACAGTTTGGTGAAAAAAATATGAAAATTGGTCAACAATTAAGGAAGTTATTGGCCTTTGAAGGCCTAGAATTCCCTCATGCAAGTCGCCACTTAAGTGACATCATAACCACCCAAATTAAATATGCAAATATCAAATAAATCTGACACATATGAAACAATATTCTACTGTTATTGTTTGTTTTATTCAGGCTTTATGACACTTTCAACAATATTTCAGTCATATCGCAATGGTGTCTGGAGGTGGCAGGGAGCTCAATGCTCACTTTTATAGTGCTGCCTCACTGGAAGAATATCAAGCCCCAGGCACTTGACATGATATTCCACCCAGTCACATTATACTGACATTGATCTGACAAGTTCTGATTCCTAGCTCTACTTTCTTAATGCTGAGCGCCAAGCAGAGGAGCAGCTAGTTCCATTTTTAAAGTCTTTGGTAAGACTCAGCTGGGAATTGAACCCGTAACCTCCCGGTCACAAAGCGGACACTCTACCAGATGAGCCATTTTGCCAGTCTATTTTATGGTTATATACCGTGAAACATTTTCATTTGCATATATACTATCAACTAACTCATGTAAGCAGAATATTCCTGTCAACAGACAGCTTTTATTTGTGTCATCTAATACTTAAATACTCAAAATGGCAGCACACATACTCGCGGTAGTAAAAACTTTAAACTACAATATCTTTCTTATACCTTAACAGATTTTGATGAAATTTGCGCAAAAATACTCATTTTCTAAAACTGAATATTTCCAGACATACATTGTATTTTGTGAGTCCTTCCCTTTAAATATGTTAACAATGTTAAATAATGCAAATGACAGATAACAATAAAAATTGTACATCTGAATAATGACAAAACAATAGCAGCAAACAATAAAGGTGGTGAACACACAGACAAACAATAATCAGAGGGCTTGTCAAAGACGAGTACTTGGTGATAACTCTGGGATAATTTTTCCATAAAAATTTGTGGATATTTATTAGAAGCGCCTCAAAGAAGCACTTCTAATGGAAGCCCATATGAATACATATGTTTTTATGGAGAACTGGAGAAAATTAACCCAAAATTATTACCAAATATTTCTTGTTAACAAGTCCTCATAATAATGATGAGTGAAAAATAATGACAACAGTCAAATAATGAATAATGTATAGGTAAACAATGAATTCTTTGCAAGAGAACACATTATGATCATGAGAAGAATGGTAGGTACACACACAAGCAGAATTCAAAAGCATTTGATTGTGTTGGGGTTTAACGACACGTCAATTTGTGTTGTCTCCCAGAGAAAGGGAGAAAAGAGATAGAAGAGAGAGTAGAGGAGATGAAAGAGAGGGACAGGGAAGAAAGAGGAACAGGAATGAAAGTGAAGAAACAGAAGAAATAAAAACATTCCCCCTCTACCCTTACCCACTACAAGGATAGCAGGCCTTGCCCAACTGTAAGCCAATATCAGTTGGACGCCCCAGTGATGTAAGATACACAGCACCTTTGCACCACCCGACCACCCCCGAATTCAAAAGCAAGGCCACTAGTCAGCAGGCAAACGCTAAAGCTACTGTACTACTAGTGGTCCTTAGGAATCATGATGGCTTAGCCAAACAAGGACAATAACAAGTGTGAACATAAAAATGACCTGTAAAACAATCAGGATGGTATGAGTGAACGGTGCAGACCAATGGATGAATAATGACAAGAGGTCTATGGGCCATGGCTCACTCACCTGGGTGAAATAAAAAAAAACTGCAGATTATGATATGCAGATGTTACGCAACATTTTTTCAATCCTGTCATAGCAACTAATGATAGAATTATCATTTCAGCAGTTGTTGGTTTTGAAGAAGAATGCGTTTTTTATTATTACTTTTTTACTGCATATGGACATGACAGTCAATGAAGCATGACCATTTGAACAATCTCTCAATCCCGTTTCAACAGCCAGATCAACATGAAATTTGGTGAAAACTGGCCAAGTGGTTTCAGAAGTTGTTTAACAATATCATAATTTTATATATGTAAACAGCATAGGGGCAGGAGAAGATAACCATTGCAGAATAAAATTTTGATTGCAACTTAAAAGCTTTTGCTACTTTAATCATATATTATAATTTTTAGACACCAGCTATTTTTTGTCTTTGTGTGTGTGTTCATTGCTCTTACGGGTCATTATTTTCATAACCTATTTATCTTGGCCTGAATGTAAGGACTTGCCAAGCTCTCATCTTCATTGAATAAGTAAAGAAATGATGGGAGAAGAGGTGTTTCAATTGCATACTGCTACTCCCCCCTATGCTACATGTCCTATGTCTCTTTGTTTGTTTGTGTTTAGGTTTTACGGCCCAGTCAACCCAATGGGGTCATGTCGAGCGCTGTCAGTTTACCTAACCACACATTTACTGGGCAGGCTTAGTCCTCTAAACGGTTAACCAGTATTGTGCACATTCTTTCGCCAGAAACTGACAACTGCCCTTCTTGAATCAGCAGAAGGGAGAGAATGACCGTAGAAAATACTTCATGATCAATCTCCACGAAAGAATGTTGCCGTCTATGTCTCTTTACATTCTTTACAAGGCCAGACAAGAGACAAGTTCAATAGTGGCCAGGCAAACAACAATTTCAATAGTCTCCTTCCCCTGCTGGTGCACAACAGTTTTCTTTCCCTGCTGGTGCGCAACAGGGTCTGCTTTTCCTGCTTGTGTGCAACAGAGTCTTCTTTCCCTGCTGGCAAAAACATTTCCTACTTTAAAATTTTGTCATGGCAACCAAACAAAATGGCCACTGGTCATAAAAAACACCTACATGGGCAGAAAATCATCAAATTATCATAACTGCCAAACATGCTTCACATCACTTCATCTGTTATGGAGAAAATGCAATTTAACCATTTCCCCATTATAACTACAGTCAAACCTGTCCTAAAGGCCACCTGCATAAGCAATCATCTGCCTTTAAAGGCCACTAATTCAGATCCCATTAAAGGTAACGAAGTGGAAATCTACCTGTATTAAGCAAGCACCTGTCTTGGGCAACCAATTTTTGGCTTTCCCATAGGTGCTTGCTTAACACAGGTTTGACTGTATGCGACCTTTCAGTTGTCAAAGCCACCAAGCAAAGAGGCAGAATTCCATAATTTTAGCTATTTTTAAAACCCCTCTATCCAAGACATTCCTACCTAATTAGGGACAAACTGCTTCAGAGAAGCTGTGATCTTAAAGTGTTAATGGACGACGGAGAGACGACTGACAATAAGATCACTACAGCTCATCCTGAGCATGGCTCAAGTGAGCTAAATAGAGCCTGTATCACGTGTTGCAAGGGAGACTCAGATCAGCCTGCACATTCAAAAGAGTCTGAAATGGACCTTCACTGCCTGCATACAGAATCAAAATATACTGTAAAATATATCAAAGAATGGAGGTCTTGATCGGCTTACACAGGTGCTCAGGTTCATTCAATTCTCCACGGTTTGCTTATGGATGTGCCTTTTCTTTAGCTACTCATCTTATGTTTTTCTGGGCCCAGTTGTTCAAAGCTAACGACGTCGTTAGTTAATGATTCGTTAAAATTTTCATTGAGTGATACGCAAATATGCTGAAATTTTTTGCTGAAAAAAATGTGAGTAGCTTTTGCAGTGCAAAAGCTACTTACATTTTTTCAGCAAAAAATATCAGAATAGTGTATATTGAATCCGCTAAAACAGTTAACGAAATGACCCTTAACGAGCTCGTTAAGCTAACAATGCTTTGAACAACTGGGCCCTGGAGAAACAAGCAAATATGAGCTTCAACATCAGAAAACATACCTTTGGACGTGTGGGGCCAACACACTCAAACCAGCCTCACTTCAGTGCAGTCTGATCAGAATCTTCACTGAGGGCACAAGTACAAAAGTACATTTTCTGACACAACAGCTCATGTCATTGTTTGTTCAGAGTCTTCTCTAAATTCCTTCTAGAGAGGCTACGGTAAATGTCCTTAAATTTCGAACACTTTATTCCATACTATTTTGGCCTAAATGTTGCTTTTTATGCAGTTGTTTCTTTAAATACTTGGTGGAATGGCAAACAGTGTAGACCCTGATCAGACTGCTCCTTCAGGAGCAGTCTGATCTGGGTATGCACTGTTTGCATATGTTACTTTGTCAAACACTTTGGTGTTCAAAATTTTAGGACATTTACAAACAACAATCAGAAACTGCTCGATATCAAATCTTTTATATCTGACATTCAAGTTAGCTTTTGTGTCAATTTCTGTGTAGATCACCAGTGGTGTCTGCGCTGGAAATGAGCCTGTCGATATGGACCATGGTGCATCTTTGGCCCTTGAGCTTTCATTATCAGGTTGTTGTTGAGGTTCTGGTAGGGTTCCCAATGAAAGGCATTTTCGCCCATGGCCATCTGAAAGATACCAATTCATTTTAAGTGATTTTGCCATTCATTTTAACTGATTTAAGCCAAGCATCCCATAAAAAGGATGACAAAGAGTATAGACCCGATCAAGATGCGGCGTTTGATCTAGATCTATACTGTTTGCAACTGATACAGGAATTCCTATAAATTTTTTTATCAAATTATGGTTTATGGTCCAGTCAACCCGTTAGGGCCATTCGAGCCAGCCACTTTACTGTAAAACACTTATATTTGGCAGTCATTTTATTTCGGCACTATTGGCTGTCAAGTAAAAAATTGCCAAAATAAAAAAAAAAACGCCAATCAGCCTGCACATCCAGTCTGATCATTGTCTGCATTAACCCTTGTCATGCTGAATAAATTAAAACTAATTATCAGCCAATCAGATTACTTGATCCAGGTTGTTGATATAAATTCATATACAGTAAACCCTCCTTACAACAACAGCATTTGTTCCCAAAGATGCCGTTAAAATGAATTTGCTGCTGTAAAGAATCTTTAAACGTAGCAGAATGACATATAAGAAAAACTTTGTTTTATTCCAATTTCTTCACAGAACATATGATTTGGATATTTGTTAGAATCCCCTCATTGAGGCAATTCTAACAAATATCCAAATAAAATGTTTCTTGAATTATTAAATACATTATTCTTACATAAAATCTGATTAACTGTCACCTTTTTGAGCGAAGGTTTTGTGTCCGTTAAATTATCATTATAATGAATTTTGTATGTGTATCGACATGATCAAGTGTCGTTATCAAGAGGGTTGACTGGACTTAATGGCAAACAGTGCAGATCCAGATCTGTTGGTTTCTTCAGAAGTCAATATATCTTGAAGAAGCAAACAGGGCCCAGTTGTTCAAAGCGTCGTTAGCTTAACGAGCTCGTTAAGGGTCATTTCGTTAACTATTTTAGCGGATTCAATTTACAATATTCTGATATTTTTTGCTGAAAAAATGTGAGTAGCTTTTGCACTGCAAAAGCTACTCACATTTTTTCAGCAAAAAATTTCAGCATATTTGCGTATCACTCGATGTAAATTTTAACGACTCGTTAACTAACGACATCGTTAGCTTTGAACAACTGGGCCCTGATCTCGACCTACACTGTTGCAAAGGCAGGCCATGGCCGGGTTCAGCAGGACAAGGGTTAAGAAACTTTGCATCCTTGGCTATCTAAAATGTGCCCAAAGAAGTTTCTGATCAGACTGCAAATAGGCAGACTAATCTGATTCTTTGCTGGGCGTACCTATCCAAAGATATTTTCTGACTGCGGCTCAGGTTTTTGTGGGCAAGGAAAATACCAATACCTCTTAAACAGTATCTTATCTAAAACTAGAATATTAGCAGACCTGCCTTATTGCCACACAAGAGCTCCTACTGCAAAGGAACAGACCAACTTCATTCCATACAGGGCATTGCTTTTTACAGAAGGCTGAATTGCATCTCTGCTTTTTCAAATACACTGTTTTACATAGCTAAGAGCAATAATCCATGTAATAATTTTCTTATTTCTTGACGAATACATATGTTGTGGGTACTCATTAGAAGTGCCTCTGCGAGGCACTTCTAATGAGTACCCACAACATATGTTTTCATTGAGAAATAAGAACAATATCAGCATTTTTCGGATGAAAAAAAAAAACCCTTTATCTGTGGCTGTGATACACAACATTCTAATTTTACAGAATCAAAATATTAAACTGCACAGATTGTGATCCAGCTGTATAAATCAAGTGTGGGTACTCAGCCTTGGTGAGGTAGTTCCAAAAGTGAAGATAAGGAATAATCATAGCTCTTGATAGGATGCTTTTTTCAATCCAAATGTAATGATATTTTTCTTATTTCTCCACGAAAACGTACGTCTGTCCTCATTGTGCTTCTGGCCTATGTGCTTCTAATGAATACCTTGAACATATGTTTTCATGGAGAAATAAGAAAAATATTTACCTGATACCCACTCTTATCTAGACCTATGGATAATGATCATTTTTCACCTGATGTGGCATGCTGAAATGTGAAGTACATGTACATAGCTCTACATAGCACCAAATAATACAGGTATCCAGATTAGTATATTTTTTTTATTTTTCCATGAAAACATATGCTGTGGGTACTCATTAAAAGTGCCTCAAAGATGCAATTCTAATGAGTACACACAACAAATATTTTTCTTGGAAAAAACAACAACATAAAAATCAGGATTTTAACAAATCAAACAAGGCTCAAACAACTTTTAGAGAGCAACAGTCTGGCAGAGTTATTTGAAAATCTACCTGTTGTTATTTTGACAAGAAGATTTTTTGAAAAAAAAAAAATCTATACAAACATACTGGGAAAATCAGCCCCGCCTCTTGCAACCATTTTTTTTTTTTTTGAGAAACCAAATGGCTTGAACAACTTTTGTAGAGCATCATCCTACAAACATTTCTGCCATATTTCAAACTGGGGCCGGGCATTTCTGGCAAGATTTTCCAATTGATTGCCAGGGCAACCAGAATTCTGCTTACTCACACATCTTAGAAAAATATTCAGTCAGTAACATCCAAAAAGTATTCCTGTGAAATTTAGTTAAAACTGACTCATTGGTTTAGAAGATGTCTAATGTTGACAGACAGATGCCAACAGACACCAGACACAGGGGCAGATCTAGGATGATTTCTGAGGGAGTTGATTTGATCAAATTACAGTACTAAGTCTTACTCTACGTATTCTGAAAGACAGGCCTAAGCAAACAGTTAAGACCCAGATCCGATGCTGTGTCTGATCAGAGTCTATACAGTTTGCCACTCATCCAGCAATTCTACACAAATTCACAGGTAGCAGAATGGACTTTTTCAAGAGAAGTATATGGTTGACAGTAAGGGCTATGAATATAAAGGATAAATACAGTATCCCAAATTTATCAAAATTTACATAGCAACAGATGAGGCATTTTTTTCATCCGAAAACTGCTGATATCTTTCTTATTTCTCAATGAAAACATATGTTGTGGGTACTCATTAGAAGTGCCTGACCGAGGCGCTTCTAATGAGTACCCACAACATATGTTTTCGTCAAGAAATAAGAAAAATATTATGTGGATACCCCCTCTTATATGTTGCTATGATTTATCCAAAATCTCCCTTGAAAATGAAATTATGAGTCAAAGAGGGGGTTCAGTTGATCCCCCACATTGAACACAATGTGCTCAGGAGGAGCACAGCATGCTCAGATGAACTAAAAATATCAAAACTTTTTTGTTAACCTTTGTCATGCTGAATAAATTTTGATTCCACACCCATTTCTAATTTTCAGCCAATCAGATTACTTGATCCAAGTTGTTCATACAAATTCACATACTTAATGACAAACAGTGCAGATCCAGATCAGTTGGCTTCTTCTCACACTGTTTTCAAAGGCAGGGTTTATCCGGGTTCAGCAGGGTCAACAAAGGCTTTACATACTTAATGACAAACAGTGCAGATCCAGATCAGTTGGCTTCTTCAGAAGCCAACAGATCTGGATCTACACTGTTTTCAAAAGCAGGGTTTATCCGGGTTCAGCAGGACTTGGGTCAACAAATGCTTTATCTAGAGCTATGCCTGAGCAGTAAGTTCAGCAAAATGACATACGTGGTTAATCTGTGGTTCTGTCATGTCCCAACTGGGACGATTAATTGGTCCACCATATCTATTGATATTCTCCAACTGATGTGGGCTTAGTGGTCTTGAATTTTCACTGAACAGGAAGTTCTGTCTACCCACAAACATCCCACCAGCAGGAATGAATCCCACGTTATTGTTCACATTGTTCACATTGTTCGCCAGTCTGTTTGCTATCTCGAGTAGCTCTCTACATACATTGTCTGACTGACTATTGGGAATATGTTGAAAACTCTCCATTCCCATGTTCATATTATTGTTCCCCTCAAACCATTGGTCATTCTGACAGTTGTTGAATGTCCTGTTGAAATGGTTATTTGTCTGCAGGTGGGGCAGGCCTGGATTAACTGCAAAGAGAAATATATAGGCGCTGCATGGATCCAGATAAGATGCTTTTTTTCAACCAAAAATTAATATTTTTCTTATTTTGTCAGGAAACATTGTAGGTACTCATTAGAAGTGCCTCACCAGGAAAACACAACTTGTTACAGGTACTCATTAGGCACTTCTAATGAGTACCTGTAACAAGTGTTTTTTTCCTGGGTGAATAAGAAAAATGTTTGCATGAAAACCTACTTATATCTGGAGTTATGGTGCAGCTCAGCTGTGTTTCTGTCATTTTTTTACATTTTTCATAAAAATATATTGTGCTTCAGCTTACTTAAGGCACTTTTTTATACCTATGGTAAATGTCCTAAAATTTCAAACATTGTATTCCATACTATTTTAGCCTAAATTTTGTTTTTTATGCACCTTTGCTTAAAATACTCAGTGGAATGGCAAAAAGGTAGACTCTGATCAGACTGCTCCTGGGTCTGCACTGTTTGCATATGCCATTTTGTCAGGTACTCTGGTGTTCGAAATTTTAGGACATTTACTGTACTCATAAGAATTGCAAGGTGATTCTTGGTTGTGTTGAGGTTTTACAGCGCAGTCAACCCAATAGGGTCATGTCGAGCGCGGTCAGTTTACCTAACCACACATTTACTGGGCAGGCTTAGTCCTCTAAGCGGTTAACCAGTACTGTGCACATTCTTTTGCCAGAAACTGACAACTGCCCTTCTTGAATCAGCGGAAGGGCAAGGGGATTCTAGTTTTGAGCTAAAAGCACAAATATATGTAGAGAATATCTGATTTTTTTCAGTGAGATCGAATTTATTTCACCAAATGAACACCAAATGTAATATTTTTACGGACGTGTGGCTATAGCCAGGAGTGAAATTACGATTTGTGGTGTTCATGAGTGAAAAAAATTCAACACTGATAAAATATCAAATTTTCTGTTTCTTTTATGCTTTTATTCACAATACTTGAACTTCTACCTACTCTTTGACACTTATGTGGGAAATCAACTATTTTCCTAGCCATTTAGTAAAACATACATTATGGATATTCTCATTAGGACATCAAAAATATCAAATTTTCTGTTTCTTTTATACTTTTATTCACAATACATAAACTTCTACCTACTCTTTGACACTTATGTGGGAAATCAACTATTTTCCTAGCCATTTAGTAAAACATACATTATGGATATTCTCATGAGGACCGTCTTGTAATTTCAGAGCTAATGTGTACCAAAAACATGATAAATATTTCCTTGATATACCCACCTGCTAAAGGTTTAACATTCCAGGCATCAGCAATGTGACTTAGTATAAGGTTGGAAATTCGTCTATGAGCAGTCATATCCCAGTGTACCCCATCATCAGCCCTCCTTTGTAACTGATGTCGAAGATGATAATGAAGATCTAAGATATCAAATCCATATTCCTCCATCAACTACAAAATATATAACTCCTGTTTAAGTGAGAAGCCAAAATAGGATTGTTACTTTTGCACCAAAAACTATTGTGTGTATATAGAACAACCTCTTTATAACACTACTGCTGGGATCAAACACAAAAATCAAGTTGTCTAACAATATATCAAAACAAAAATGTATAGATTATATAGAAAAATGACCATCATTTTCTATATAATCTGTACATTTTTGTTCAGATACAACACTGTTGTGGTACAACTTTAAACTTGTTTGTGTTGAGGTTTTACGGCCCAGTCAACCCAATGGGGTCATGTCGAGCGCGGTCAGTTTACCTAACCACACGTTTACTGGACAGGCTTAGTCCTCTAAGCGGTTAACCAGTATTGTGCACATTCTTTCGCCAGAAACTGACAACTGCAATTGATATTTCATGATCAATCTCCACGAAAGAATGTTGCCGACCTCGGTTGGGGATGAACCCGCGACCTCCTTGTCTCAACTTTAAACTATTTTATATCTGAAACTGTCTTATATAGAGGTTCCAGTGTACAACGACTACCCATAAGATAGGTTTTGATGTATGATATCCTACCACTGGTGACTTTTGATGTATGATATCCTACCACTGGAGACTTGTCTCTCAAAACTGCTCTTTGATATCCTAAGAACTATCTCTGAAGAGGACAGCTTGTGGCATAATTCATACATACTTATACAAACAATTTCTGACTGTGACTTTGAGGTCACAATCAATGGGGGTGGCGGATGGTCCACCACTGAATAAAACTTTTGTCCAGACTAACATCAACCCAAGTATCAATTAAATCTTAGCACTCAGGAGCTTCATATAGATCATTAAAGAACTTGAATATCAACTTAATTTTGAGTGTGAAACATTCCTAAATGTTCAGGACTTTGACTTGCAAAAATCTAGAACAGTATGTTAACATAACTCAAAATATAAACTTAAATATGTTCAGGCATTCTGGGGCTAAAGATCTTTTTTTAAAAAAAAAAAAAAAAAAAAAACTTTCATGTAAAACATTTCGAGTATCAAAAATACCTACCGTATTCGATCTAATTACCGCACACACCCCTGTAAGCACACAGTCAAGCAATTCCATAGTCTTCAGATTACAGCCAGTGTACTTTTTGTCTACCTCTTTACTCGTATAAAAGCATATGTTGTAGGTACTCATTTGAATTGCATCGACTTGTCGATGCAATTCAATTGAGTACCCACAAAATATGCCTTTATAAAGAAAATCAGAAAAAAAAAAAATCGCATAATCATCATCAAATAAGTCTTTTTCTGGTCTTTTTATAGTGTATCCTTAGTAGGTAGATACATATTTTACCACAAATGAGTGTTCCCAGTAATTTTGAAAAACCGAAGCGCACAGTGCGGTAATTAGGTCGAATACGGTATGACTTTAGATGGGCAGGGCTTGCACCGAACAAAACTTTGGATCAGTATCTAAGTCTAAGTATCAACTTAATCCTGCCAGGCATTTAGAAGATACAGTTCTTTAATGTAAAACTATATCATTTTCAAACAAAAGTACCTAAGACCATAACCTTGACCTCAAGCAGGGGTGGAGATGGCACTGAATAAATCCTTAGACCAATATCTATCATGAAGCCAACTACATGCATTATTTAAATCCATTTGCAAGGTTGAAAAATATCAGCTTTAAAACATAAAACTAAAAACCTGAAGTGGGAAGCTGACATTGTGGCTAGTGCAATAGGTTTTCCTGAACTTGTTTCTACTGTCATGATGAAATCACACGTAAAGATGTTTTTTGCTTGGCCTTTATTTTAAATGAAAATATTGTGTTCTGATTGACCATATCTTATCAGAAACCATTTGTCTTCTCTGTATCTGTGTTTTGGTCTCAAACATGTACCCTAAAATTAAATTTACGGCCAAAACTTGGTCTGACCTATGCAATTTCTATTGTAAAGTGATTTTTTTTAATTTTTTGTCCAAGAAAATATTTTTTACTTTTTGTTGCTGAATTTGAATTATTGATGTTTCACAAAAATATTGTGAAAATTTCAGAAAAAATTGAACAAGCAGAACTTGTTGAAAATCTGCCTCCAAGTTACTTACCCTACAGATTTCTGCATAATTTGCATTCATTTTTACTATGGGAAAAAGTGAAAATATTTGATTTTTTAAAAACCAACGACTAGAATGAAACTTTTTGTGCATAGGTAGTTACGACAAATGGTTTTGCATTAAATCATGACAAAAGTTTGCAAATTTACTTCTTCTGTGTAAAGCGCCAAGCAAAAAACCACTTTCTGAAAGATGTTGAAAGCACAGTAGGTGAGCTTTGAATGTTTGTTGTATTCTTGTTTAATGGTATGTCAACCACTGTGGGTCATTTTGAAGAAAGGGAGAAGAGGGATAGAAGAGCAAGTAGATAAGAGTAAAGAGAATAAACAGAGGAGGATGAGAGAAAAAGTGAAACTCTCCCTCCCCCCTCTCCCTCTCTCTCTCTCTCTCTCTCTCTCTCTCTTAATTATTATTGATTCATTTCTCCAATGTTATTTTTTCATTGTAAATATACATATATGTATGTTATTCATCACACCTCAATTTAATTTATTTTTATATATCATGCACATGCATATTTGTTTATGCTTCTACTGTTTGTGTATTTGTTGCTAAAGAGGGCCCCCAAGGAAGACTGGCTACCAGCCAATTGGGTAAATAAAATACACAACACCTTTGCCTCACCCAACCACCCCGTTATTTTGAGAGGTTACCCTCTCAAAATAACGGGGTGGTTGGGTAAGGCAAAGATGTCGTGTACATTATGTCACCGGGGCGTCCAACTGATATTGACTTACAAATGGGCAAGGCCTGCTATCCTTGCAGCAGGTAACGGTAGAGGGGGTATGTTTTTTATTTCTTAGATGTTTCTTCACTGTCATTCATTTGCCTTTCTCCCCTGACCCTCTCTTTCATCTCCTCTACTAGCTCTTCTATCTCTCTTCTCTCTTTCTCTGGGAGACGACACAAAATCACCCACAAGGGTTGATGTGTCATTAAACCCCAACACAATCAGTCAATCAACTCTTAAAATAAAGAACTTACTTACTTACTAAAAATAAAAGCACTGCAAGCATAATATCCCGCCAGTTTGGTGAAAATTCATCAACATTTACTCAACTTATTGTTTGGAAAAAAAAATTACAGGCATGTCTCGGGCAGATAACTCCGTCAAAAATTGACAAAATTTTCCCATTAGCAATTCCAAACTAGATCTCAATAATATCAATGTACATACCAAGTTTGGCAAAAATCCATTGATATTTGCTCAAGTTATCACCAGGAAATGAAAATACGGGCATGTCTCAGGCAGGTAACTCCGTCAAAACTCGATAAAATTTGTCCAATTGCAATCTAAAACAAGATCTACATAATGTCAATGCACATACCAAGTTTGGCAAAAATCCATTGATATTTACTCAAGTTATCATCTGGAAACAAAAATATGGATGGACTGACAGATGGACAGACAGACGACCAACTTGAAACCATAACACCCCATCACTATCATGTGGTGGGGTATAAAAAAAAAACAAACAAATACATTTCTTAATTCTAGGTAACAGCAGTTTCCAGAATATTATTTTTCTTATTTCTCCACAAAATCTTGTAAAGTGGACACTCACTGGAACTGCCAACGCAATTCCCGTGATTATCCACATTGTAAGATTTTATGGAGAATGAGTACCACAACAAACATTTTCATGGAAAAATATATATCAGCATTTATTGGCTGAAATAAGTGTCTTATCTACAACTACAATAATTACTTTTTCTATATTTTTTTTCAATACTATACATTACCCGAAACACTGTCAACTGATCATCCACTAACCTTATGTACAAAGAAGTTAGCTTCCAAGACATCCAGCCTAAGAGTACTGTTCATAAATTCTACCTCCGGTATCATAAAGCCCCCGCGAATACGTTTAGATATGGGTAAAGTGGTACACCATATTACAAGGCAATTATCTGGCAAAGTTTCTTTCAACCGTTTAAACAATGTCTCCAGATTCTCCTTGTACTCATCAACTGACATTGCACCATATCTGCAAATATATGAAAAGACTCCCCTGATGGAAGGTACTAACATATTTACCCTAAGAACTGGGACACCTCAACACCAGTGTTCAAGCCAGGAATTTCAGTTTTGGGGTCCAGGGGCCCCTACCCTCCAAAAAGTTCGGGACATTTGAAAAAATCTGGGGACAGTACAATCAACGATCAAAATTTTATAGAAAATTTACCTGTTGCTCTCAGATGTGGGTATTTTGCTCCATGTAATCTGTTCCTGTAACATCTGATCAGATGTACATTCCAGGTTAACACAGGGTTGTCAGTAAGAAATGGCACACAGATGAACATAAGAAATCAACAGATTGGGCAGGGTATCCAGGGGGCTGCCAATGTTTTTCTTTCTTTTTTTTATTTTTTTTGTGGGGGTTGGGGTGTGAGCTGCCTGTCTAAGTGTTGAAAATACTGTGGTGATATAGGGAATAATAATCATAACTAGATATTGTGAATAGATGTAAAAGCTGTAAATCATTTTGAATTAGTTCTTTTGAACACTGCTTCAAATTGATGAGCTGGATGATCTCTTTAGCAGCAGTCCTATTCTATTTTAAACAGGACTGACCTTCATCCAAAATTAATAACTTTCCATTAGAAAATCAGTCAATCATATTTTTAGATAATCATTCAATCAATCAGACTGAGAAAAGAAAGAAAACTTCCAACAGTAATACTTTCTGATAGTGATGTACTAGCAGTGTACATTCGATCTACCCCTCAGTGAGGTGACCCCTGAATTTATAAATGAACATTGAACCAATAGTCACAGCATGAGCATTGAACCAATAGTCATGGCAGAATTGAAAAAATGGCTGCCACCATCGCTAGAAATAACATCAAAAATGCATAAACTACAGGCAAAAATCAAACCAGATTGTCTGTTTAAATGTATTTTCTCAATTATTTTAAAGCTTTCTTTGCATTTCAAAATAATTTCTATGCTTATTTATAGTGAACCGCAAGTAAAAGCACTCGATCACAACGCATTTGCAGCCAATACTGTAATAAATTTTCTGCACCTGGGTGGCGCAAGAACTTATTTTTTCTGCGCCAAAATATGAAAATATGCGCGAATGGCGCAATGGCGCAGCCTGGCTTTAACACTGCAACACTATACCATACTTGTTCTAAATTTGAGCAAGTACAATTTACTACCCGATATTGTTCTAAAAATTGCTGGATGAGTGGCAAACAGTGTAGACCTGATGAGACTCTGGGTCTACACTGTTTGCGCAGGCCTATGTCTGAATACATATGGTAAATATGGTATACATGATCTTTTAACATATTTACTAAATATTCAGACACATTAACCCATTGAAAACTGGAGACCCCTAAAAGGGTAACTGGCAAATAGTGCAGACACAGATCAGACGCCCCAGAACACAGCGTCTGATCAGGGTCCCCACTGTTTGCAAATAGTTCAACCATTTTTCTTTAGGAATATCTACATCATATAGCCTGACATAGCTAAAAATGGAAAATGGACTCTTCCAATATATAGTGTGGGAGAGTTTATTCAGTCTTTAATGGGTTAATTCCTTACAATACTTATCCTAAAATTTGGTGGTGTGTCTTAAAAATGTTGGATGATTGGAAAATAGTGTAACATCTGATCAGTCGCTGCATTCAGCAGCAAACTGTGTGTACACTGTTTGCTCAGGCTGATCTGACCAAATACTGTGAGTAAATACTGTACTCGAGAAAGTACAAACCTCGACACAAACCTGCTTGTAAGTTCAGGGATTTTTTCTAGCCCAAAGTATAAATAATTGATACCATACAGCAAAAGTTGAAAGTTTCAGCATATTTGGCTGACTTGTGCTCTACTTTCTTGAGCATATGTTCTTGTCATTCTGATCTGAAGGCAGTGTCAACACTTAAAGGGTCAAGCTGACTAGAAAGAAAAATGTTTAACTTGTTTTTTTTCAGCACTGACAGGCCAACAAAACTCAGAAATTGCTTGTAAGTTCTTCTGCCATGAAGCTGCCAATTAATAAATAAAATCTGATTAACTGAAGCTACTTGTAATTGGTTAACTGTTAGCCAATTATAGTTGCTGTTACATTGAACTTCAGCAATTCATCAGCGAAGTTGATTCACACCAAATGTTCTTTATACACAGTGTGGCAAATTTACATTCCAGAGTGCACACTTCATATAGCGTTCACATAATGTATTGTTTGTGTTGAGGTTTAACGGCCCAGTCAAACCAATGGCGCCATGTCGACCACAGTCAGTTTACCTAACCACACGTTTACTGGGCAGGCTTCGTCCTCTAAGGGGTTAACCAGTATTGTGCACATTCTTTTGCCAGAAACTGACAACTGCCTAAGATTTAGAAGTAAACCAAATATTTTTTTCCATGCCATTTTCTTTTGCACCAGTGCAGAAGAACCGCGACTTGCACACGGACTGTTTTTAACCTGAATCACTGCAACATCTTATTATATCATTTTACAACCAAAAGTCTACCTTTTACAGGGATCATTTTCTGGCGCGATTTTGCGATATTCTCGCATTTTTTTTGCAAGAAATCGCATCAAAATTCCAGGAGTGAGAAAAAAAATCGCATGCTGATTTTTTCTCATTTCGCGCCGTTAAGTTCCTATTTTGCACATGCGGTTCATTTCGAGACTATCAGACTGTTCTGTTTGACCGGTTTTTGAATTATTGTGGCGCCAAAATTCATTACACATACGACCGCAGGTAACCATTCATTAATCTGTATCATTGGAAAGCTTTATCGTAAAAAATCATTGCCAGTCTCTGGTTTAAGTAAGCGTTTATTTGATCGCTACCTCGAGTCAGCAAAAACATGTCCGCCGACTCGGAAAAAAAAGAAAGAAAATTATCCGACCCGAAGCTGTCCAGTCAGGATGGCAACATGTTAAAGTATCTTGTTCGAGCACAACCCAGCTCGACTGAAGCGGCCACGCTCTCCTCCCCTGATTCGGATGACGATCAAACACAAGACCGAGCTGAGCTTGATGAATAACAAGCCCATGAAGCCCTTATTCAGCCGTTTGCCTTTTGATACGAGCCAGGCGTAACAAGAAAGAAATGAAAGTGAAACCAGCAACAAGCTTTAAAATTATTTAGTGATAACAAAAAATAAGAAAATGTGCAAGACAGAAAATAAATGTAAACGGTACTTTCAAGATAATCAGTGATTTATTTACAGTGATTCTATCCAGTCTCAACTGAAATTCCATGAGTCCTATGATAAAATCATGAGTCTGTAATATATTTTAGAGCAGATATTTACTGTTTTTGTGAGTTCAGGGACTCACTTATATAAAATTTGTGAGTCCCAGAGAAAAATTATGAGTATATGAATTGGAACTCGCAGGTAAAAAAATCATTGGATAATGTCACAAAATCCCAGAGAAATAATTCCTGAAGAATTTCTGAAACAAATCCTTTGAATTGCAGTTTCTGATCCCACAATTTAAAGTCCCTGAATTCAGAGTTTAATTCCAGAATTAATGAAACATTGAAGTAATCCAATAAAGAATGAAAGTGTACAAAGATGCTCATATGAAAATCTTCTCTTCTTATATAATATCAAAGCACATTCTAAAAAAAAATAGAGTACTAGAGACATCACTTATTTTCCAGTATTAAGAACACCCTATATATAACAATTTTATTAACCTGATTTAGAGTACATTACAAAATAAGCAATAATAATACTTATACATACAATTCTGATACAAAATCTGGCCTTTACAAAAAAAAAAAAAAAAAAAAAAATCTCACTCAGTTTGTCCGAGCGAGCGAAAAAAAAAAATCTCACTGAATTTGAAAATCTCTCACTGTTTTTGTCCAAATGGGATTTTTTCTCTCACAAAAATCTGGGGCCAGAATAATCCCTGCTTTTAATTTTGTTTCTGCATGTGCATTCGGAATCCTTGGTATAGATTGTAAGACAGAGTTAGTATAAAAACTTAGCAAATATTGCAAGGAAACTATCTGTGATACAGTCGAGGCAAATTATCACTAACGATATGCTTTAAACTGATTTGATGAACAATAAAAATTGTCATGTTTGCAGTTTCTAAACATCGAATCTCTTTCATACATTGGCCATTGGTCCTATTCCTTAATACAATTTCCGTTGTGGCTCCACAGAACACCACTATGTAGGCCAGCCTTACTGTTTGACATAATTTGCAAAAGTAAAGGAACTTGCTGTATGTTTATTGGGGTAAAAAATCAACAGAGTAAAAATTGTCCTTCTTGCATGCTACACACCTTCTTGGCCTGATATATATCCCTACCAAAACTTATCAAGTTATCTCTAACAGTATGGGAGTTATGGCCTGCACAAGATGACATCAGGGGAGATAAGTACATAATGGAGAAAGTGAGAGTACACTTGAACACAACATGCCTTATCTATGCTTTTACCAAACATTAACCAAGTATTTCAAACCACATACTCAAGAATTTGGTTTAGAAATTCATTCAAGGTAGGAACTAGAAAACAGCCACAGCAGAGGTTGTCTCTCTTGCATGTGACTCACCTACCGGTCGTAACCAATGCCTCTACCAAACATTATCAAAATGTCTTAGGGTATCAAAGGTATGGAGCACTCAAGATTTTGGCTGCAGGGGAGATAACAAATAATGAAGAAGAAAGTGAGAGTTGTCTCTCTTGCATGTGACATGTCTACTGGTCCTCATCATTTCTACCAAATATTATCATATTATCTCAAACAGTACCTGTACAAGATTTTGGCTTCAGGGGAGATAACTACATAACAAAGAAAGTAAGAGTTGTCTCTCTTGCACATGACACGCCTACTGGTCCTCTTCATTTCTACCAAACATTATCAAAATCTGTCTAAGCGTATCAAATTATGGAGCGCACAAGGATGCATCTACGGACGGACGGGCGCCATGCTGATCGCTATATCCCCCGAACCTATCTGTCGGGGGATAAAAAGAATCAAGGTCTTCGGCAATTACACTTTCATGCTTTATATGTCCAGATGTCACAACAAACTTTTGTCTTAAGTATTGCTGGGAAAATTAATTGTAATAAGATTCAGAAGTTTAGTAGAATTTGAAACATGAAGTGATCATGGCGGTGCCACATTTATAACTCTTACACTATCCTTTCAAAAACAATTAAGCATACAATATATTATCTGAAATATTTCCCAAAAGACAGTGAACTATCTTGAAATCTTCCAGGAAGGGCCACAATCAGAGCTCTAAAGTTACCCTTTCCAATGGAACTGTGCCATAATAAAATACTCCAGAACTCGGGCTACTATCAACAGTCAATCCTATTCCTGATGGTAGCAGGAGCTAATCATAGATGTTACATTATTATGACTCAAACACTGCCAAAAGAATTAAGCTGCATCCAGAATATCTTTTTATTTCTTTCAGATAAACATCTTTATTTCAAAACATCACTACAGCCATTTTACCAAATTACCCATCGAAATTATTGAATACCCAATGCAGCGGAACTAAAATTTTTAAATACCCAATGAGCCAAAAAATCAACTCAGGTGCTGCTTGAAAACACTGACTTATAAGATTATCTGCATGAAATGTTAAACCCTATTTTCTGGAAAAAAGTAAGAAAGATGGCATCAATTAGTTGTTTGTTGAATCAGAGAGTGCTAAAGGTAAATATACAGTGGAACCTCGATAATTCAAAGTTCAAGGGACCAAACAGTTTTGTTTGAATTATTGAGACTTTGAATAATTGAGGGTTAAAATGCATACATATATTTAAGTCGGGACTTCAAAATGATTTTGAATTATTGAGAATTTTGAATTATTGAAGTTTGAATTATCGAGGTTCTACTGTATATACAGAATTTGTTTGTTTGATTTGGGCTTAACATTGCTTTCAACAATCTTTCAGTCATATTGGAACAATGTCTAGATGTGGCAGGGAGCTCAATGCTCACTTTTAGAGTGCTGCCTCACTGAAATATCATGCCCAAGACACTTTGACATGATATTCCACCCAGTCACATTATAATGACACTGAGCTGACCAGTTCTAGCTCTACTTTCTTAATGCTGAGCGCCAGGCGAAAGAGCAGATAATAACATTTTTAAAGTCTTTGGTATGACCCGGCCGGGGATCGAACCCGCAACCTCTCGGTCACAAAGCGGACGCTCTACAACTGAGCCACTGTGCCAGTATGAGCCAGCTACAACCAAATATACAGAGTTAGTCACAGATTCCTCAGTCCATGATTCACTATGAATCTTAGCACTCATTACCTGCTAATGTCCCACAAACAAGAATTTAACAGGACAACATCTGGCTTTGGCTCCTTGGCTAAGTCTGCTAATATTGACTCCATGTAAGAGCTGTAACACCGTGTGACAAAATAAAACCTTGCTAGATGATAATCTGTTTGATACTGTCTCACCTCCCGATAGTGAACACCATTTGACATCTCACCAAGTGAGCCTCCTTCTATTAGTTTGTCACCTTCAAATGACTTCTCACCCTGTAAGATACAGTAACAAAACCTGGCACAAATCTACATACACAAGGAATTGAATGACAAACTTATTATAAGTATCAGCAGATTTGCTTTAATGAAGTACAGATACTTGGGATTTGTTTGTTTGTTTGTGTTGAGGTTTTACGGCCCAGTCAACCCAATGGGGTCATGTCAAGCGTGGTCAGTTTACCTAACCACACTTACTGGGCAGGTTTAGTCCTCTAAGCGGTTAACCAGTTTTGTGCACATTCTTTTGCCAGAAACTGACAACTGCCCTTCTTGAATCAGCGGAAGGAAGAGAATGACCGTAGAAAATATTTCATGATCAAATCTCCACGAGATGTTGCCAACAGGGCAGGGGTCGAACCCGCAATCTCCTGATCACCAGTCGGACGCGCCTCCAACTGAGCCACCAAGGCCAGCTACTTGGGGATTGATGGGAACGGATACATTTTTAAGGGGAGCAAATGGCATTCTTTTCATTAAAAGCAGACTCCTTTTCAGAAGGGGCTTGGTGTGCCAGAAAATAAAAAGGGGTCACAAAACAAATTATCTCTCTTGTGAAAAAAAATGGAAAAAATAATAAACTAAGGGTGTATTCCACAGTTTCGCACTTGTGAACCTGGGGGGAAATGTAAATAATTAGAGGTAGGGATGGAAACCAGCCTGAAAATACTTACTGCCGCACATTTTGGCAAAAACTGAAATTTTATGCTTGTCAGTTATTGTTAACATAAAAAAAAAAGTACTTTTCTTGCGGTCATGTGACATTATTTAAGAGTGTATGTAAAATATGTAACAACTGATTTCTCCCTGGTATCAGTTTTCACCCTGTCATAAATTGCTGCTTGCTTTTCTCTAGATTATACTGTGAAAACAATGTGGCATGCAGATATTCATTTCTGTATACAAGTAATATTCTGTAAGTGCTCTGTAAAGATTTTCAACTATTGTAGGGCACTGCTTTTTTTTTTTTTCATAAAATTGGCTGCAGTCAGAGTGGGGTGGGGAATTATTCCCTCACCTTTTGGAAACCAGTAGGGGATCATGTATACCACCCATCCACGAAATGAAAGGCTCCCTGTGCAGTAAAGCCTGATGCTGTAGTCATGAGCTGAACTCAGCCTCCAATGAGATTCAAACCTAGCATCTTGTGATCGATAGTAGGGAGTACAACTGCTTAGCCACCCTCACAGGGTTTTAATATTCAGAGAAAATGTCTTGACATTTCATGTGAATCAACTTGCCAAGCAAACTAAAAAAAATATTTCAAAATGGCATCTGCTGCAGTTGTGATTGGTGCTTACAGGGTTAACAGACCCAAAAAGCCACCACGAAACTCGGAGAGGGATAAAAACTCAAGAATCTGATGAGGACAGTATGTGCTATCCTTTTTTGCAACAGAATCTTTAGAAACATCTTATTCACATCAACTTCTTTTGCCACATTCATTTTGTTCTTCCGTTTTTTTTTTTGTTGTTTTTTTTTTGTTCTTTCCATTCTTAATCCTTAAGGTTAACATGATAAAGTTATTTTCACCACTTACCTTCTTCTTCAGTTGCCAGGGCTGCAAATATTTATTCTTCTGCAATAGCAAAACCAGATCTTTGTATACACCTCTCATGTCTGAAACAGATCACAACATATGCAAAAAGGCTCTAGAATCCACAGGTCATGTTAGGCCAGTCCCGAACTCCAGAGCTGTCCATTTTATACAGGTGCATAGTCCTAAACTTTCATAATCAAAGTCAACTCTACTGCTGATGCAATAATTGATGAATGGCTGGATGGACGGATGGATGGATGGATGAATGAATAACCACTTATGTTGCTTCTGCACGACCTGGTGCAACAATAGGGTTTCTAGAAGAGATTTTTTAACTGATACGCAACCAATCTAAGATTTTGGGTACTAATTAGTCACCTTTGCGCAGCATTTCAAAGTCCTAACAAGCACTCACAAAATGACAGGATTTAACCAAATGATTGGACTTTGAAAAAGTCACTATGTTTCCCTGGTTCTTGACAGGTTGATACTGACTGACTGTGTTGGGGTTTAACGACATGACACGTCAACCCTGTTGGGTCATTTTGTGTTGTCTCCCAGAGAAAGGGAGAAAAGAGATAGAAGAGATAGTAGAGGAGATGCAAGAGAGGGACAGGGAAGAATGAGGAACAGGAATAAAAGGGAAGAAACAGAAGTAATAAAAACATTCCCCTTTACCCTTATCTGCTACAAGGTTAGTAAGCCTTGCCCAACTGTATGCCAATATCAGTTGGACACCCTGGGACAGGTTGATACATTCTGGATATAAAATTTGAATATTTGATTAAAAAAAAAAAACAACATTATTTAAATCATTTGAATCACCTTAGCAAAACAATTGTAATGACATTCAACAACACATTTCAGTGCAAATATATAAAAAAAAAAAAAAAATGTGCCGGCTAAATTAGCCTATAATGTAGTAAAGGTGAAAGGCAATGCTACACCTGAAAGATTTGGCTGCCATTTTGCAAAAGAGGACAATTTTAAATTTTCTGACAGTTGCTTCCCTAGCATTTGAAGTTTTTCGAAGATGAGGAAAGAAGAGTATAGTGCCAAATGAAAAGTGAGGAAATATTTCCATAGCAGTTATTTCCCTTGGTCATGTTCAATCTTAATACTTATCATGGTATGGGCAAATTCAGCAGACAACAAATTGATATTTTTCAATTTTCCAAGAAAACAGGCGTTGACATTTCATGCAAACTGACTCCCTAGGGGGCCAATAAGGGGACAATTTGCTGTAATGTCAATGCCCATTTTCTGGAAAAAATAGGGGAAAAAAATGGTTATTCAATGTTGTTTGCTGAAATTTTTACCCAGTACATGTATGCAGTGTTAATATCGGCTTGTAATTCTACAGCATGCTCAAGTATCCTCCAAGGCTATGGACAAAAGCTGTATCTAGATACTTTTTTTCTCATTTCTACATTAATACTTATTACAAGTGCCTTGGAATGTGCTTCTAATGAGTACATTGTAGGTTTTCATGGAGAAATAAGAAAAATATCAATTTTTCATTTGAAAAAAGAACTGCTATCTCCTGTTAAAGCTTAGCTAGATGGGTAATTATATCAGGAGAGAACATTTTGAAGTATTTTTTCTTATTTTTCCCAGAAAATAGGCACAGACCTCACCTTAGGGGACAATTTGCACATTATGTCAGTCCATTTTCTGTGGCCTCCTATGAAGACAATTAAGAATTTGCATGAAATGTCAATATTCTTCCTGGAAAAAAATAAGGAAAGTATACCTGAACCTCATTATAACATGGTTCATTTTTCGCCTGAATTCTGTTATAACACGGTCGCATCTTGGACCCCACTATTTCCCCAACCAACCATTTTTCACCGTCAACGTCTAAAAAATTATGAACGGCCAAGTATTTCCATGCTGATGACATCCAGGCATATATGTTTGTTTGTGTTGAGGTTTTACGGCCCAGTCAACCCAATGGGGTCATGTCGAGCCCCGGTCAGTTTACCTAACCACACGTTTACTGGGCTGGCTTAGTCCTCTAAGCAGTTAACCAGTATTGTGCATTCTTTCGCCAGAAACTGACAACTGCCCTTCTTGAATCAGCGGAAGGAAGAGAATGACCATAGAAAATATTTCATGATCAATCTCCACGAAAGAATGTTGCCGACCTTGGCGGGGGTTGAACCTGCGACCTCCTAGTCTCCAGTCGGACGGCGCATCCAACTGAGCCACCGAGGCCGGCCAGGCATATATGATAATATGGTAGTTAACATGGCTCTAAACGGTCCTTTTCATGTATATTGGTGGAGGTGACACCAGATGAATAATAGTAACCTACTGAAATAAAAAATTAATTACGTCATTATCCGAACAGTCATAAAATCAACACTTCACTGTCCTTTTTGTGGTAAATAAGTGATTAACACTAATCATCAGTGATGGTTGTCTGATAATTAATCGTTTCGCGTGATATGGGTGAATACACTGCGACTGCAAAACACCAGGTGCAGTCCAAGTGTCCAAAAGATCAAAGGACACTTTAACCTCAACTGAGCATGTCAGATTAAAGAATATACTACTTGAATGAACTCATTCTTTTTTTTTTCTTTTTTTTTTCCAACATGGTTTGTTGGTCCCAGGTTTGATTAAATATTTCCCAAACAAAGTAGATCATGATCAGATGTCGCATTAATTGATGTCTGATCTGGGTCTGTTTGTGCAGGCCTGTCCGAATAGTTAAGGCTGCAACTTGCGAGAATAATTCAAGGTAGATTTCACAGTTAAAAAAAAAAAAAGATTAATGCACCACTTGTCCAATGGTCTGGTTAGTGCTTAAAACTTAAGCAGTCTGGTCAGATCTTGAAACCTTATCAAAAACTGCAAAACTGCCCGT
Organism: Anodontia alba; assembly: GCA_964016985.1. Lineage (NCBI taxonomy): Eukaryota > Metazoa > Mollusca > Bivalvia > Lucinida > Lucinidae > Anodontia > Anodontia alba. The sequence goes on along the minus strand of OZ024821.1, from coordinate 81,867,508 downwards.
GGCACAAGCCATCTTTATCTAACTTGATAAGGTCTATCGAGTATTGAAAGCCATTTCGTTTTATCTCTGCTTTCCTGTTTCCAGCCCTCTTGGTCTTGAACCAGTTTGTCTATAAATAGTTATCTAGGAAAACCCTGCATCAGAACATTATGGAAGTGAAATAATAACCAAACCGTCAATTTTTCTTCCTTCTTACATATTATTGATGACACCATAGTGTAGAAACATCACTAACTATACACACATTACAAGGCTGCATTAAACATAGGTATGAGCATTTACGCATGAAATCGCTTACGTACTTCATGTATGAATAAAAATTCACCTTGGGCAGACATCAGCTTGGATCATTCTAGTTACAGCATTGTTCGGTTAAGTTACATGGTCCGATGCTTGGACCCAGATTTATGAGTTAAAACCAGGTTCAGGCGTATCATCAATTTGTTGTCTGCTGAATCTGCAGGTTGCGGTATCCACTGTATTAAGACTAGAACAGTGTTTTCGGAAGAAAACGTACGTCCCCCTACCAGTTTGAACAGACATATTGTTAAAAAAGATTGTATCTATAATAAATTCAAGGTCACAATACACCTATATGTAAGTTTGGTCAAAATTCATCCATTCTTCAATGAGATAGGGTGCTGACAAGCCATTTTCTAAAATCATAACCCTTGTGTAACCTTGAAAATGGGATCAAGGTCACAAATAATCTAATCAGTTCTTGTCTCTGTCTCAACAATATAGCTGTGCAAGTTTGGTCAAAATCCATCCATTCATTCAGCAGATAGCGTGCAGACAAGCCATTATCCAATAATATGAGCTCTCCTGTGACCTTGAAAATGAGGTCAAGGTCACCAAAATAAAATTAGTTATTTTCCATGCCACAACAATTTGGCTGTGCAAGTTTAGTTAAAATCCATCCATTCCTTCAAGAGATACAGTGCAGACAAGCCATTTTCCAACAATCTAAGCCCTAGTGTGACCTTGAAAATGGAGTCAAGGTCACCAAAATCTAATCAGTTCTTTTCCATGTCACAACAATATAGATGTACAAGTTAGGTCAAAATCAATCCATTCCTTTAGGAAACATGGTGCAGACAAGTATTTACCAACAATCTAAGCCCTAGTCTCCTTGAAAATGGGGTGAAGGTCACAAAATATAATCAGTTCCGATGCATGTCCCAAAAATATAGCTGTGCGAAATCTACTCATTCCTTCAGGAGGCAAGGTGCAGACAAGCCATTTTCCACCAATCTAAGCCTTAGTGTGACCTTGAAAATGGGGTCAAGGTCACCAAAATCTAATCAGCATTTCCCCCCTCCCAATGATATATTTGTGTAAGTTTGGCTAAAATCTGTCCATTCAATAAGGAGACAGTGTGCAGACAAGTGGCTACGCCCCATTTTTCAATGATCTAAGCCCTCCTGTGACCTTGAAAATGGGGTCAAGGCCACCAAAATCTAATCAGCATTTTTCCCCCTCCCAATGATATATTTGTGTAAGTTTGGCCAAAATCTGTCCATTCAATAAGGATAGAGTGCAGACAAGTGGCTACGCCGACGCCAACAAGATCTGCACTAAAAACAATATGTACCCCCCCCCCCCCCTCCCCCACACCCCCATGGTGGGGGGGACATAACGAGTCCAGTTATAACTGCCCAAAACCTACAAATATCAATAACAAACTGATGTGAAGCGCAATCTGTGAAGATTTTTCTTTGCAAATAATTCCCTGTATTGTTAATCCTGGTCCTGCTGAACCCGGATACACCCTGCCTTTGCAAACAGTGTAGATCTAGATCAGTTGGCTTCTGAAGCTGGAGCTGCACTGTTTGTCATTAAGTAATCTGTATCAACAACTTGGATCAAGTGATCTGATTGGCTAAAATTAGGAGTGGGCATGGCATCATAATCTATCATATTGATCTGGGCCCAGTTGTTCAAAGCATCGTTAGCTTAATGAGCTCATTAAGGGTCATTTCGTTAACTGTTTTAGCAGATTCAATATACAATATTCTGATATTTTTTGCTGAAAAAATGTGAGTAGCTTTTGCACTGCACTGCAAAAGCTACTCTTTTTTCAGCAAAAAATTTCAGCATATTTGCATATCACTCAATGTAAATTTTAACGAATCGTTAACTAACGATGTTGATAGCTTTGAACAACTGGGCCCAGATGTACCAGGTCACAGGCACAAGCATACAGTGTAGGGCCAGATCCCAAAGTGTGTCATTTTATTCAGATCTTACACTGTTTACAATTCATCTAGCAGTTTTAGACTCATCGGATTTCAAACCTACCCCATTCATATACCTGGCCTTTGAAAAAATGGTCCCATTCATATACTAGATCATCTGAAATGCTGACCCATTCATATACTGCCCTTTGATTTTTTTTGTACCCATTTATTGCTGGTAGTTAGACAAATATAGCAGTCAATTCATTGAATACTAAGAGAACAAGCAGCCTCGAAAAATCTCTGCACAAAAAATATGTGCCTGTACCTGGATACATCAGAAAAGTCAGGGCCTCTCATATACTAATCCGCCGGCCTCGGTGGCTCAGTTGGATGCGCCATCCAACTGGAGACCAGGCGGTTGCGGGTTCAACCCCCGCCAAGGTCGGCAACATTCTTTCGTGGAGATTGATTATGAAATATTTTCTACGGTCATTCTCTCCCTTCCGCTGATTCAAGAAGGGCAGTTGTCAGTTTCTGGCGAAAGAATGTGCACAATACTGGTTAACAGCTTAGAGGACTAAGCCTGCCCAGTAAACGTGTGTTTAGGTAAACTGACCGCGCTCGACATGACCCCATTGGGTTGACTGGGCCGTAAAACCTCAACACAAACATACTAATCCAGAAAAATGGGGTCAATCATATATTTTTTGCTGAAAAGAAGGGGCGAATCATATACTTGGCAGCGATGAAAAAGGGGGCCATTCGGCACGCACATCCATACTATGCCATATATAGGAAGTTACCCACTCCCCCAAGTCAACAGGTGGACAAATGAGATCTAAATGGCTGAAACTATTGCAAGCTGGACATCTTGCTGTTTGCAATTTTTGAGTTTGTTCATTGCTCCCAAAGGTTTGTTTGTGTTGAGGTTTTATGACCCAGTCAACCCAATGGGGTCATGTTGAGCGTGGTCAGTTTACCTAACCACACGTTTACTGGGCAGGCTTAGTCCTCTAAGCTGTTAACCAGTATTGTGCACATTCTTTCGCGCATCCAACTGAGCCACCGAGGCCGGCTCCTCCCAAAGGTCATTTATTTGAGAATCTTCACTTCAGCTGGCGTTAGCCCTCTGTGGTGATTGTAAAATTTATGTCTCCCCAGACTTACATGTAACTATTGTGTATAGTTTATATTTTATGGTCCTTTGTGATCACTGAGCACATCAGTACCTTAGATAAGCTGCTTTTTGCTGTATTTACCCAATTAAAATCTTGAAAACAATTAGAATTAAATCTATGGGGTAAATACCCAATTATCAGTAATTCTTGCACCCATTAACATATCAGGATACCCAAAGGAAAAATCCAAATACCGGTACCCAATTCAATGAGAAATGGATGGGTAAAAACAGCCCAAAATACCCAGTTGCTTAAAACCTTATCTAGGGCACTGGCACATTATGAGAGTTTTGAAAAAAATATAATTGACAATCACTGATGAGGTCTACTTGAAACAGCTGTTTTCAATTTTTGAGTGTTCATTGCTCTAAATGGTGATTCCTTTCAGAACCTTATTTTTCAATTTTAATACAAGTATGGTAAGGTGTCAATGTGTCTGACCATTTATGGTAATCAATGTGTCTGACCATTTATGGTAATTATGGTAGAGAATAAACTGGCTTACTTGAGTCACCAATAACAACAATAAATCTGTTATCTAGTAGAGAGGTGGTGTCCCTCTGTAAAAATATCTCCGCCATCTCTGCTTGTAGAACTGAAACAGAATCAATTCCACCTTACTCAGCACTCTGGGTAAAATTTTCAGCAGACAACACATTGACTTTTTTCTTATTTTTCCCATAAAGGATTTGACATTTCATGCAAATTGTCTCTGTTGGAGACAATTTGAAGGAAATGTCAAATCATGTTTTCTGGGAAAAATAAGAAAAATATCAAGTTGTCATCTGATGAAATAGCAAAGAAAGTGGTAAACGTTAAAGATCAAATATATACGTGTATGCTTATTGAAGAAAATGGAAAGCAATCAAAACATACTATATCTACTAGTTCTGAGTTGAAGTTTCAGCTGTGATCAAACTACATAACCAATTTCTGCTGCCTTATTCATATTCATGGGCAATTCTATGACATCATATGTTACTTGTGCATATATTGGAATAAGCAATGACAGATCTGCAATGTCAGGCCGCAAGACATTGTCACCACCAGGTCCAATGAGCTACTTATGCGGCTTGGCATTGAGGATCTGGACCTCATTCTGAAGGAGAGAAAACTCCGATGGTATGGACATGTGGAACGCTCCAATGGCGCAGTCAAAACAGCTTTTGACATACAGGTTGATGGAAAGCGTGGGCCTGGGAGGCCCAAAATGACATTGAAGCAGCTGACAGAGAGGGATTGCAGAGAGTGGAAGCTCTCGGCTATCAACCCTCATGATAGACGTACCTGGAGATCTGGTGTGAGATCTGCCATGCGTGCAACAAGCCAGCTATCTGGAAGGGGGCCCACTGATGAGGATGTTGCCCCTGTACCTGCAAGTTAATCAAAAATCCGATTAGAGAATCTGATCAGCTTTTGATGTTGAGGATCCGGTTTGGTGCACTGAGTTTATTGTATAAAACCACATTGGTTGAAAAACATTTTTTTTTTTTTTTTTTTTTGCTTTTTTTATATTTTGAATGAAAGTATTCTGTTCTGATTGACCATACATGTATGTCTACATATCAGACTTTTCAGAAACCATTTTTCAGTGTCTGTGCTTTTTATTGAGGCCTTTCCAGGGTTTTTGGAGAAGAAGTGAATATGCTCATTTTGTTTTCAGGGAACAAGCTAAGGAACATTGTCAGATATTTGATATTTTAAGGGAACAAAGTATTTTTGGGGGAACAGGGAAAGTGGAAATTTTGAAAATCATTTTTAGATAACAAGGGAACATGGCTGATTATTTCTAGAAAAATTGGCAGGACCTATGCAATTCCTATAGTAAAGTATCTTTATGCGGTGTCTTTATCATATTTTTATTCTCGATTTTTTAAATTATTGTTTCAACAACAACAATGTGAAAATTTCAGAAAATTTGATTGTGCAACTTTATAAACAAAACGAAAACAAACAAACAACCTCCCAGTTTACCCTGTCAATTTTTGCACAATAATGTTAGTTATTTCTTATAAAAAGACGGGCTTTATCGGATAGGAAATGACTGCAAAGAAATGGCAAAATTCAATACCTTGAAAATCCCTGTCCTAATTTTCAACACACGTTTCTCTGCAAGTAGTTGTTTACACATGACAGGCTCGTTGGCACGTTCCATTTTAAGACATTGATGCACCAAGAGCAAAAATAAAACTTTTAATTTCCTGAATTACGAACAAAACGCCGATGTCCGGTTACACTTACAGTTAATTTTAGATGCTTTCTATTTTATGATAAATCAAAAACGGACCAAAAAGAGATTTTATATGTCATCGTTATTAATCAATTTTGTTATTGCACCCTAAAATAAAATGGTATAACCCGAAGTTTATATTCCCGCCAAAAGTCAGGCGAAACCGGGCTACAGAAGCAAAGAGAGGTCATAACTGTCTGGAACTTTTAAGGCGCTGGTGATTCAAAGCAGACGCATCGCCTGTCACAGTTTATTTATTTATTTTATTATTATAACTATTATTATTTATTTATTTATTTTTTTATTTTTTTTGCATGAGCTGTTTTGTGTGTATCGGAGAGGGGGAATCTGAACATAATTAGGCGATTCGCCATTAACATTTCATTCCTTCACAGACTGACCTGTGTTTCGTATCTACAGTTATGCTAGTTTTCTCTCATATATTTTCTTGTTATTTTCAAACCGCAACATATTTCGAGAGATAGCAGATGCATTCCCAATTTCACTTTTGGCTGTATGTATGCTAAAAAGAAAGACGTGGCTGGTGAGTCCAGTGGTGAAAATCCCATCGAAACATTCCAAAAACATAGTTGTTGAGATTTAAGTTTTGCTCATTTGCATCTCCTTAAAATTCATGAGGATTTAATAATGTCATTGGTTCTCATGAATCATTTTAAAACTGTTTTCTGAAAAAACTTTTATTTGAAAATATTCAGGGAATGTATGCAGAGAGAAACATATCTCCTCCATATTTATATATGCTAGGGACGCAGTGCTTATGATTTCTCATAATCAGTTTGATTTTTAAAATAAATTTAAGTAAAGTTTAAGAATTAAATCAAATTCTATTTTCTGAAGTAATTTTATTTAAAATTCACATAACAATCGGAATGTAATTTTCAACACTGTATTTATACTTCGTAAACTTTTTTTCCAACATAGTGATATATAGCTTGCATTTTTAATATTTTTAAAAGTGTTTGTATATATATATATATATATATATATATATATATATATATATATATATATATATATATATATATATATATATATATATATATATATATATATATATATATCAGTTTTCATCTTTAAAAAAATTATTTACAATGCCTAAATATTGACTAGTAATAGAATACTGTTTTTCTCAAAATTAGCATTCTGGAATAAAATTATGCGGGGATTGAAATAAAAATTTATTTTTTTAAAATAAATTTTACATAGAACCAAGTGATAGAATAGTGCATTGTGGGATAGTATTTTTACTAAACTATAAATTGCAACACAAGTTACAAGACTTAAAATGCATGTAACTTTTGCATGTAACGAAGGATCCAAAGCGTCTTCAGGCGGACAGAGAAGACTTTGGTGAGCTGGCGCGGCTGCGCAGGCTGATCCGAGTCTTCGCTGCGCATATGCAGTCTTGTAGGAAATGCTGTGCTCAGTCTGAAATAATGTCATCACGAAAACATGCCTGTATAATTTTGGCCCCCTTACACCCCACTTGTATATAGAAAAACTGGGGTTTACAGGGGTATACATTATTTTTCTTATTTCTGCTCAAAAGCGAGGCGGTTCTAACGAGTACCCACAATCTATGTTTTGAGCAGAAATATGAAAAATATCAGAATTTTTATCTGAAAAACTTTCAGTTTTTGGATGTGAAATTTTCAGTATATTTGAATATGCGTGTTTTCGTAATGTTATGCATCACTCGTTCGCCGCGTTTACAATATCATTTCCAGAAAATCGTGCCATCCCAATTTTCTGATTGTATGCCTCTGAAATAATAACAGGTCTATATGACAACTAACACTGGCCAATTAACACATGATAAATCTGATATCTGTGGTCAACTCATGACTTTCGCTAGGGTTTACGACTTCTTAGCAGGTGATCATCACTTTATAATATGTTATAAATAATGCGTAACGTGAGTAAAGGGCCCTCATGCAGTATTCGAACAGCGAAGGCCCAGATCAGCTTGAGCATCCGTGCAGTCTGATCAGGTTCATCGATACATTCTGTGGGATCCATTAGTCATATGCGCTGGTACTGATGACCATTGTGAGAGTGCGCGGATGTGGAGGCGGGTCCGGGCTTTCGCTGTTCGCATGTGTCATAAGGGCTTTTTTCTCAGTTTTTCGTATCAAACAACCTTTCTGACAAACATTAACCCTTATCTTGAACTTTTCCCAATCTGGATGTCAAAAAGTTGTTTAAACATTTTAGAATTGTATACATTGTAAATTTTAATAAAGAAACTGGATTCGGTAGCCGTGTATTTAGAAACAATGCGTGCGTGCGTGTGTTTCGCCAAGAAATAATACATGTAAAACAATTTTCTGTATTTCTGCTCATTTTTTCTTTGCTTATTAACAGCATGATATAAAATCTGGAATGGTATGTTGGGTGGAGGCTCGGAGTGGAGTTCTGGAACAGAAAATGAAACTGGTGGATGAACTGAAATATTACAAATATGAGTGAAGATATCCATAAAATGAAACAAACACGAAGCACAACCTATATACAACATACCTATATAATTTTGATTCCCTTAAACCCCACATTTATATAGTAAAACTGGGGTTTACGGGGGTATACATTGTTTTTTCTTGTTTCTGCTAAAAAACATAGATTGTCGGTACTAGTTAGAACCGCCTCGACGAGGTGGTTCTAACGAGTAGTCAGTACCCACAATCTATGTTTTGAGGAGAAATATGAAAAATATCAGAATTTTTATTTGAAAACTTTCAGTTTTTGGCAGTGAAATTTTCAATATATTTGAATAGGCGTGTTTTCGTAATGCCGAGGCACCAGAGGAAGAAATGATAACACAAACGCCACATATAAAAACCACAGACGCACAAACCAAACAATCGGTGAAACAAAGAACAGAGGAACCTCTGGGACAGTCAGAAAAGGAAAACTATTGGAGTGGGGTGGGGGGTCTATTTTTAGTCGCGCGAAACCTCGCCCTATCACGAAAACACGCCTATATAGTTTTGACCCTCTTAAACCCCACTTTCATACAGTAAAATTGGGGTTTACAGGGGTATGTATACATTAATTTTCTTAATTCTGCTCAAAGCACAGATTGCTGGTACGCCTGAGGTTCTTACAAGTACCCACAATCTATGTTTTGAGCAGAAATATGAAAACTACCAGAATTTTTCTTCTGAAAGTTTTCATTTTTTTCGTGGTAAAATTCTCAATATATTTGAATAGGTGTGTTTTCGTAATGCGCAGCTCCAGAAATTACAAATACATGTTCAGACCACATAGGGATCCTCTACCTCCTTTGTGAAATATCACAATGAAACATATATCAAAACCACTGCGATGAAACAAAACAAGGCGATTTGAAGTCAGAACACAAGAAAAACACAAACAGGACCACGATGGGCCCGAGCACAGACACTGGAATCAAGTCTGAGTGGGAGTCTGAGTGGGAGCAAACTTTTTCCCTTTTTTCGTAGATCCCACTTGAAAAGGGATAAAGCAGAGTTACCCCATGAATATGTACCCATTCCCCTTACTATGAAATAAGATATCCAAACTTGACCAGCACATCAAAATGTCTTTATTAGTAGTTGCGGTGGTGTACAGAGATGAAGTTTGCAATATTTTTAGAATTGATACTTCATCAAAGTGTAGTTTTATTCTTACTATTATTTCTTTGAGATCAAAGGGCCCATTCTGAGAATTTGGAAATCGAGTTCAGCTTAATCCGGTGCTGCCGCATCACGAAAACACGCCTATATAATTTTGACCCCCTTAAACCCCACTTTTATATAGTAAAACTGGGGTTTACAGGGGTATACATTATTTTTCTTATTTTGTTGAAAACATAGATTGTGGGTACTCGTTAGAACCGCCTCGATGAGGCGGTTCTAACGAGTACCCACAATCTAAGTTTTGAGCAGGAATATGAAAAATATCAGAAATTTTTATTTGAAAATTTTCCCTTTTTTGGTTGTAAGATTTTCAATATATTTGAATAGGCGTGTTTTCGTAATAAGCGTGACGGAGGGAGGAAGGCGGGATAGGGCGCGGGCGTGCGCGCATTCCCGCAAACTACGATGCTGTCATATGAAGAGTCCCAAATAAACCGAGACTCCTACTTTCGAATTGTTGTGTTCTTTTTTCCCTCAAAGGGTAACCTTCTTTAGATTTTATTTGATAACCATATTCAACTGCCTCATTAACAGTCATTAGCATTTCTATGACTTCATATAGTTGCACAATGAAAGTTTAACGGTTTATATTCAAATACATTTAGTTTGGTGCTTCAATGTTGTTTTTGGTATTCTGTATCGTACATACAACTGGTCAAAATTAAAATTTTGTTCTTCATATTCGGAGTTGAAGACTTATTCTAAAATTTGATTTATTTAAATTTCGATCGACAGGTTTCTTTGTAGGTCTATATGAGTAAAACCACATTAATGTTGTTTGTTTAAATGGTCTCGTATATAGCGTTTGTTATCGGGTAGAACTAGAACCGTTCTTTGAGTAATGGAAAATACACGACTGGATAAAGACGAAGTACTTGCTGGACCTATATGAGTGTTTCTGTAAGAAAATACGTTAACTCGCCGATCGTAACTGAAATAGACGACATTTTTATGCCCCGCCACAAACAGTGGCGAGGTATTATGTTAAGCCCTCCTAAATTTTGAGTGTCCGTCCGTCAACCTTTCATAATTTCGTGTCCGCTCCATAACTCTGATACCGTTTGAGATATTTTCACGAAACTTCACATCAATATAAAGCATCATGCGACGATGTGCAGACCACATGAACCGTAACTCTGGTTCGCCTCCTTTTGGAGTTATTACCCTTTGAACATTGAACACAGCCATTTCTATCATGTGCTCGTGTCCGCTCCATAACTCTGATACAGCTCGTGATATTTTCACGAAACTTCATAAAAATGTAAAGCAGCATGATACAACTTGCAGAATACATGAACCGTAGCTCTGGTTTGCTTACTTTTAGATTTATTGCCCTTTGAACATTGAACATAGCCATTTCCACTTTGTACTAATGTCCGCTTTGTAAGTTGAAAACCTTTTGAGATATTTTCGCCAAATCTCACACAAATGTAAATCACAATGAGACGACGTGCAGAACACAAGAACCATAACTCTCTAGTTAACCTACTTTTGGAGTTACAGCCATTTGAACAGCGTAAATATTGAAAACAGCCAGTTTTACCATAGTTTCGTGTCCGCTCCATAACTCTGATGCCGTTTGAGACATTTTCACGAAACTTCACATCAATGTAAAGCACTAGGAGACAATGTGTAGAACACATGAACCATAACTCTGGGTTGCCTTCTTTTGGAGAAATTACTCTTTGAATATTGAACATAGCTATTTCAACCATGTACTTGTGTCCGCTCTGTAAGTTGAAAACCGTTTTTAAGATATTTTCGTGAAATTTTCATAAATGTAAAGCACCATAAGAGAATACGCAGAACACAAGAACTGTAGCTCTGGTTAACCTTCTTTTGGAGTTACCAGCTTTGAACATAGTAAGTATTGAAAATAGCCATTTCTATCAATGTAAAGCACTAGGAGACAATATGTAGAACACATGAATCATAACTCTGGTTTGCCTTCTTTTGGAGTAATTCCTCTTTGAACATTGAACATAGCCATTTCAACCATGTACTTGTGTCTGCTCTGTAAGTTGGAAACCGTTTCAGATATTTTGATAAAACTTCACACAAATGTAAAACATTATGAGACAAGGTGTAGAACACAAGAGCCGTAATTCTGCTTAATCTACTTTTGGAGTTATGGCCCTTTAGAACATTGAAAATAGTGATTTCTGTTATATATGTGTCCGCTTTGTAACTTGAAAAACTGTTTGAGATATTTTCTTGAAGCTTTATGCAAATGTATATCCCCATGATATGATGTGCATAACACAAGAACTATAACTCTGAATTACCTGCTTTTGGAGCTACCACCCTTTGGACATTGTAAATAGTTTTCCCAGTCATATACCTGTACCCTTTCTATAACTTGAAAATGGTTTCAGGGATTTTTTTTCTTGAAGCCATACAAAAATGTAAAGCAACCTAAGATATCATGTAGAACCCAATAACCATAAGTCTGGCTTACTTACTTTTTGAGTTATGGGTCTTTGAACATTGAAAATAGCAGTTGCTGTGATTTCTCACAAATGTACAAAAAAATACAAATTCTCTTGTAAATTTTACACGAATATGAAGCACCATGAAGGGATTTACAAAATGAGAACTGTAAGTCTGGTTTACTAGCTTTTTGAGTTATTACCCTTTCTTTGAACATTGAAAATAGTCATGCCAGTCCTATATTCATGTCAACTTTATTTAGGGAAAAGACTAATGTACCTTCCCTTTGATTTCATTTTTGACAGAGTTATGGCACTTGTTTGATGTAAGCGCTGTGGCGGGACATGGTGCAGTGCTTGCAACACTTTTATTTATTTATTGTCTTCCGACGTTAGTCGAAGGGGACTATAGTAATGGATTCGTCCGTCAGTCCGTCCGTCCGTAGACACAATCTTGTCTCCGCAACTCCTCTTACAGTTTTCAAGGGATTTTGATGAAACTTTCCAGTTATTGTTCCCATGACTTGAAGATGATCATATTTTATCGAGATCATGCTCGACTGATTTTTACCAGAGTTATAGCCCTTTGGCAATTTTTCATCAGTAAGTCTTGTCTCTTCAACTCCTCTTGCAGTTTTCAGTCGATTTTAGTGAAACTTTCCAGTTATTGTTGTCATGACCTGAAGATCATATTATACTGAGGTCAAGCTTGACTGCTTTTTACCAGAGTTATGGCCCTTTATCAGTTTTAGCCATTTATCAACAGAAGTTCTTGTTCGACGTTTTTAAGGTCCCAATTAGTATCAGAATAGATACCTTGTGGGTGCAACTAACCTACAATTTTCCATCCATCATTTTTAATCTATGCATACTTGTTCTACATGGTCTGAAGATGTGCGTGTGGTTTTGGGGTTATCCTCCCATTATTTTTTATCAACTTTTTCCACTTTTTTTGACTTAGTTTTTTCAGGTCAAATTAGTATTGGAATAGATACCTTGTGGCCACAACTCCTCCTAGAATTTTCTACCAATCGTTTTGAAACTATGCATATTTGTTCTATTTGGTCTGAAGATGTGCGTCGTGTAGTTTTCGGTTTATCCTCCTATCATACAGATTTAAAAGTCACAACCTTTTACTGACAAGGGGACGCTTTCCCGAACGGGCTTTTATTTATTTAGAGAAAATACGTTTTACTGTCTCCGAAAAATATTTGGAAAAAAAAAAAAAAAATGGGTCTCCTACGATTTTGCTAATTATGTTATTATAAAAACCAGGGCCCAGTTGGTCAAAGCTAACGATGTCGTTAGTTAACGATTCGTTAAAATTTACATCGAGTGATACGCAAATATGCTGGAAATTTTTTGCTGAAAAAATGTGAGTAGCTTTTTAGTGCAAAAGCTACTCATATTTTTTCAGCAAAAAATATCAGAATATTGTATATTGACTCCACTAAAACTGTTAACGAAATGACCCTTAACGAGCTTGTTAAGTTAACGACGCTTTGAACAACTGGGCTCAGCTGATAATCATAAATATCGTAAGTCATAAGACACCACTATTACATTTCATTTTTATAAAACCTTTGCCGCCTGGTTTTTGAAGACGATCCTGAGCAATTACGCGAAGTTGCATAATTTATTAGCCTGAACAATCTTTGTGCGATTATACTGCATGTGATAGCAACTGCACCATGTTAGTGTTAATTAACTTTACAAAGGAGATTATTATACATGGATTATTTATTAGGGGGTGTGGGTTTAGTGAGGGGTGGGGGTGGTATATCACTGGCCGAAGGGTTGTTCTGAAATCATAGAACAGATTTTACAAGCTAATCATGTAAACAGCAACATGAATTCTGGTAGTCATACGATATAATGCGATAATTTGATAATAAAGCCATACAAATGAGAGTGAAACGAGTTTTAGTTTTGCAATTTTTAACGTAGTCTGTCTTTTTTTTTTTTTTTTTTAAATAGCAGTTGCCTTGTGTTTCTTTCTGTTTGCGATGATCTTCAGGCAACCAAAATATTATGACTTATTCGAGACTGATCATTGACACTACATTGTTATGCAAAACGCCTAACGTCACTTACACATGTAACAGAAAAAAAAGCCTGGCCAATAGCTTCTAAATAAATCAACAAGATACAGAATATTTCACCATCTTTTACCATCCAAGAGCAAACAGTGAAAGCTACATTATTTCTCTCATGAATGACCGACCGAACGATCGATCGATGGATTGCAAGATTATGTGTCGATATGAAAACGACTTGAATGACCCAATTTAAAACAAACCAACCTTCCGTATTTACCCTTAACCCCTGACATGCTGAATAAATTAAGATGTCACACCACTTCTAATTTTCAGCCAGTCAGATTAGTTAATCCAGATTGTTGATACAAAACCAGATCCTTAATGACAAACGGTGTAGATCAGAAAAAGTCAACTGATCTGGATGTGCACTGTTTGCAAAAGCAGGGCATATCCGGGTCTCAGATCCGGGTTCAGCAGGTAGACACTTTAATTTCTTACCATACGTGAACAAAATTTTTAATAAGTACCTATTGATGTGTCTTGATGTGGCTAAAACTGTTGGCTGAATGATAAACAGTGTAGATCCTGATCTGGGTCCACATTATTTTTTCAAGTCTCTCTATTTGTAAACTTAATCGAACTATGGTAGATGATCCAGTCAGTCAGTCAGAGCGCCATCTAGAGGGGCTAAAGGGTATTCCGGGAGGGTATTTCAGCATTAATTGTTTGAAAATCAGTATTGAAACTTAAGCTGAAGGGGTAAAAATACTCAATGAAATTTTGGACTTCAGCATTAAAATCAAATTAAGGGGATAAACATTTTCAGTAAATTGTACCATCACGAAAACACGCCTATATAATTTTGACCACCTTAAACCCCACTTTTATATAGTAAAATTGGGGTTTACAGGGGTATACTTTATTTTTCTTATTTCATCTTAAAAACATAGATTGTGGGTACTCGTTAGAACCGCCTTCTAACGAGTACCCACAATCTATGTTTTGAGCAGAAATATGAAAAATATCGGAATTTTTTATCTGAAAACTTTCAGTTTTTGGTGGTGAAATTTGCAATATATTTGAATAGGCGTGTTTTCGTAATGATAGGAAAGTGATCATTGTCAGAGCAACTTAGCTTGCTCTTTAATGATTTATTATGTATACCCAAATTTTAGATGGCCAGCGAGACAATTCTCTTTATCATAAAAGCAATTGTCCACACATTAAATCTTTTGTGAGCAATACTGGTACATGTAAATTAATTGAGAAAGAGGCTATGTCAGATGCAGCAGATGGCATCCTGATGTTTTAAAGAAAATAAGGCTTGGCATTTCATGTGAATTGTCCAAGTCACATAAAATACCAAGCCTTATTTTTTTTTCTGAAAAAAAAAAAAAAAATGTATGCTGCGATTTTGCTTGTGCTTTAAATATTAAGGATTGCGCATTTCAGCATTAAGATTTCAAGCTGGGTTGAAAAAAAAAAAGATCATTATACCAAAACTTATTCAGGGCACTGCAGCTGTGCAGTCCTTATAATTCGGCAAGTCGGCCATGGCTTTGTTCAGGTTATGCGGGATTGCGTCGATTTGTAGCAACCATTGAACGGATTTATTGTATACCGCCCTCGAGTGCTGAGATTATGAAACACTACAATGTTTACCCCTACCCCTGGTGCCTAGGCCAGGGATCAAGAGGTCAGCGTTTATCCTAGAATATGTGAATTCTATCCAATCCTAATTCACTGAGATATCAGTATTTTAAAATCTTTCATATATATCTTTTTTAGTTGTATGTCTGTCTGTCACCATTCGCGATTCAAAAAAAAAAAAAAAAAAGATGACTGAAATTTCGCCTTTCCAGATGTCGTGCTTCACTTTTAAAATGTTACGGCCACCAAAAATGTAAGACTTCAAGCCAATGATGCGAGATACGAGCACCGTTCAAAAAGTTGCCCTACCATGTTCTGAACAGTTTAGAGGACATTTGAATTGCTGATTCTCTCCAATATGGAGGAAATAAAAATCCAGTATGGAGGAAATAAAGACCAATAATCACCAAATTTTCAGAATTCATCTTTGGCTTTAACTTTCTAAGACTACACTTTTTACTTACCACCCCCCACTCCCCCCCGCCCCTGCCGCACCCCTGCCCCCCCCCCCCCCACCCCCCCCCCCTCCCCCATATTTTATAGTGTACTTTTGTATAATTGAATTTTTGCATTAAAAAGTTTCGCCATGATATATGCAAGGATATTTTTGTAAGTGATGGTATATTTGTTTGTAGTTTTAGGTCATTCAAACATTCTAGGCACAAATTTAGATGCCGATAATGGTGAATTTTTAATAATTTCAGCAGAGAGTGCGCACTCCGAAATTGTACTGTGAATGCCCAGGAATTTACAATATCAAAGTCTTTAATTATGGCAAAGTTTTTTGTAAGGTGCTAATGTTTATCTGTGTAAGAACATTTTCTTGGATTTATGCACAAAATTTTCAAAAGGGAACGCATAAATATAACAATTATTTTCGGGGTGCATAATTTAATTGTTTACGGTAGTGCTGATACACATCTAAAAAGTAGCTTTTTGTAATCAAACCATCAGCGAATTTGCTTTTACAACAAAAACAGAACATAAAAATGTTGTGTATGAGAAATGAAATGTCTAAGTGAAGCAAGACAATTAAATTTAGATAGACTTTTAAAACATCGAATACCCTCTTGTATTTGAGGGGCATTACAAGAAAAAAAAAAAATAACCATAAAATTTTGGAAATTTTATTTTTCAGAAATCTAGTGAAAGACTCCTAATTACATTCACATATTAAATTAGTATGTACTGACCCACCTGAAGTGAGCGAGGCCAGGAATTTTTTGAACAGCTCTCGTATTCAGCACGAGTGTAGGACAATTACCCGGTAATTTCCCATTTCTTTTATTCCCATTTCGTCTACTGTTTCTATTCTCATTTTGTTTTACAACAGTCCTAAGGGTGTTCCCCATTTTTTTTTTTTTTTTTTACTTTTTTTTATTTTTCTAAATAACGACTATTGAAGATCTGAACCAAAACTTTTCAGGCAGAGTTTATATGGGAAAATTTGTCAAATTAGTAGACGAAATGGGATAAAAAAAAATGGGAATAGACGAAATTGGAATAAACCGATGTTTAAAGTACTTCAAAGTTATTAACAATTATTCAAACCTACTGGATAAGTTTACAAACATTTTCGATTCTTTTAATCCGACCAATTTGTTTGCAAGACCAGTTAGCTAATTGGAAGGTTAAGAAAACTTCTTATTTTCCTGCACAATTTGTTCATATCAATAAAAACCCGGTTATGATTATGTAACAAACATATGCAAACTGAAATGCATATATTGGAAATTATGGGTAATTGTCCGGGCGGTATTGTCCGCATCACGAAAACATACCTATATAATTTTGACCCCCTTAAACCCCACTTTTATATAGTAAAACTGGGGTTTATGGGGGTATACATTATATTTTATATTTCTGCTCAAAACATAGATTGTGGGTACTCGTTCGAGGCGGTTCTAACGAGTACCCGCAATCTATGTTTTTGAGCCAAAAACATACATTGTGGGTACTCGTTAGAACCGCCTCGGTAAGGCGGTTCTAACGAGTACCAACAATCTATGTTTTTGAGCAGAAATATGAAAAATATCAGAATTTTTTGTCTGAAATCTTCCAGCTTTTGGTGGTGAAATGTTCAATATATTTGGATAGGCGTGTTTTCGTAATGGTACCCCATTCTGCACACAAGCTTTATCTGATGGAAATTTGGAACTTCAAAAGACGTGCTCAACCTTAAAAGTATCACCTCACCGAACCATTTAATTTCTTCTAAACTAAATAATTACTCGAACCATTTAATTTCTTCTAAACTAAATAATTACCTTACATAACGGCTATATGAAAGAGCAAGGTTATAGCAACTCAAGTAGTAGTAAAATAGTTTATTAAAGTGTCACATCTCAAATATATACATATAATACATACATTTCAACTAAAAATATTCGAGATCCTGCCTATAAAGGCACATGAGACACTATTTTGACAATAAAATTCATTACATTAAAATGTTATTTACATGTAAATATCGATTGCTTATATAAAACTACTTTATGCATTACTTTATTCTATTGCAAATTCATGCAGCACAGCCATGAACAAACCACCTCTTCCAACTGATTATATTGTGCTTAGCAGTGCCGGGGCGGGTACAGCCGATCCGATCTCGGCGCGGCTGTAATCGCCACGGCAGAATCATGCATGAGTCGCACTCTGTAATACAGTGACTATAAAAATGATTTTATGTTAAAATGTTTCATGCATTTAAGAAACGTCTTTTATTCATTTTCAGTAAAACATTAGCCAACTGGAATTGAAGATCTGTACAATTCATTAAAAATACCAATTTATTCCAGTAAAGCAAATTTTAAAACATGTTTAGACTTTTTCCCGTGACTTTTTCCTACCCAAATCTGTGACTTTTTGCCTATGATTTTTCTTCCTTCATTCTTACAATCATGAGTAGTTTCAGTTTAGAAACAATGTTATATTCCATTCTGTATCATAGCTTCAGGTCGGAGTTCTATATTCTGAAAAAAAAAAAATAAATAAAAAAACAAAAACAAAAAAAAATAAAAAAAAAAATAAAAAAAAAAATAGGAAATAATAAATAAGAACATAATAATAGGTATGTTCAAACTTGATAAGTATTTTTTTTATCTCATTTTATCATAATTTAAAAGCGATTATGCAACGGTGATAATAATTATTATGCCAGTTTCCTCTTTTTAATCCACGTTCACGCATATATCTTTCAAAGGTGTTACTTTTTCTGTTACAAATAGTCAACAAAATAAAGATGTTTACTAAGCGATTATCAATTAACGATCACTTACTTCAGGGCGAAAATCATGCGAGATAATCGATTATTTGTACAGCGAAGTTAAAACTTGATTGTTTTGTAAAGAAATGCTTATCCTTCGTTATCCGTCATCTCGAGAAAACGCACCGTGTGAAAACGAGCAGTACGAAAATACAGAAAGCCGGAAAATACAGTCGAACCTCAATGGCTCGAACATCTTTGGGACCATGGAAATTCGTTCGAGACATGGGTAGTTCGAGCCACCGAGGGTTAATCATGGCACCAGTTCAGGAAGCAAATAGCGATAATTTAGGGTAATCTTTTCGATTTTCTACACAATAATTGTATGCTGAGTGTACTCATTATAATCGCCTCATCGAGGCGATTCTAATGAGTACACACAACATACAATTCCATAGTAAAATAAGAAAAAATCCCTAAATATTTGTTTTCTTGAGCTATTGGAAGGATTTTGTAGGGACTGAAAAAAGACTTCGAATCATCCACGGTAAAAGAGCCATCCAGGTTCGAGCCATTGAGGTTATACTGTAGTCATTATGACACACCGACCCACACCTGTGACAAGAACAGCCCTAGTTTCACAATGAGGCCGTGAGTAAAAATCCACCAAACGGTTCAAGAGACACCTTTCAACTAATAACCTGGACGTAAAACTGATGCTGACGTCAAGCTATATTTCCCCTAAGAGGTATCCTTGAAAGGCCAACAGCTTCAGGAGAGGAATATAGTCGCCGGGCGTTTGGTAAACTGGCTCCAGTCTCCAGTGACTAAATATTTTTCTCATAAACCTGTTTGATAATACACTAAGATAAAACCAAAGTAATATCATGATTATAGAGGCTGGTCACTCTAGTGACCAGCCTCTATAGTCATGATATTACTTTGGTTTTATTTTAGTGGATTATTAAACAGATTATAAGAAAAATTATTTTTGTCACTAGAGACTGGAACCAGTCTAGGCGTTTGGGGGTTGATGACGCTACCGAAGGAGTTCCCGATATCTCACCGGAAGGAAATTTTGTTACGCATCCAGATTCAGATCAGAATCTTTAATGTGCGCATTTTGAATATCCAAAGATGTAGAGTTTCTTCAGACTCTTATACAGAAAAGACTAACGCGGCATTACGAAAACACGCCTATTCAAATATATAGAAAATTTCACCTCCAAGAATTAAAAGTTTTCAGATAAAAACCGATATTTTTCTTATTTGTGCTCAAAAACATAGAGTGTTGGCACTTGTAAGAACCGCCTCGACGATGCGGTTCTAACGGGTACCCACCATCTATGTTTTTAGCACAAATAAGAAAAATAATTTATACCCCTGTAAACCCAGTTTTCCTATATAAAAGTGGGGCTTAAGGGGTTAAACATTATATAGACATGTTTTCGTGATGGATGCGACTCACATATTGAAATGAGATGACGGGGACGGGCCGTGTAACTTCTTGTATACGGCATAGTACGAATGTACGTGCCGAATGGCCCCCTTTTTCAGCGCTGCCAGGTATATGATTATCCCCCCTTTTTTAACAAAAAGTATATAACTGACCCGATGAATCTAGGACATTTCCCCCCCTGGACATTTTCCCCCCTGTTCAAATTAGATGGGTAGGACGATTCCCCCCCTGTGAAATGAAGTAAGTGGACGATTCCCCCCTCCTATTTAGCAAAGGACATTTCCCCCCCTGGACATTTTCCCCCCCTGTTCAAATTAGGTGGGTAGGATGATTCCCCCCCTGTGAAATGAAGTAAGTGGACGATGGGAATGTTCCAAAAGGAAGTCCCTACAGTGTAATAGTACTGCCACTACGGACCTGCAGGTAAGCTTTACTTTTCATTTTTCAATTTTTATACCCTGCCACATGATAGTGGCGGGGTATTATGTTATACCCTCCGGTGTCTGTCTGTCCATATGTCTGTCCATCCGTCCGCCTTCCGCACTTCGTTTCCAATCCATAACTTGAGTATTTTTTCACGGATTTTGTTCAAACTTTGCATACATATTAGTATCGGGGATGAGTGGTTTGGAATTGTTAATGGGCAAAATGTCTATATATAAATAAATTCCATTGATGAGATCTTTTGTCATATATATTGAATCGTATTTTTCAGTCTCTCTCTCTCTCTCTCTCTCTCTCTCTCTCTCTCTCTCTCTTAGTTAGCTCTGGAGCAGAAAATGGACGTAAAGCTCACTCACTCAAAGGGTGGGGGGGGGGGGAGGGGGAATAGTCCTCCATATGCCAAAAATGAGGGGGGGGGGATTGTCCTCTCTGTGCAAAAAGATGGGAGGGGAAATGTCCACCCCTTATTATATTGCAGGAGGGGAAATGCCCTAACCCTGCCAAAAATAGGGGGGAATCGTCCTACCTACCTGATTTGAGCAGGGGGGGGGGGGGGAATGTCCAGGGGGGGAAATGTCCGGATACCGACCCGATTTTTCTTGTTTTCTTGATTCGTATATGAAAGGCCCCACTTTTCTGACATCCCGGCATATGCGTTTATTTTTTTGCTCAGAATTTTTTTGAGGTTGTTAGTACTCTTGGAATTCAATGAATTGACTGCAATATTTGTCTAAGTACATGTACCAGCAATAAATGGGTATAAATAATCAAAGGGCAGTATATGAATAGGTCAACATTCTGGACTTCCAAGAATATGGGTCCATTTTTAACAAAGGCCAGGTATATGATAATACTGAGAAAGGACGCCTATATCGCCTGGTAGCTTTTCACGTTGGATGTACGTATTGCAGCAATGCTGGAGGTGGACGGATAAACACACCTTCACCGGAGGCAGCAATGCCGGATGTGGACGAAAAGGACAAACCTACTGGTTAACCGCTTAGAGGACTAAGCCTGCCCAGTAAAAAAAAATATATATGAATGGGGTAGGTTTCGAAATACACCCTCACACCCATACCACAATTACTCACCCGCCCACTTCCCCCCCCCCCCGGCCCACGAAGGACCTAGGTGGCACAGCCCACCTGGAGCCCCACAAAGCAAGTTCAATTTTCCAATAGTGTAAAGATTTAAAATAAAGAAATTAAGGGGCATCACTCATCCCTGCACTCCCCCAAGCTTTATGTCGACTGCCCAGATCAGCCTGCGCGGATCAAGCCATCAGCCTGCGCGGATCAAACACAGTAGCATGAACGATCAATTACAGGAAGAATTTTGGAAGCGGTAAAAGAATAGCAGTATATTTGACTGCTTGGAATAATAGCCTTCTTCGATGACGTAAAACACACACACACACACACACACACACACACACACACACACACGAGAGAAAGAGAGATGTTACTGTAACCTTTACCACTCTCTGGACAATATATTCAACAGATAATAAATTGGTGATATCTTTTTCCCCTTCCTGAAGATTTGCATGAAATGTCTAAAAATGTTTTTTTTTTTTTTTTTTTTTTTTTTTTGGGGGGGGGGGGGGGGGGGGTGGGGGGGGGAGGGAAGGGAGTGGGGGCGTGGGGGTGGAATTAGAATACGTCTGCTGCTGAAAACAATGACCCAGCAATTTTAGTATTTTTGGATAGAAGCCTTCTGTTAAAATAAACTTTTCTAACGGTATCAAACCCTTGTCAACCCGAAAAGAATTGTTCTCTTTCAATTCAAACATCAAAGTGATCAAAGCTTGTCGGTGCCCTTTCCAGTATATGGCATCAACCCAGTGTATTGATTTCAAAGGCGTTTCGATAGACCCTGATGACGTCTTTTATATAGGCCGTGTCAAACGAAAAGGGGGACAACGAACACTTACGATCAACGAATACTCGAGATCACACTGCGCATTAGCTCCGAGCACCTAGCTTACATGATCATAAGAATAGTCCAGACCAGTTCGAATAACAGGATGATCTGAATCTGCGCCTTTCTCAAAGGATCCTTTTCACTTGATGTAAGATATTTTATAGGTGGGGACTGTTGCGTATTATATTAATTCTTGCATAAACGCTAGAAAACCTTCTGACATATACGCCTAATTACCAGTCAAATCAGCCTGCGCATCAGTGCAGTCGGATTAGAGTTTTCATTGTCCGAATGAAGAAACTTCGCATATACATTTGCTATCCGAAATGCGCTCAGTGAAGATTCCGATCAGGCTGATCTGAATCCTCGCTGGGGGCACATGGCCGAAGGTAAGTTTTCTGACGTGGCGGCTTATGGATCAATGCTCTTGATTTTTTTTTATTTTTATTTATTTATTTATTTATTTATTTTATTTTTTTTTTTTTTTTTGATTTGGGTTTTACGGCCTTTCAAGAATATTTCACATATCGAACCGATCGTTCACTAAAGGCGGGCGAAAACCGGAAAACCCGGGGAAAACTCAATGCTCTTGACAATGATGTTATAATTCCCGCAAACGAAGTTTTTGGGGTCTTTTTGTCGGTCG
Source organism: Anodontia alba (assembly GCA_964016985.1). Lineage (NCBI taxonomy): Eukaryota > Metazoa > Mollusca > Bivalvia > Lucinida > Lucinidae > Anodontia > Anodontia alba. The sequence continues at coordinate 81,844,445 of OZ024821.1, read as the reverse complement.
GTCTATTAGTTGGTCGGTCGGTCGGTTTGTCGGTCGGTCTGTTAATTGGTCGGTCGGTCGATCCATCCTTCTGCGTGTAAGTTTGTGACGCGAACTACTTCTGAAGTTTAAATTCAATAAGATTTTCATGAAACTTCACAGAAATGATCAGTACGATGAGTAACTGGGTTCATTCTAGGCTATGTGCCCTTGACACTAAGTCCGTGTATCCGTGTTTCTGATGCATACTTCAACAGTTTTTTGTTACAGTTTCACAAACAGTTTCATAATCATACAGTTTCATAAAAACTGCATATAGCAGTGCGATTCACAGCTTTTGTTTAGGATATTGATAAGAAAGTTAATATTGATGAATACATAGTTCTTTCTTTCTTTCTTTCTTTCTTCAGTTCATGGTTATCTGCTCAATCCAAGTTCGTGATCTGATGCAAATTACATTTATTTGCTTCACAGAAGTGACCTTGATGACGAGTGGCAGCGCGGCGCAACATTTTTTTTTTTTTTTTTTTTTTTCGAGATAATTTTAGAAGGGTTATCCGCCCTGGATACATTGTCCCTTTTATTGTGCAAAAGCGCCGCTGCAGGGGTATCGCCTTTTGCGACGGCTCCATTTTTTTTTTTTTTTTTTTTTTGTTTTGTTTTGTTTCAACAACACATATTTTGGACAAATCACAAAAACTGAGAAGATTCAAACGGTAACCCGAAACATACTTTCACCACAAAAATAGAACTGAAAGCGACCAGCGTCCACGGAAACAGTTTGAAAGATGATGACTGCTGACCTGAGCCTATACCATAAGGATCATCTTTTGATAAGATGCTTTATTGGTGTTTTTCTTATTTCTCCACGAAAGTACTCATTATAAGTGCCTCGGTGAGGCACTTCTAATGAGTACCCACAACATAAGTTTTCGTCATTACGAAAACACGCCTATTCAAATATATTGAAAATTTTACAACCATAAACTGGCAAATTTTCAGATAAAAAAATCTAATATTTTTCATATTTCTGCTCAAAACATAGATTGTGGCTACTCGTTAGAACCGCCTCGGCGGCGAGGCGGTTCTAACGAGTACCCACAATCTATGTTTTTGAGCAGAAATAAGAAAAATAATGTATACCCCTGTAAACCCCAGTTTTACTGTATAAAAGTGGGGTTTAAGGGGGTCAAGATTATATAGGCGTGTTTTCGGGATGTGGAGAAATAAAAAAAATATTACTATACCTAATATCCACTCATATATAGACCTATGGTCATAAAATGAATAACGAAATCGCAACATTGTTCAGAGAGGGCCTTGGTCCATGCAGGCTGGTATGGGCATATGCCATCCCAGCATGCGTGAATCGTTGTAATAACTTCCTTCCAACGTCGATTCAACTTCTTAAACGTTGACTCAACATTGAGATGACGTTGTACCCGATGGGTTTAGCGCCATTTTTAACAATTAGCGAAACAATAAACTTGACATTTCATGTAAATCGGTGGCTAGGCAGATGATAAAAAAAAAAGTAATATGATTGGCGCTTTAAGGTCTGATTTTCTTTCTTGTACGGATCCTGATTACCCTGTTAATTTACACACCGGGCTATGGCTAACCCGAACTATATCTCGAGCCTTGAGATTTTTTTTCCCTCTCAAAATCAAGCGTCTTTTTCGCGTTGATAGGAAATGCTTTAAAATCGTGTAAACTCGTCAAATACATATGGAACAGGACAAAAATACACATGACAATTATTTTTAACTCGGTTCTATTCATCACGAAAACATGCCTATATAAATATGACCCCATTGAACCCCATTTTTATATAGTAAAACTGGGGTTTACAGGGGTATACATTATTTTTCAAATTTCTGCTCAAAACATAGATTGTGGGTATTCGTTAGAACCGCCTCGCCGAGGCGGTTTTAACGAATATCCACAATCTATGTTTTGAGCAGAAATGTGAAAAATATCGGAGTTTTTGTATCTGAAAATGTTCAGTTTTTGGAGGTGAATTTTTTTATATATTTGAGTAGGAGTGTTTTCGTAAAGTTGTCCTTGGACTTTTCCAAAACTTAAAAAACACTCACGCAGTGTTTCGGAAAACATTACGAATACACGCCTATTCAAATATATAGAAAATTTCACCTCCAAAAACTGAAAAATTTCAGATAAAAAAACCCCACCAGATCTGAGGTTGTCTCGAAGTCACCTTTTCGCATGGTACTGCACCCAATTAACGCTTAGCACCGTGTAAAATTTTCAGCAAACGACATTTTGAAATAAATTTCCTAATTTTTTTTCCAGGAAACAGGATTTGACATTTCATACAAATTGTCTCAATTGGAGACAATCTACATAAAATGCCAGATCCTGTTTTCTGGGAAAATACGAAATATATCACCAATGTGTTGTCTGCTGAATTAACCCAGAGAGTGGTAAAGGTTAAAACTGTAAACACAAAGGCGGTGCTAGTCCCGCCTCGACCCAAATTGGGCGGATGTCTGTCAAACTAGAATTAATTTGCATACGGCTTAAACCAATCATTTCGCACCTGTTGCATTAAGCGTGACTGCAAAACAATGCCAGTGACCACAATATATATAGAACACATAAACATGCGTCCAAATTTTTCAGTGATTAATACCGTTAGAAACGAGCTAACACGTGTGTGGTAAAATGGATTGTTACAACACATTCCAGGACTATTTTGGGCTGAGTAATATTGCATGGCAATTGGACGATCTTGAAAAGTTGGTGCCCCAGCAAAACTGTTCTGGTGAGGACACTTGTTCTAATGAACTGTGTTTGAATTTAATTGAAGGATTCTCTTCTTTCGATCCTCTGGAAATAATACGAAATGATGCTCACGAAGATTTCCAGCAAAACGGGGTAGATGTGGACCTGGACGATTTGGACAAATATCAGGCCCAGCTGAGGGAGCGAACTTCCTTTGAACAGTCAGAAAGTGACTGTAATCCTGTACTAAACGAATACTTGGCGCTAAAACGCAACAAAAACAAGAAAGCTAAGAAAGTTTGCGTGTTTTGTAAGAACAATGGTGAAAGACCAGATGTGTTCATGTCGCATGTGTTAAAGGACGGAGACGGGCGTGTAGTGTGCCCAGTTCTGAGAAAATATACATGCCCGCTATGTGGGGTATCTGGAGACAATGCACACACCATCCGATACTGCCCGAAAAACGACGGGAATTTCAGCAGCATTGCCCTTCTAAAGACCACCCGGATTGCTACAGGGAAAAGGAGGAAAGATGTGAACAAACATTGAACGGAGAATACCTTTAATACTTCCAGTTTATATTGTTCAGGAGGAGTATTTGATGATAATTCTGATATATTTTCTATTTCTTCATTAAAAACACTTGTTAGAATCGTCTCGCCGAGACGATTTAAACAATCACCCAAATTTAAAGTTTTTTATCGCTCATTACACGATAATTTTAGGATAGCCTATCATTTATGATTAAACATGTATTTTGGGTACTCATTAGAATCACCCCGTGGAGGCGATAAGAATCGCATCATTGATGCGAAGAAATGAAGAAAAACTATCCCAGAATTATCACCAAATACTCGCTCCTTCAACAAGTCTTCCACAATGTGCTTTGAACAGAGAGTGTTTTTTTTTTCTTTTTCTTGAAGTTTAATTATTCTGGATTTTAGACTTTTAGAACTGAAATCTTACCTGGTTTATGAACTGATATTGTAATGAGGAATAGTTTTATCAGGATTTTTTTTTTCTCTTAAACCCTGGTTTTATAAATTTTCAAATAGTTTACCTAATTAATAAAATTAAATTTTAGCGATGATTTTAATGATAAATGGCGACATTTAAAGAACAAATTTAGCATGATCATGATTTAATCAATAATCCAATTACTTTTTACTGGCATGAAATGTTGAGACTGCATGGATGGTTTGTCTGACGATATTAACCCTAAATATTGGGACACCTGAAAAACTGGCCTTACCTAATTATACTAGACTTTGAACAAGTTCTTTATACCACTTATCATGCAGAGTAATACATGTAATTACAGCAGACAACAATTTGAAATTTTTTTCTTACATTTGCCATGAAGTAAGTTGATATTTTATGCAAAAAAATGTCATCTCAGGAGATATTTGCATGATATGCCAAAGCCTGTTTTCTGAAAAAAAAAGAAAAAAGAAATTTATCATGCAAAAATATCTGCCTTACAGCTGAAAAAAAGTTTCATGTAATCCCATTTAACCTTTACCACTCCCTTGGCTAATTCACCAGATGACAAATTGATATTTTTTCTTGTTTTTCTCCGAAACAGGATATGAAATTTCATGCAGTTTGGAGAGTGTGCATGAAATTTCTAATCCTCTTTCCCTGGGAGAAAATGAGAAAAATATATTTCAAAATGATGTCTGCTAAATTTTTTACCCAGTGTGTGCGAAGTTATAATCTGATCAGAATCTTTGCTATATTCAGTTGCAGATAAGTAGGTAGACTGGCTCCAGTCTCCAGGGACTACATTTTTTTTTCTTAAAATCATGTTGACAAGCTTTAAAGTCAGGATATTTTATTTCTTTTAGTGGATTATCAAACAGGATTATAAGGGGGGAATAGTCACTGGAGACTGGAGCCAGTCTAGCAGAGTAGATATCCTGATGAGACAGCACTTTAACCTGGTCCTTTTGATAATGAGAACTCCTTCTCATGATGTGCACAACATGGTTTCAGTGATTACACTTGCATATACCAGATAGCTCCAGATAAAGCAACTGTGGCAGTGATATGGGATATAGGCCAGCACATTACAAAACCTACAAAATGGCATATATGCCCAGCGAAGACTCGGATCAGCCAGGGCATTTACCCAGTGATCAGAGTCTTCGCTGTCCGCATGAAGAAAGCTTGGTTTTTAGTTACCCATTGAGTGCACAGCAAGGACTCTGATCAGACTGGGCAGATACCCAGGCTGATCAGTCTGCTGGGCGTGCATGCCATTTGGTAGATTTTATCATGCACTTGTTCATTTTTTTTTTTTTTTTTTTTTTTTGGACAAACCATACATGATCATACATTGAGGTGTTTTGGTATAAAAAATAACAGTTATCTTTCTATTACCCTTGTCCTGCTGAACCCGGATATACTCTGCCTTTGCAAACAGTGTAGATCCAGATCAGTTGGCTTCTTAAGAAGCCAACTGATCTGGATCTGCACTGTTTTTCATTAAATATGTGAATTTCTATCAAAAACCGAGATCAAGTAATCTGATTGGCTGGAAATTAGAAGTGGGCGTGGCATCTTAATTTATTCAGCATGACAAGGGTTAACCCTTTATTGATTAAAGCACTAAGCAAAATTGTAGCAGACAACATTCTAAACATTTTGCATTATTTTTCAGAAATAAGAGTTGGCATTTTATGTGAATTGTCTGCTTTGGCTGGTGATTCACACGAAATGCCATATTTTCTTTGAAAAATACTTGTTTAACCCGTGCCATGCTTGGTAAATTAAGATGCCAGGTCCACTTCTGATTGTTAGGCAATCCGGTTACTTGATCCAGGTTGTTGATACAAATCCACATAATTAATGACAACAGTGCAGATCCAGATCAGTTGGCTTCAGAAGAAGCCAATTTATCTGGATCTACATGGTTTGCAAAGGCAGAGCATATCTGGGTTCGACAGGACCAGGAGACTCTCTGGGCAAATTCAGCAGACAACAAATTGGTGATCTTTTTCTTATTTTTCCCAGAAAACAGGATTTAACATTTCATGCAAATTGTCTTCTAAGCGTGAAATGTCAAATCCTGTTTTCTTGGAAAAAAATAAGAAAAATATTTCAATACGTCGTCTGCTGAAAATTTTACCCAGAGTGCTTAGCATTAAGAGTTAATGCCTCTATATGGAGCTATGAAAATGATCATTTCAGTTAAATATATTTTGTAAATAAAATTTGTAATTTAATTGCTGTAATTATACAAAATGAGGATTTTCCTGTAGTCGGGGACCAATTCATAACATCACACTACATGTATTTTGTAAATACACATGGTTTAAAAGTGCTTATTTTCATGAAATAAATATTTCTACAGTGACCTGCTCTTACATTATCTCTTTCATATTATGTAAAAATGCTTATCTTGAACAGAATATAGAACATAGTGTATTTGTCATAATAAGTATTTGGACATTGTAATGCTTTACAATAATTTCCTAAAATTGAAACAAGCCTGTTTTACTACTTGTTGATGTGTCTAAAACCTTTAGAGTGACAAAGCCTTTCACCCATTAAAGACTGAATAAACTCTCCCACACTATATATTGGAAGAGTCCATTTTCAGTTTAAGGTATGTCAGGCTATACGATATATTCCTAAATAAAACGGTTGAACTATTTGCCAACAGTGGAGACCCTGATCAGATGCCGCATTCTGCAGCATCTGATCTGGATCTGCATTGATTGCCAGTTACTCATTTAGGGACCTCCAGTCTTCAATGGGTGCCACGCTGATCAGATACTATAATCTGTGTCAACACTGTCCAAATGTTTATGATATCTACAGTATACTTGGGTAATACCATGTTTTCTCCAAATATTCGGACACCGCAACTCTGCCGAGGTCGGCAACATTCTTTCGTGGAGATTGATCATGAAATATTTTCTACGGTCATTCTCTCCCTTCCGCTGATTCAAGAAGGGCGGTTGACAGTTTCTGGGGAAAGAACGTGCACACTACTGGTTAACCGCGTAGAGGACTAAGCCTGCCCAGTAAATGTGTGGTTAGGTAAACTGACCGCGCTCGACACGACCCCATTGGGTTGACTGAGCCGTAAAACCTCAACACAAACACACACCTCAACTGCTTACTATACTTGTTTAAAATTTGAACAAGTACAATTTACTACCAGATCTTGTGTCTAAAAATTGCTGGATACTGGCAGACAGTGTGGACAATGATGAGATGCCACAGGATGTGGCATCTCATCTGGGTCTATACTGTTTGCTCAGGCCTGTCTGTCCGAATACATATGGTAAACGGGGTAAATACTGAAAACAGATACCATGGGGCGGGACGATGTCTTAAAGTATTGTTTAGGGAAGCCCCTATCTACCCTGCTTGTTGGGTGAAACTTTTTTTTAGCTCACCTGAGCTATTCTCAGGATGAGCTATGGTGATCACTTTTTGTCCGTCCATGCGTCCGTCAGTTCGTCCGTTAACATTTTCAAACGGCTTCTCCTCTAAAACCGCTGAGCCAATTTTGCTCAAATTTCATATGGAGCCTCCTTAGGTTGGGGGAATGAAAGATTGCTAAAATGGTCTCGGTCCGTTGACCAAGATGGCCGCCATGTCCATATATTGTAAAACCTTTAAAAATCTTCTTCTCCAGAACCGAGGATGCCTTGGGGCTGAATCTTTGCAAAAATCATCGGGGACGGGAAGTCTACCAAAGTTGTTAAAATACGAGGGTCCTGCAAAAAGTTTTGTCACAGGGTTCGGATTACTTCAGTGCTACATTTTATCAAGCATATTTTTATTACAAACCTTCAAAATATCCCCCCTTTACTGAAACACATATTTGTAACCTTTTTACCCAGTCGCGAAAAGCAGATAAAAGCACATAAATAGTCTTCTTTTGATATCTGTTGGAGACACTGGTAAATAGCGCTGCCATTGAAGAGAACTTCTAGACGTATACTTATTTCTAGAAAGCATTTTCTTAAGCCTTGGAAATAAATAGAAGTCACAGGGATTCAGATCAGGTGAATAAAGTGGATGGTTTAAAACTTCCACCTTTTCAGAAGCCAAAAAAGACTTAAACCTCACACTTATGAGAGGAGGCGTTGTCATGTAAACGGTGGACTCCTGAACATCCTTTGCTTGGTCTTTTCTTATTGTAACCAGTAAATTGGTCAGTCTATATGACTATTTCAATTTGAAATAACCCGGTCAGCTGGAAAGCAATTTGCACGAAATAAACGGGTCTCGTTAGCTATTCAACACACCATTCAAGTGCAGTGAAGCATTTTAAAATATACCTTGGATAAAACTTAGGAAGCTATTAGTGACAGAACTTTTTGCACTAGTCGCGACCCTCGTAATGGTCGTACATTGATAGTTGACCTTCTTATGGCGAGGTCAAGTTTGCTTCCCTATGCATTTGTATGGGCGCCATACATTTGTATGGGAAAAAAAAAACTGTTGATAATTTTAAATGACCTCCTCTGAAGCCCCTAGGCCAATGTTGCTCAAATTTCATTTGGAGCCTCCCTTGGGCAGGGGAATGAAAGATTGCTAAAATGGTCACGGTCCATGAACCAAGATGGCCGCCATGCCTATATATGGTAAAAACTTTTAAAAATATCCCCCTCCAGAACCAAATAAGCCTGGGGCCTAATTTTTGCACAAATTACTGGGGACAGGAGATCTAAACAATCTTTAAAAATCTTCTTCTACAGAACAGAGGATGCCGTCAGGCTGACTCATTGCACAAGTCACCGAGGACGGGAGGTCTACCAAAGTTGCTAAAATGATGGTTGTACACTTGAGGTTGTACATTGATGTTTGACCTTTTTATGGCGAGGTCAAGTTTGCTTCCGTATGTATTTGTATGGCCCCCGTACATTTGTATGGAAAAAATGTTGATAAGTTCAAATGACATCTCTGAAGCCTCTGGGCCAATGTTGCTCAAATTTCATTTGGAGCCTCCTTGGGGAAGGGGAATATAAGATTGCTAAACTGGTCGTGGTCCATTGACCAAGATGGCTGCCATGCCCATATATGGTAAAACCTTTAAAAATCTCTTCCTCCAGAACCAAATAAGCTTGGGGCCTAATTTTTGCACAAATTACTGGGGACAGGAGATCTACCAAAATTGCTAAAAAATGGTCCTATGTTGACATTTGACCTTTTTACGGCAAGGTCAAATTTGCTTTTGTATGGGCCCTATACATTTGTAAGGGAAAAATGTTGAGATTTCAGATTTTGGATATCTCCTCTATAATCCAGTTGAATCGAAACTTGATAATGAGCATTAGGGCGCCTAGTAGACACAAAATAGCTAAATGAGCCTATATAAAATCCAAGACGGCCGCCACAGCCACCATCTTTAAAATCAATTTCCGACATCTCTTCCCAAACCTTTGGTCGCTTTGAGCCAAAACTTGCTCTGTAGCAAGAGAATGACATCTGGATCGAAATGATCTAAAATTGTGTCGATCGGAAATCCAAGATGGCCGCAATGGTTCCACTCCATTGAACAAGATGGCCGCCAGAGCTAAAAATAGAAAATCTTCAAACGCCATCTTTTCCTAGGCCAATGGCCCGATTTCAAACATTTGCACAGAAGTGTTCCTCCAATGGCCCTCTACCAAAATTGCTAAAATGGTTCCTCTTGGCTGAATAAAATGGCGGCCAGATCTAAAGATAGAAAAAAACCTCTAATAGACATCTCCGCAGCAGCCAGTATCCTGATTTCAAGGTAATTTCGTAGAAGTGTTCCTCTTACGGCCCTTTACCAAAATTGCTAAAATAGTTCCGCTCGGCTGAATAAGATGGCCACCTGAGCTAAAAATAGAAAAAAAAAAAAAATAAAAAAATAAATAAATAAACGACATCTCCTTCTTGGTCAGTGGCTTGATTTCAAAATGATTTCTCAGATGTGTTCCTCTTGTCCCCCCTTTTTTTTTTGAAAATTACAGCATTTTAACCTTGTAAGCAAGATACTGCAAAAACTGTTTAAGCAATTGCCTTGAAACTTGACAGGCTGATAGAGAATGATGAGTAAATGACCTGATTAACTTACAGCAGTTAACTCAGGTGAGCGTTGTGGCCCATGAGCCTCTTGTGTTTTTTAAGATGATTATAGTAAAAAAATTATGCTTCTTCTATTTTGGTAGGTTTTCTGGAAAGTACTGGGATTTTCAGCATAAAAAAATATATAAAACAAATTTTTTTTTTTTTTTTTTGCCTAACATAATAATTTTGGATAATTTTTGCACGGAACATAAGGGTACTAGCTGAGATAGCCTCATTTTTAGGCACTGACCAAAGACTTTTCTAATGCTTAGCATATCAGTAAAGATTTCAACCAGTAACATTCTGAAGCAAGTTGTCAGTAGAAATTCATGCAGCTTGTCTCCTAAGGAGACTATTTGTATAATAACGTATGTCAATATGTTATTTTCTGGGAAAAAAAATAGAAAGTGAATTTGCCATCTGCTGAATTTGCACAGGGATTGCTAAAGGTTGATGACAGATAATTTTAGTCACCATCACTGGTAACAAAAACTATCTTATGAACAGGTCTGTTGCCACTCTATATATGAATTCAGCAGACAACAAATTGGTGACATTTTGGCATTTAATGCAAACTGTCTCCTAAGGAGACGGCCTGCAGGGATTGTCAAAGCCTATTATCGGAAATGGGTGTAGACAATTTATGCAGATTATCTCCTGTTTTCCCCAGAAAACGGACTTCGACACTGCATGCAATTTGTCTCCTAAGGAAATTTGCATAAAATGTCTAAGCATATTTTTGGAAATGGGCTAAGACATTTCATGCAAATTGTCTTCTATTTCTCCCCAAAGATAAGTTTTAGGCTTTGACATTTCATGCAAATTGTCTCCCATTTTTCCCAGAAAACAGGCTTTGATATTCCATGCAAATTGTCTCCTTAGAATATGAATTTTTATCCTCAGGAGACAATTTGCATGAAATGTAAAAACCTATTTTCTGGGGGAAAATAAGAAAAATATGAGGAGACAATTGGCATGAAAAGTCAAAGCCTATTTCCTGGGAAAAGTAAAATATGAATTTGACATCCTAAGGAGACAATTTGCAGGAACTGTCAAAGCCTTCTTAATGTTAAAAATTAAAAAAAAAAAAAATAGAAAATAATGAGAAACTTATTTTCTTAGAAAAAAATATGTTTTAGTTGACCCTAGGAGACCATTTGCTTGAAGTATTAAGGCATTTTCTCTGGGAAAAGTATCATGAATATTTTGTCGTCTGCTGAAGTTTCAACTTACATGTTAAGCATTAAGAACCAGCCAGAATTCCAATCTTAGAAGATATAAATCATTGATAAATGGTACTACATGTATGTCTGCAGTTGATATGATGTGGGTATTTATTATTTTACAACTGCAAATCTAAGTAGATCTAAGTACCCACCACATGTAAGAAGACAGTTTCGTGCAAAAGTTGCATTTTTGTTTTCAAAACTATCACTTTGTACTGGCGCCATGCTTAGTAGAACAGTTCATTTTGTAACCCCATCTTCAGAGAGGGGGGACATATTGATTTTGGTGCGGATTCCCTTGGCGTTTTCGTCTGCTTGACAGGTTCTTGTCTGCACAACATCTTGTGAACCAGTGGTTGGAGTCTTACCAAATTTTAATGGATATATAATAGGGACATAACAAATAACTGATTAGATTTTGGTGACCAAATAACTTGTTAGATTTTTGGTGATCTCGACCTTATTTTCAAGGTCATTGCAATAGAAAAACTGAAAATTCAGTCACGGGGGTGGGGGGGTGGGGGGTGGGGGGGGGGGGGGTGACATCAGTTTTCTCTGAAAACACTTACTGGTTTATTTTTATTAATACAGTACTGTCTAAAAATAGTACCCTGTTTACATATCGTATTTGATCTGATTAGGCGTAAAAAAATGGCTGTGTTTCCAATAACATGCTGAAAAAAAAAAAGGACGGTAGATAGGAGAAACTTTTTAATATTTTTATATTTTTTCTCCAGAAAAGAACAGGGTCGGTCCTGTAATAATATGAAAAATACAGGTATTTTGTTGAGGGTCGGTGCTTTACTTTTTTATTTTGGGTTTTTACTGATTAAAAAAAAAAATAAAAAAATAGCAGAGTCGGGTGTTTGAAACAGGGTTGATCGGGGTTAGTGGAAACGCAGCTATTTTTTTTACGCCATTACAGCACTGTATATATAATATATAATATATATATATATATATTATAGTATATATATATTATATATATATATATATATTTCAAATTAATGGAAAAAAAACTTGTAAATTATCTTCCTAATAAGGCATACTTTAAAGAAAGATTGGCAGAGGATTTCATGAGAAGCTTATTTAATGTATCTTAATGATGCTTATGCAAATAAATGCTTCTGATTTTCTTTATAAAAGCATATGTTGCGGTACTTATTTGAATTGGCAACAAAGGAGTACCCACAACATATGCTGTATAAAGTAGTGGGTAAAAGTACACGCACTATAATCTGAAGCCAACGAAATTACTTGACTGTGCGCTTAGAGAGGTATGTGCGGTAATAGGTCGACTACGGTAGCTCAAGTTAAGAGGGAGTTTCCGGATGATATTCTACTTATTTCTCCACAAAAACATGGATTGTGGGTACTCGTTAGAATTGCCTCACCAAGGCGCTTCTAATGAGTACCCACAAGGTGTTCTAATCAGAATCATCTTGAATGTTTTTGTGGAGAAATAAGAAAACTTGGATCATCTCAAACCTTATTCTACTAGCTGCCTTCTCTCACTAGTCTCAGATCAGGTGCCGTTTTCTTTATTCAATGGCAGATGTCATCTTTTTTTTGATCCCCATTCAAATTGCCAACCACAGTGTGGCATATTTAGCACTTATACAGTACTCTCTTGCACAGAGACCCAGCGTGTATTGAAACGGAGTGGAAATTGTAAGCGCTGATAGTTGAGCGTACCCTTATAGCAGACAAGTTTTTTTTATGCCCCCGCCATTTTCAATAGGGGGCATATAGTATCACCGCTGTCCGTACGAGCGTCCGCCCCGTCCTGTCCGTCCCGTACGTAGCACAAATGGTTTCCGTTCGATATCTTTTGAAAAGACTAGTGTACTGGATTCAAATTTTATACACAGTATATAATCATAAAATGTAGGTCAAGTTCGATTTAGGGTAAAATCCACCAATTATTATGGGAGTTGTGGCCTTTTTTTTTTAACTTTGAAAAATGGTTTCCGTGCGATATCTTTTGAAAAGTTTAGCGTATTGGATTCAAACTTTATACACAGGTATATAATAATAAAATGTAGGTCAGGTTCGATTTAGGGTAAAATCCAGCAATTATTTTGGGAGTTATGGCCCTTTTTCAACTTTGAAAAATGGTTTCCGTTCCGTAATTTTTGAAAGGATTAGTGTATTGGATTTATATTTTATACACAAGCAGATAATTATAAAATATAGGTCAAGTTCGATTTAGGCTAAAATCCAGCAATTATTTTTGGAGTTACGGCCCTTTTTCAACGTTGAAAAATAGTTGAAAAATCGTTTTTGTTCAATATCTTTTGAAAAGATTAGTGTATTGGATTCAAATTTTATACACAGGTATATAATCATACAATGTAGGTCAAGTTCGATTTAGGGTAAAATCCACCAATTATTTTGGGAGTTGTGGCCCATTTTCAACTTTGAAAAATGGTTTCCGTTCCATAACTTTTGAAAAGATTAGTGAATTGGATTCATATTTTATACACAAGCATATAATTATAAATATAGGTCAAGTTCGATTTAGGGTAAAATCCACCAATTATTTTTGGAGTTACGGCCCTTTTTCAACGTTGAAAAATAGTTTCCGTTTGATACTTTAGAAAACATTAGTGTAATGGATTCATATTTAATACACAGGTATATAATCATAAAATACAGGTCAAGTTCGATTTAGGGTAAAATCCACCCATTATTATGGGAGTTATGGCCCTTTTTCACCTTCAAAAAATGTTTTCCTTTCGATATTTTTTTAAATAAAAGATTATTGTATTCGATTCATATTTTATACGCAGGCATATAATCATAAAATATAGGTCAAGTTCGATTTAGGGTAAAAATCCGCACCATTTGCTCAGCAGACCTGTAGCTTTCAGAATACCAAGGTTATGAGAGTTACGGCCCTTTTTAGAACTTTTTTTTTTTTTTTTGGTAAAATACCTGCATGCGGGTGAGGATGGCCTCTGGTCGGGGACATCGGTGTCATATTGACACATTTTTAGTTATTTTTTCTTTTTCAGAGATCAGACTTGATATTAATTTGAACTGCCTGCTTAGCAAAGGTTTTACTTTATCTCTACAGCAAAAAGTTTTGTCATACTTTCGTAAAGAAAAGCGAAAATGATAGAAAAGATCGAGTCTGGAGACAGACTAATGCAAGCGTAATAATTTTCTCTGAAAAATTAAATATTTGGGGTCGTCCGTTGCAACAGTTTTGAATGACCCGGAGCACTTGTTAAGGAGCAGCACCGTAATAACCCTAAATATTGGGACAGATATGTCTTTGCAAACTTTGCAGAGCGTGGTCTGATCAGGGTCTACACTGTTTGCGGCCATACATACAGCAATATTTTATACACATCAACGGGTAGTAGAATGAACTATTTCAAATTTTAGGACAAGTATGGTAAGATAAGGTGTCCCAATACTGAGGGTAAATACAGTTTGATGAAAAGTTCTGGTATATTTTTTTTCCAGTTCTTCATGACAAAAATCATGCATTGTGGTATAGGCATAGGCGCTATATATGTTAGAAGTGGCTCACACTGTTCTAATGACATGCCACAAGAAAGCCATTGTGGCAGTAGTTCTGTAAGAAAGTTACGCATACAGTCGACTCTCGTTATCTCGACTTCGCTTATCTCGAATAGCCGCTTATGTCGAAGTGAAAATCTGGACCCTGTTCAAACAAAAGTTAAAAATGTGGAAAAGAGGAGCAATTCCTCTTTTTCACAATATTTTCAGTATATCTCTAACTTCAGGAGTCAATTTACATGATTATTTGTTAAATGTGGTGGTTCGATTTATTTTTTTCCTAAATTCTGCAAATCTGATTTGTCGATTTACGGATATCTCGAAGTATTTCAGTCTTGGATTTCGAGATAACGAGAGTGGACTGTATATGAGAAGACTATAGGGTAATTTTTTTCAATATGCTTGAATATAGGGATCAGACATGGTTTTTCATGCATTAATGCATTGAAAAACCATGTTCGATCGCTATTTTTGCATAAAAACTGAAAACATTTGCTACATTTCGCGTTGTCTTGCACTATTTTGTTTCGCCTTTTCACCAATGTCTAGCGAACGTAATTTCCACTGACTATGCTCGTTCTAGGGCGGGCAGGACACATCTCGTAAGGGCAGCAAATCTGTGGCCCCGGTACGAACATATTGAAAGTTGCGTAGCCGTGCATTAACAGCGCGTGAATTGCCTTGTTAATACACGGCTTTTCGCCGGTTAATGCACGGCTGTTAATAACGTGCGTCACTGCTTTTTATGCAATAATACCGTATATACCCTGAATATCATGTTCGGTACTACACATTAATCCATTGTCATGTTGTCCTTAAAGTTGAATTGCAAGCCCATTTTCCTGGCCGGCCTCGGTGGCTCAGTTTGATGTGCATCCGACTGGTGATCAGGAGGTTGCGGGTTCGACCCCCGCCGGGTCGGCAGAATTTTTTCGTGGAGATTGATTGTAAAATATTTTCTACGTCATTCTCTCCCTTCGCTGATTCAGAGAAAGGCACTTGTAGTTTCTGGCGAAAGAATGTGTACAATATTGGTTAACCGCTTAGAGGACGAAGACTGCCCAGTAAAAGCGTGGTTTGGTAAACTGACAGCGCTCGACATGACCCCATTGGGTTGACCGGGCCGTAAAACCTCAACACAAACAAACAAAAGCCCATTTTCCTGCCTAATGAAGTGTACAACCAAGGATGGGTGACAGTGTTGTGACTGTTCAAATGCCTTGTTTAATATACGGGACCTGAATTGGGTCAGTACCATTTGCTCAGCAGACCTGTAGCTTTCAGAATACTAAGGTTAAATATAATATTACATAATCCTTAACTCCAAATGAAGGGAGTAACAGGTGATATGAGCATTTCCTACAAGATTGCATGTGCGCCCAGCGAAGACAGTTCAGCCTGCGCGTACCGCGCAGGCTGACCAGTCTTCGCTGTTCGCCTGAAGAGCTTTAGATCCTTGTCTACCCACAGAGTGCGAGATGCGCTGTCTGATCTGACTTCGTTAGGCACACATGCAATCTTGTATGAAATACATCAAATGGCAGTCTTTCACCATTTTAAATGCCTTTTCAGCATTTAAGTTTACCCTGTGTTTCTTTTTCACTTCAGTATATATACTTATCTATAATTATAAATAACTAACTAAAGAAAGTACGATACAAGTCTCTGTGTTTCAGGTAATGTCCACACTGTTTTCAAGTGAAAAAAAAAAAAAAAAAAAGGAAAACTGATCTCACCTGCTTCTGGGGTTATTCCGGCGCCTCCATACCCATTCTGTCCAGTTCGTCCCACAGATACACAATCGGGGACAAATCTAGATTGTATGGTGGCCTGTCGAGTGGGATAAAGTTATGCATAGCCGGGCTGTACAATCAATTGACGTTGGTACACAAGAGGGGGTGCAACGGGGCGGAGGACTTCATGGCTGTACCTTACTGCTATTAAATTGCCCGCCATCATAATAAATAATAATAAAAGAAAAAAAATAAACCACGTGAAATGCCTCCCAAGACCATCACAGAACCGCCACTGAGTCTATCCCTCTCGACAACGCAAGTGTCGACAAAGTTTTCCCTACGACGACGGTAAACACGACGTCGAACCTCTGGTAGAAAAAGAGTGAAACGGGACTCGTCAGTAAAAAGGAGCCGTCTCAACTGCCTCCTCCAAAATCTGAGAGCATGTGCCGTAAGCCACGCCATACAATGCATGTGACGTGCTTGGGTTATGGGCGGACCGACAAATACCAGCCTCAGCAGTCTGCACAATTATATGATTGTAAGAAACATCATGTAAATTGCTTAAAATCAGAACAAAACTTTACCATGCGTTTCTTTTTCGCCAGTATATGTCGTAAGTATTTTTCATTTAAAAAGTACAATACAAACCCCTGTGGCCTGAAACTCAGAATGTATGGAAAAATTATTTTTTAACTACTAACAAATCTTATTTAATCTTAATATTAGAATAGTTAGACCTAATTTCATCTTAATATTTAAATAATTAGGCCTGAGCGAACAGGGCTGACCCAGATCAGATTACTTGATCATGGTCCGCAACAGTTTATGTTTTAAACATAATAGGTATAGCCGAACGGACTTGTATAATTTTTAGACATTACGAAAACATGCCTATTCAAATATACTGAAAATTTTATCACTAAAAAATGCAAAATTTTCAGATAAAAAAATTTCTGATATTTTTCATATTTCTGCTCAAAACATAGATTGTGGGTACTCGTTAGAACCGCCTCGCCGAGGCGGTTCTAACGGGTACCCACAATCTATGCTTTGAGCAGAAATAAGAAAAAATAATGTATACCCCTGTAAACCCCAGTTTTACTATATAAAAGGGGTTTAAGGGGGTCAAAATTATATAGGCATGTTTTCGTGATGGAGTAAATAACATAAGGCGTACGTATTTAGGCAGACAGGCCTGAGTAAACAATGCACACCCAGATTCAGGTACCACAGAATATATGCCGGCTTCGGTGGTTCAGTTGGATGCGCGTCCGACTGGAGACCAGGAGGTCGCGGGTTCGACCCCCGCCGAGGTCGGCAACATTCTTTCGTGGAGATTGATCATGAAATAATTTCTACGGTCTTGCTCTCCCTTCCGCTGATTCAAGAAGGGCAGTTGTCAGTTTCTGGCGAAAGAATGTGCACAATACTGGTTAACTGCTTAGAGGACTAAGCCTGCCCAGTAAACGTGTGGTTAGGTAAACTGACCGCGCTCGACATGACCCCACTGGGTTGACTGGGCCGTAAAACCTCAACACAATCAAACAAACCACAGAATATGATCTTGGATTAGTGTCTACACGGTTTTCCACATGTCCAGCATTTTTAGGCAGATTAAGTTGTAAGGAAATGGACATGCTGTGTAGGGCAGAAATGAGAGATATATTAAGGGATATCCTGATATAGGAGGTTTTTGCGTAAAATATGTTGTGGACAAAATTATCAGTTGAGCAATTCGGAAATGGTCATTCTGTCATGCAAAGAGCAAGGAACCGAATCTGTTTTAGAGCCCCACTTTCTTATTAGGACATTTGTTGCTTTCCTTTGTTGTAATACTATATTTACCCTTTGTTTTTGGACTAGTTATTTCGTTAATGTTTTAGAGATCAGTTTGTTGATTGTAGGATGGTGTTAAGGGTTGGTGGTAGGATATGGTTAGGGTCTGCTGAACTTGCATCAGCTGGGGCAAGGGGGCATATTCGGTAAATGTCCTAAAATTTCGTACTCCAAAGTGTCTGACAAAATGGCATATGCAAATAATGCAGACCCAGATCAGACTGCTCCTGAAGGAGCAGTCTGATCAGGGTATACACTGTTTGCCATTCCAATAAGTATTATAGAAAGCAAAATTTAGGCCTAAAAGTATGAAATAAAGTGTTCGAAATTATAGGACATTTACCGTGTATTTCTTCTGGTCTGCACTGTGATTCGCTGTTTCCCTCTTCTGTTTTTCTCCTTCATTTTTTCAAGTAGCTGTTCTGTCTCCTTTCACCTTTTCTCAATGGGAGACGATTCAAAATGTCTGCAAGGGTTGATGTGTGGCTAACCAAAGAATTCAAACACGCAAACAAGTCATTTGTCATTTTTTACCCGCATATGTTTGGAAAAGCTGCAGGACGAGTAACAAAAGAGTAGATTATGATTAGACGCGTTCTGTGACGTCTGTTCTGGGTTTGCACTGCTCGAATACTCCGGTTAGGTACATTGTATATATGTAGCTTTCGGGTATTCCATAATATTAAGCAGAGTAGAAATGTGTACCGTAATAACCCTAAGTAGTGGGACAGATAGGCATTTGCAAACAGTGTACTGTTTGCCGTACAAAAATTAATATTTTAGACACATCAACGGGTAGTTGAATGGACTATTTCAAATTTTAGGACAAGTATGTTAAGTAGATAAGGTGTCCCAATACTTAGGGTAAATATGGTATATTCGATGAGACCCCTTTTCTCTTTCGCATCTCCTTAAGCAAGAGTGTTTTCCGTCCGTTCGTTCGTCCGTCCGTCTACATATACGACCGCCCTAGCGTTCAGGTCTATTTATGAATAGCTAACACACCTACAATCATTTTACATGACATTCACTTTCTCCCTATTGAACAAAAAGTCAATCCGTGCGGCATCATTTTGACCATGACCTATTTTTCACGGTCTAACGACTTGGTCATTTTTAGGTCAACCCTAGAGTTTAGCCCCATTTCTGAACTAGTGTAACGCATACAATCAGCTAATATGGCATGTGCTTTGCACTGCTTTGTCCCTTACATGGATTTAAATAATGTCGTTGCATCTTATTACTTTGACCTATATTTCACGGTTTAGCTCCATTCACAATCAGGGGTGTCGTGACTGACCTATATCTGATCTATATTTCACGGTTTAATGACTGCATAATCTCATACATGAACATATTCTGAGGAAAATTTGCTGCAACATTTTCAAGAACTATTGACGATATTTTAAGAACTTGAATAAAAGTTCATGAAGTGTTCTTGAACAAGTTCAGAACGGTTTTATTACCTTCGGACTGTAATAAGTAAATACTTATTTTAGCTAAAGTTCTTGACATATTCATTAGTTTCTTGAAAATGTTGCGGAATGTTCTTAGGAATATGTTCATATAATTTCGCACTCAGTGGCGTAACCAGAACGGAATTATTTTTATCACACTCAGGAAAATCTTGAAAAAAAAATGCCTAGAATCTCTTCTAAAATAGGGGCTACTCTTAAAGGAAAGAATTTGGGAGCAAATTCTTTCCTTTAAGAGCAGCTCCTATGGTTAAGAAACAAAATATTTATTTTAATGTCACTTTACTGTAAATATTATTCTTACGCATGCTACGCATATGCGTAATGTGCGTAATGAACGCTACGCCTATAAACATTAACATTTAAGAGCTCTCCTTAACATTCTAGAACTGTTCATGAACTGTTCTTTATTACAAGAACTGAGCTCACAGGAGAGCCTAAAACTTCATCACTACTTGGAGTCGGTACATCTGAGGCCATATCACATGAAACTGCAGCCTTTAGGCATATTCGGTACATCCGAGGCCATGTCACATGAAACTGCAGCCTTTAGGCTGAAAACAAAATTGATGAATTCCTGAAACTGCTTTTACGACAACTTGATGGCCGAGAGTCGAGTCCGTCGGCGCTTTGCCAACAGTGTGGACAGGAGACACCGTGAAGTCTAACTGCGGGCCAACTGGTGACCTAATTTCATGATCTGTCATGTGGCGGTGGAGTGCATGAAGTGGAGAAGCTGGAGAGTGACTTACAGGTATGGGAATTTGGATACGAATGCGACCTCGATAACCTGACTCGATTTTCACAAAACTACGTCACGGCGACCTAATTTCATGAGATGGTGACCTGTGTTGGTGGGATGTACACAGTGATGAAGTTTGGGATATGGGGCTCAGATGAATGGGAGAGGACCACGAAAACCTAACCATGGATCGCTTTTCACTAAAGTAGGTCATGGCGACCTTAGATAGCGGGATGCAAGCAGTAATGAAGTTAAAGGGTGGCTTACTTGTGTAGGAAATGAGCCTCGAAAACAAATCTAAGGGTCGATTTTTGCAAAATAGGATCATGTTGACTAATTTCATGGGAGGGGAGGTGACCTAAAGAGGTAAGGTGCATGCAAAGGCGCACATGTATAGTAGTCGAGAAACGAGCCAAAAGAAACCCGAGCAGGATCGATGTTTTGGAAAAGCAGGCCAGGTATTAACCTGGTTGTTTACTTTCTCATGAAACTGTTATAAAATTGTTTTTCTTTTAACAGCTATCTTTTAACAGCTAGCAATCCCTTCTGTCAACAGCAACCCATTACAAAAACACTACTAGCATGCTGCACATAAAATAGGTAAGGTTAACCCTTAAAGCGCCAACCACAACTGCAGCAGACGACATTTATTTTCGAAGAAAATAAGTTGATATTTCATGTGAATCGTCGCTTGGTAGACGATTCACATGAAATGTCATGACTTATTATCTTTAAAAAAAATAGCATGTCGATCGCCTGCCACAATGCTTGACGCTCTAAGGGCTTTGTTTAGACAGCAACCTGAAGATTAAAAGGGTTGGTGTCACAAGTTCTAATAAACGTTTAATTCTTTCCCCACTAGTGGCGACTTTTGTCGTCTGCTGATAAACTTTTCAAACAGTTTGGACCCTGGATCTAAACTGTTTGATACTCTGATGATATTCCTTAAAGATTTTTTGGAAAAAAAAAAAGTTAATTTAATAAAGAAAATCCACAGACGACAAAAAAAAAAAAAAAATTTGCAAAATTAACCAGCATGCAAAGAGTTAATTATTTAAAAAAAAGTTGGGGTAAGGTCCTGGTGTATTTGTGGCAGCATAGCAGGCACACAACGTTGAAACAAGTTGATCAACGTTGAATCAACATTGAATCGACGTTGTTTCAAGTGTGCCCGCTGTAGATGAGGGAACGGACATGTTAGAATCCCTTCTCCATTAAAAGGGTTGGTGTCACAAGTTCTAATAAACGTTTAATTCTTTCCCCACTAGTGGCGACTTTTGTCGTCTGCTGATAAACTTTTCAAACAGTTTGGACCCTGGATCTAAACTGTTTGATACTCTGATGATATTCCTTAAAGATTTTTTGGGAAAAAAAAAGTTAATTTAATAAAGAAAATCCACAGACGACAAAAAAAAAAAAAAAAAATATGCAAACTTAACTAGCATGCAAAGAGTTAATTATTTAAAAAAAAGTTGGGGTAAGGTCCTGGTGTATTTGTGGCAGCATAGCAGGCACACAACGTTGAAACAAGTTGATCAACGTTGAATCAACATTGAATCGACGTTGTTTCAAGTGTGCCCGCTGTAGATGAGGGAAGGGACATGTTAGAATCCCTTCTGTTTCTGCACACTCATTTGCTTTTTCTTTCGCCGACAACACTGAAGTACCTAGTAAAATTTATTTGTTTGATTAGTACTTGCAAACAAGGCTTGTAACTTACATTTACTATTAGGCTAGTCATATTTACTGGTCAGCTAGTATACTGATTTCATCTATTTATAATATATATTAGATTCATTAAAACAGAACAACCAAACAAACTAAAAAATAATCAAAACAGCTACAGTTCAGTTGTACCACATGTTTTATGAGCATTTAGTCAAGTAATCAAATAAACACCACAATTAAAGGATATTACTGTTTAACAAATAACTGTTCAGAAGGCACTATGATATGCGTGAACAAACAAAATGTCACTCTCTGAGGGAGAAAAACGTCCTCAAAGAGGGAAAGTTACCGAGGTCGGCAACATTCTTTCGTGGAGATTGATCATGAAATATTTTCTACGGTCATTCTCTCCCTTCCGCTGATTCAAGAAGGGCAGTTGTCAGTTTCTGGCGAAAGAATGTGCACAATACTGGTTAACCGCTTAGAGGACTAAGCCTGTCCAGTAAACATGTGGTTAGGTAAACTGACCGCGCTCGACATGACCCCATTGGGTTGACTGGGCCGTAAAACCTCAACACAAACAAAACTAATTGACTTTTAATATTAAATGTATTTTCATGACCAAAAGGGACATTAATTCTTCTCTTGAATAGTCAACTGGTAAATTTATCTTTTAAGATAGTATTATTTACTAGTAATAGTAACTAGTCATAGTAAATACTGACATATAAATTAGTGAAATTTACTGTCTTCCAAGTGTTTGAACAGACAGTAAAATTTACTAATTTATCTAGTAAATTTCACTGGGTATTTTTGTTCAGTGTATCTCCAGTCTGCTAGCGCTGTCCCTTTTCTTTGGGGGATGACACAAAACGATCTACATGCAGTGGATTGACGTGTCGTTTATATCAAAAACTCACTTGTTTAAAAAGAAGAAAAAAATGTATAATATACGTATGTAAACTGTCATAAAAAAAGAGGGTCTTCGGATCAAAATCCTGCATCTTCGCTGTCCATTATTATATGGGAAACTTTTCAACCTAAGAAGGTTGCAAGCTAAATCTAAGGTGCAGACAGAGGTGCTAGACGAGTTCCTCTTTGCTGATGACATGGCAAAGGGTGCTCCAACAGAAGAGAAAATGCAAAAAGGTGTGGATCAATTAAGCATCTGATTCATGTGACAGCTATGATCTCCAAATCAGCATCAAAAAGACTGAGGTAGTATATCAGCCAGCACCCGGAAAGCCTTACAAGGAGCCTACCATCACAGTGAAAGGTCAACGACTGCAAGTGGTAGACAAGTTCACCTACCTTGGAAGCACATTGTCTAGAGTTGTGCACATTGATGAAGTCAGTGCTAGAATTGCCAAAGCTAGTGCAGCATTTGGCCGGCTACGTGGAAGTATTTGGGACCGAAGTGGAATCAGACTTGACACAAAGCTGAAAGTATATAGATCGGTAGTGCTGCCAACACTATTATACGCATGCGAAACTTGGACACTTTACCAACGGCATGCCAAAAGACTGAACCACTTCCATACAAGCTGTCTTAGAAAACTTCTAAAAATCAAGTGGCAAGACAGGATTCCAGATACAGAAGTCTTGAAAAGGACAGGGATGCAGAGTGTACATACTCTTCTGAAATTGGCACAGTTAAGATGGACAGGCCATGTTACCAGAATGCCTGATGAACGTTTGCCAAAGAAAATCCTCAGTATGGAGAACTTCAATTAGGAAAACGCTCCCATGGTGGTCAGAAGAAGCGATACAATGAAACCCTCAAAGCCTCCCTTAAAGACTTAACATACCAACAGAGTCAAGGGAACAGATTGCACAAAATCGTACAAAGTGGCGAGGCCTCATAAAAAGGGGAGCTAGTGAATATACGAAGCAAAAAGAATCAGCGAAGCCGAGCAGAAACGTGCACAGCGGAAAGCCAGAGCTAAGGCATCACCAACAGAGCTGTCTTCCTCAGACCTCTCTTGTTCTATCTGCAACAGGCAGCTTAGAGCTAAGATTGGTCTCATCAGCCATCTTAACACACAAATAATAACACATCACACAGTTGATTAGGATTGGTCATTGTCAGTAATGACAGACGAACAAGAATAGATATATCGATCTCGCTTATCTCGAATAACCGCTTATCTCGAAGTGAAAATCTGGTCCCTGCCTTAACATGAAAATCTAACAACAGTTAAAAAAATATTGTAGAAAAGAGGAGAAATTGCTCCTAAGGAGCAAGGAGCAATTTCTCTTCTTTTCCACAATATTTTCAATATATCTCTAACTTCAAGAGTCCAATAGCATATATATATTTGTTAAATGTGGTTGTTCGGATTATCTTTCCTCAGTTCTGCAAATCTGATATGTCGAGGTACGGATATCTCGAAGTATTTCAGAGTGTCCCTTGGAATTCGAGATAACGAGAGTCGACTGTATCAGTATAGCATACCCGGAAAAGTGCCTCTATCAGACTGCATTGTTAGGCAGGCTAATCTGGGCTTTTACTATTCGTATACTGACACCAAGGAGAAACGTTACACTTCTGAACTGCAAAGAACAGTAATGTTTAGTTCTTCTGTTGCAACAAAAATTATCTGTACATGATGGTCAACAATTTCTAGCATGTATACTTTTTATTGAGGATTAAACAATTCAATTTTAGTCTTCGTTTCTATTGTCATTTAGTACTGTTGCATTTCCCTTTGTGTGTGTGTGTGTGTGTGTGTGTGTGTGTGTGTGTGTGTGTGTGGTGGGTAGGGGTCAATATAAACGGGTTTTCTCATTGCTGGAATGAAAAATACAACAACAAAAACTTAGAAACAGCTATATTTATACAACTGTTTAGATTTTCAGACAGACCTGTTTTAGTAAATATGTTTCGATATCTGTGTAAATACTGACTAAAATGCATCTATCACCATTCAATGAGCAGCTTTATACACCATTAAAAGGCAGTGAAATGGATGTGTCCGGTCCGCCATGGAAAACTGAAGACCGAGGCCATTCAATACATCTGTACAGCTCCCATACCATATACTCTGATCAGGATTGTCAGAGTTCTCCATGTCGTGCATGTCTTTTTCTACATAAGAGCCGTGTCATGCGAAACTGAATGTAGTCGGGGCATATACGAATAGGCCTATTAGCCTTTGCATCTACACAGTCTGACCAGAGATTTCGCTGTCCATAAACTGCAGAATCATTGGACACTGTAGCATAGCTACAGATAAGAGGGGGTATCCACATAATATTTGTCTTATTTCTCGACGAAAACATATTTTGTGTGTGCTCATTAGAAGCGCCTCGTCGAGGCGCTTCTAATGAGTACCCACAACATATGTTTTCGTTGAGAAATATGAAAGATATCAGCATTTTTCGGATGAAAAAAGCGCCTTATCTGTTGCTATGACTGTAGATTATTACATAAATGTCCTAAAATTTCGAAAACTTTATTTTATACTTTTTTTTTTTTTTGCTTAAATTTTGGTTTTAATGCAGTTGTTTATTAAAATACTTTAAGTGGAATGGCAAACAGTGTAGGCCCTAATCAGACTGCTGATGGGTCTGCACTGTTTGCATATACCATTTTGTCTTAAAACTTTGGTGTACGAAATTTTTTAACATTTACAATGATGGTTTTGAACGGTTGGGGTTGGACATCACGAAAACACGTCCATATAATTTTGACCCCCTTAAACCCCACTTTTATATAGTAAAACTGGGGTTTACATGGGTATACATTATTTTTCTTATTTCTATTCAAAACATAGATTGTGGGTACTCGTTAGAACCGCCTCGATGAGGCGGTTCTAACGAGTACCCACAATCTATATTTTGAGGAGAAATATGAAAATATCAGAGTTTTTGTATCTGAAAATTTTCATTTTTTGGTGGTAAATTTTTCAGTATTTTTGAATAGGCTTGTTTTCGTAATGATATATACGGTTAGCACATACAACAAAGAGACATTTTCTCATGAGACGTCCCGTGGAAAGTGCCGTGTTTACCTCAAGTATTGGGAGAGGGCATGTGCAAACAGTGTAAACCCTGATCAGATGCCGTAGAACGCGGCGTCTGGTTTGTAAGGGCCTTCGTTGTTGCTGACTTATTCAGCACCTTGAATGAAAAAATCTCGTGAAAAGTATGGTAAGGCCAGGGCAAATAATGTAACAGTGTGGACTCAGATCAGACTCTGTAGAACACGGCGTCTGTTCAGGGCTTACACTGTAGTAAATCTATTCCGCATTTTAAAGGTGGTAATATGCTCAGGTCTGACGGAAAGTAGGTAACAAGATAAAAGTAAGATTTCCTTCTGGGCGGTAAGCTGCTCAAGTATCCTTTACATATACAGATAGTTATGGATGTCACAAAAGTTGACTCCCTTGTTAAAAAAAAAAAAAAAAAAATGACGGAAAATTCATTCTTTGAAGCCGACACCGAAGTCCCTGATCAGTTTGCGTTGCTGCTCAGACAGATCTTGGCCTTCGCTGTCCACATATATTCTGAAAAAGGGTCGCCGTAGTAACATGAATTTCGGCTTTTTTTTTTTTTTTTTTTACAGATTTAAGGGTTATTTGACCTAGAATATGTTCCTGTGGGTCCACGCTGTATTATAATACAGAAAAAACAGGCCGGATATGTCGTATTTACCCTAAATATTGAGACATCCTTGCTATTTACCATGCTTTTCCTTAAATTTGAAAGAGCCCATCCTTCTACCTGCATTATGTGTTTGAATTATTGCTGGATGACTGGAAACAGTGTAGACCTTGATCATACGCAGCGTTCTGCTGTGTCTGATCTGGGTCTATACTGTTTGCTAAGGCCTGTCTGTCCCAGTGCATAGGGTAAATACGGTACCACGCGCTAATTACATGTCCAAATCAATTACGTATTTGTCATGAATATAAGGATTGTTAATGGGACCAATTGATTCACACCTTCTACAGTTACACGGACCAATTTTACATGCCATAAATCTCACTCCAGCATCACAGACTCCCTCCCACTGCTGAAGTATTGTTTTATGACCTTGACAATTAGCGGTGAACCACCGCGTGATTTATCATTTGCCCTTTGATCTTTTGTGCCACGTGGTTTTAGTGGGAGGTATAGCAGGTTATGAGCCGCCACCTGAGAGAAAGTACCTTCTGTCATATGTGTGCTCAAAGGAGACTCAAATCAGCCTGCGCACCCACGCAGTCTGGTCAGAGCCTTCGTTGGGCGCATGAAGAAACTTTGCACCCTTGGCTATCCAAAATGCTCAAAGTGAAGATTCTGACCAGACCGCGCGAATCGCGCATGTGCAGTCTGATCTGATTCTTCGTTGGGCGCACATGTCACTGAGAACGTATGTTTTCTGACGTTTAGGCTCTCATATATGTTGCAGCTGTGTACATTACGTACAAAATCATGCATTATTACACATTTACAATGATTTGTTTGTTTGTGTTAAGATTTTACGGCCCAATCACTCCAACTGGGTCATGTCGAGCACGGTCAGTTTACCTACCACACTTTTACTGGGCGGGCTTAGATCTCTAAACAGTTAACCAGTATTGTGCACATTTTTTTCGCCAGAAACTGCCCTTCATGAATGAGCGGAAGGGAAAGAATGACCGTAGAAAATATTTCATGATCAATCTCCACGAAAAAATGTTGCCGATCCGGCGTGGGTCGAACCCGCAACCTCCTGATCACCAGTCGGACGCGCATCCAACAGCCATCGAGGCCGGCCCGTAATGATTTGACCAGAGAAGACGGTTTGCGGGTGTGTCGGGTCCCGTAGGGTGGGGCGGCGATGGAATTGAACGAAGGGAACTTATAGGTGTTTTAAAAATTTCACTTGTATGTACAAACACAGTGTGTACAAATATCGAGGGTTTCTGAAGCACACACATTTTCGACATCGCATTTACGTCATATGTTAACCGTTAAGTTGTAGCCGTTTGGTCTAGACGGACGGCTTGTGCAATGCGTATCACTATTCGTGCACCCACGATATCTTGCATATCACCCTGAATACCGAGCAGTAACGACCATAATCACACCGTAAGTATGCACTTGCGGACCATGGTATATGCTGTTCAGTGATGACATTTTATGAGAAGAGACCACCTCCCGCGTGAAAATGCAGATCAGCCCGCGCATTTAATAAATTCAAACGATTACGCAATCTACCTTCATGCAGAATTTGAACCCAAACTACACCCCTAATTGTCGCACCCGCTTTACAGAATAGCTAAAGATTTGCACCCTCCATTTCAATAGTCTGCGTAAGGGGCTGCATGTGAGCTGAAATCGCTATTTTGCGGGCATGCGGGCTGCGGGTTGCGGGCGTGCGGGCTGCGGGCATGCAGGCCACAGGTTGTATAATAATAGTATATGTTAAGCCAAAATTGGTAATCAATGTTATTTTTCTTATTACCCCCCTCCCCCCTGCCGCCTACTCCAATAAAAAAGGAAAGAAAGAACAATGTACAATTATTAATACCATGTGCATTGTAGTAAAGAATCTATATGCACTATAAGTGCAACTGTCTGAGCCTCTGAACAGCCTGTACAGCCTCGCAACCTAACCAAAGCTTGTGCCTGACAAAACTGGCAAGATCTCTAATCAGACTTGGTAACTATGCAGGTCCCAGGCTGGGTCTTTGCAGAGGGGGATGGGGTTGGTGGGGACACAAGGATATCATAAGATACATATATTTTCTCATGACACAGCTTATCTGGCATTCAGGACCAAAACAAAGTTCAAGATGCTGACAGGTGAAAAAAAGGCAGAGCTGCAATAATTTTACTTAATTTGAAAGGTTTGTCCTGATGAACCAGTCAATAGGCCAGGCTTATTGAATAATTTGTTTTGCAGTTGCCAGCCTATGAATGTTCCTGGGAGTAGATAGGCAAAAATATTTTCCTTTCTTAAAATACAATTCCATGAGAAAAAAAAGTTCAGTACATGTACCAGTAAGTATCCTAAAAACTGGAAAAAAAAACAACAAAAACATCTGGAGGTGCAATGAAATATGTATGCAGTAAACAGTGAAGACACTGATCAGACTCTCCATAGCTGTTTTTCCATTGGTCCTGATATAAAATGAAATATAGTAAGGTACAAAGAAAGAAGAACAAAGGACTCTGCCCAGTGATACAATTTTTTGTTTTGTCTTATTATGGGAGGAATCGGGGTAGGTGTTAGTAGGCAATTACAAACAAACAAAAAATACTTTCGACCTTAACAACATTTCCACTGTTTGAAGCAAAACACTATAAAAAAAATGTTCAAGAATATAAAAATATGGTTTAAAAGGATTTTCCCCCTTAAACCTCCACTTCCTTACGTATGCTGTTAAAGCTGAAGGAAAGATTGCTGTAAACATACTGCAGTTTTTCTTTTGCTATCTCATTTTTCTGGTCTTGTTAAGTCATCATTTTCTTTTGCAATTTTGAAAGAAAAAGATAATGCAATTATAATGGACAATTTAACAATCTAACATTGTAAATAGTACCTTGTGCTTTAATAATAAAAGCATCGCAAACACTGCATGATACCTCGCCACTGTGGGGCAGTATAACTCAGAGCAAAGATGTATGGAACGGTATTTAGGTAAAAAGTAAAATGTGAATGATGAACATTCTAATATGCGAATCTGGCCTTGCATTTTGCAATATTAATGTTCCATTATGTAATGTACACTATGCAGCTTGTATGATGCAGTTTTAACCTTTCTTTCCGTAATATTTTAATCTGCATAGCCTTATGTGCAAGTTATTGCCCGGCATTGCACAATCAGGACTCTGTTCTTATCATTACATTATGAAGCTTCAATACTCGCTTTTTTGGAAATCGTCACACGGTTATCAGTTTATAACAATCCCTGTTAAGTAGGCAATATCCAGTATTCTGGCTGATAGTTATCTTTTTCATCGAAATGAGGAAAAGTCATAATCTCGCTTTGGCTGCAGGTTTCATCATTACGTTCGAAATCCCATTGTGCAACTTGCAGTTCTAATTTTGAAGTACGGTGGCGCTAGTATCGCACTCGTAATTTTCCGTTAATGATCGCATTTTTTCCCGTCAGAGACGAAGCGCATCGGTGATTCGGAGCAGCTAAGTCAGATAACTGAGCAGTGTTATCGAGCATAAATTGTATTACGTAGCATATTAGGCATAGTATGTCATCAGATAGTTAATCGAGGTCAAATGTGGCAGTATACAGCGCGTCTGTAGTAGCTCTAGATAAAATGATTATCCACCAAAATCTGTCTTTTCCATGAAACATTTGCTGTTGCACATTTATGAATTACCTCGGCGAGATATAATAATTATCATAATCACCTCACCGAGGCAATTTTACCCTTAGTATTTGGAATCCATACGGACAGAAAGTAGAAAATCTTTATTTGGATATCACACTTATCTGGAGCCATGACATGGCGAGGGACCTCAGCTGTTAAGGCTATTCTAATGAAATATCATTTGCTGAGAAATGTCGTTGGAAACATTCTGAAATTAAGGGCCCCCAAAATATATATATTTAAAAAAAAACAACAACAACAAAAAAAAAAACCCAGAATTTTCTTAGATTACCTAAGGAAGTGAAACCAAACAATAAACAGTACAGGTTTTGATGCAACGTCGTTAACGTTGCCGTCACTGTGATGGTACCTCGACCTTATCTGTATTTGACTGACGCTGTGACGGAACTTCAAATGTAATAAATATTTTATTTGACAAATAAATAGAATGTACAGTTTCATAATGGCGACTTTGTGCCAGTCCGCTCTCCAAAAACTGAAACTGCACTTGTTTGGGCACCACATCATTAACGTTGCCGTCGCTGTGGCGCTACTACGACCATATCTGTATTTGTCTCACATCTCTACAAATGCAATAAATATTTTATTTGACAAATATAAAGCGTAACAGTTTCATATTGGAGACTTTGTATCAAACTCTGCTCCAGGAACTTAAACTGCACATGTTCAGGCCCAGCGTCACTAATGTTGCCGTCGCAGTGACGCTACTTCGACATTATCTGTATTTATTTGACAGATCAAAAAAATTATTTCAAAAATAAATAAACGCCAGACGCACGGAAAGTACTTATGCTCTTGCATACCCTTACCATACTTTTTAACTGTGGTTGTTCAGAATCAATTACTCATGTAAAAGCATTCATGTATAAGACGTAAATAGGGGCCTAGGCTACTTTAATGGCAGCAATACTCTGGAGGTGCACCGCCTATTTTCATACCTTTGCTTTCGCGCTCCTATTTTCTACTGTCTTGAAAAGATGCTTGCAAATATAAACAGTCCGTAAATAGTCGTTGTCATTCACGGAAATGACCGGGCTTTTCCTCGAGATCTGGTACAGTCGCGGGGAAATAGCGTAAACGATTAGAGCCAAACATTCTAAATGAATGCCGCGTTTGAGAGTTTTCATTTTTAGCACTGGAACAGGGTAAATAGCATTCAGACTTCGAGACTTTACCACGGTGCGTGTCAGAAGCTTCACAGGACATACTGTTCAAGTTAAATCCTACATAATGAAAGGTTCAAACAGCAAATTACAAATCAGAATACGGTCAAAAAAAAAAAAAAAAAAAAAAATGGCTACGCAGTGCATAGTTCAAAACGCAAAATACAAGTTCTATAGTTTACATTTGTAGTTAGACACTCCATAATGAAAGGTTAAGATTACAAAATACAATGTCAGACTCGCATATTAGAATGTGCATCATACAAGCTACATGGTGTATATTACATAATGGAACGTTAATACTGCAAAATGCAATGCCAGAATGGCATATTAGAATGTGCATCATACAAGCTACGTAGTGTACATTACATAATGGAACGTTAATACTGCAAAATGCAATGCCAGAATCGCATATTAGAATGTGCATCAAGCACATTTTAATTTTTACCTAAATACCGTTCCATAAAGATGACTAAGTTTTGATAAAAGTTAATTTGGTTTAAACAATAGTCTATCCAAGAATAGACAATACAAGCACTAATGTCAGAAACTTACTAATTATTTGTCTGAAGCATGCGAAGTGAATTTTGCAGAAGAGTCAAGGGCAAATAACTCTAGTACAAAAGCAACCAGAGTTGTGGCTTTTGTGCTAGTATGTAACCTTTGATCCTTTATATATCCATGAAGTTCCATTCAGATAGTTCCAGAACTAAAAAAAACTAAGAGCCAAAAACCAATTTTCAGAAACTGAAAAGGGCTATAACTCTGTCATTAATTAACAAATTTCACTCATTCACAATCCCATATTACTTATTCCCAATACTAATATATTAGGAATAAAAATGAAATTCATGAAGAAATACTTTAGTAATTGGTCATGCCCATGATCTTAAGGTCAAGGTCACAGACTTTGAAAGTTTAGAAATAAAGTATTATGTTAAAGTTTTTAAAGAGCTCATATTTTACAAACCGTATGATGGATTTGCTTCATATTTGTTATGATGATAGATATAATGGTCCAGAGTTTCTTTCAGCAATACACCAGCCCATGCCCATAATCTTAAGGTCAAGGTTACAGACTTTGAAATTTTACAAATAAAATATTACGTTAAAGTTTTTAAAGAGCTCATACTTTCCAAACCAAATTATGGATGTGATTCAGATTTTGCATGATGACAGACAGAGGTCCAAAGTTTTATCGCGCAATACCCTGTCTATGCCCATGCATTTAAGGTAAAGGTCACAGACTGAAATTTCATGTTTTAAGATTTTTTAGAGCTCATAATTTCAAAACTATATGATTGATTTGGTTTATATTCGGTATGATGATGGTTATAGGTCCAGAGTTTTTATTCAGCTATACACCCACCTCTGACTATGGCTGAAAAGTCAAGGTCACAGACAAATTTTACACTAAAGTTTTACGTTAAAACTTTTTAAAAGCTCAAATTTCAAAACCATATGATAGATTTCAATTTGGTTCATATTCAGTCTGATGATAGATATGGGTCCAAAGTTTTATTCAGCAGCATAATGACAATTATGATCTTAAAGCCCCCTTCCTCCCCCTCCCCCCTCTCCAATAAGCCAAAGAGGTATTTAGCCCTTACATCCAGGCGAGCATTTGCTGCCTGCTGACAGCTCTTGTTAGTAAACTTTCATAGGTTTAAATTGTCTGAAAGTTTTTTCATAGAATGATAAACCTTGTAAAATTAGTGTTTGCATTGTTTCATTCAGCTATATCTGGGCAGTATTTTGACAAAATATACCTTTAAGATGATTTGCGATAAGTCAAGTCATATCAGACTGTTCATCTGTGCAGGCTGATCAGAGCAGAGTTTTTGATGATGGCATACAGTAGCTACTTGGCCTGGCTATCCACAGAGCATACAAGTAAGACTGATCCGTATTTCCTTAAGTGCATGTCACATGTTTCCAAGGGGACACTTTCTCATGAAGTGGCCAGTAAAAGCCACATGTCCTGATAATAACCTATTCCAAAGAATTATGGCATTGCTATCTTGCTATCTATCAGTTTCATACACACATACATGTGCATGTATTCAATGATCATATTCTGTTGATGTATTATACACAAAACAAAAAAAAAAGTATAAATTTAATCATTTCAGTTTTCTTGTGTAATGACCTTATTACAAGGCAGCAGTCATATATGGCCCGCAGCCCGCAACCTGCAGCCCGCAGCCCGCAGCCCGCAACCCGCAGCCCGCAGAATAGTCAATTTGCATGTGAGCCATATGGAAAACAGGTATCATAAGGTGATGGGCCTTGATCCGGTCCTAAACTGGTCAAGAAAAAATGTGGTGGGCCTAGGTCCGAGCCTAAACTGATCCACATTGGCACAAAAAACAGTCGTATAAATTACTGAAATCAAAACTCAAGAATACCATGTAAATCTGCATCTTCTTTTAATATTTTTGGTAAGCATAATCCCACACTTGGGGGTCAGTGAGAACAATCATCTTTTTTGTGGCTTTCTCAAAAACTGAGAGTTAATTGTCGAATGTGCGTGGTGGTTGACAAAACACGGGCCACTTACGGACATGGACTCATGGACTTACAGACCTACTTACAATACACGGACTGCATAACAAAATACGGACCAACCTCCTAACACACACACATACACACGCGCGCGCGTGCGCCCCCCAGTAATTCATTACTGACCGTTCCAAGGCGATACTTTCATTGTGGTACTTTTTGTTTAATGTTATGTAGTGTTTCACTTTCTAATGTTTTACTTTCAACAAGTTATGTTTAAGATAATTCAGTTAGTTTGGGTAACAGAGTTGCCATCGTTTTGGGAAAAAGTTGCCAGCTCTGCTGGCCAGCTGTTCATTTTGAGGCTGCTTAACTGTATTTTTCTGTCTTTTCCTTTGGTGTTTGGGGTTAGATGTGGATCTGACTGTATCAGTTCCCTGAGTTCACTTATTCACTTTGCTTAAAGTGACTGGAATTCCACTGTATTGTATCTGCCGCATGCCAGATTCTGGCTTTATGTTCACATGTTCAAAATGCCAAAAACGGTTTCATCAAATTATCAAAAAAAAAAAAAAAAAAAAAAAAAAAAAAAAAATTAAAATTATGATTTATTATTTAGTTATTTTGTAGTTTTCAATTAAATGACGATGTTATTGCTGCTACGGACCATTTGCGGACCAAATTTCGGACCATAACTAACTGACCATTCACGGACCAAGGACTTTTCACAGACGATCTGATTGCTATAACGGACTGCTGTACGATGCACCAATTACAGACTAATTACGGACTATTCACGGACCACGGACTACTCAGGAACCAATTAGCGGTTAAGTTTACTATATTTTGCATTTAATACAGACTATTCACGGACCACGGACACGGAATTTTTATTGGTCCGTAAGTCCATGAATGGTCCGTGTTTTGTCACCGGGCAACGTGTGATTGATTTGATTGAGTTGGGCTTTAACGACACGTCAACCCTTGTGGGTCGTTTTATGTCGTCTTCCAGAGAAAGGGAGAAGAGAGCTAGGAGATAATAGAGATGAAAGAGAGGGACAGGGGAGAAAGGAAAATGAGTGAAAGTGAAGAAAAGAAGAAATGAAAACATCCCCCCTCTACCTTTACCTGCTGCAAAGATAGCAGGACTTGCCCAACTGTAAGCCAATATCAATTACACGATACCTTTGCCTCACCCAACCACCCAACCGGGCAACGTGTATATTTCGTGTTTGGAACACCTATCACAAAATTCATGTTGGATCTTGAAGTGTTTTTTTTTTCTTTCGTGAACAGCGCAAAATTCCTTATCACACAATGAGCAGATAAAATGATTGTCTACGGCAGACGGATAATTATTTCTAAAAATATGGATTGCCACCGACGAACTTTCGGACTCAAAGGGAAGTAATCAACTAGAGATGAACCGAAATCGGACGTAAACGAATTCAATGTAAACTACTGTTGGCGGAAAACTACCCGTCGGTGAAGTGAAATCAACGCCGGATTCATTGTAAATATACCTGAATTTACTTTAATACGTCTATTATATACTTCTGATACCCAGCTATTGCACTGAAGTACATAAAAATCGGTAAAATACAACAAATTTTGGTATAACCCCCGCCCCCAAAATTTCCCTACCCCCGCCCCCTCTACCCCGTCCCCCGCCCCCTCTTCCCCCGGCCCCTGCCCCCTCTACCCCCGTCCCCCGCCCCTTTACCCCCGTCCCCCTTATCCCCGTATCCCCCCCCCCTGTCCACCCTCTCCATATAGATAGATGTCATAAGCTCGCATTTTTTTGTATGCAGTTGTAGCAGTATTTAATCGCAGTTGAAAATATTAATTATCCCACATTTCCAAAAGAGTATATTGTTATAACTCCGGTTGTGGCTGCAAGTCATTTGGGCATGGTCATT
The DNA here is from genome assembly GCA_964016985.1 of Anodontia alba. NCBI lineage: Eukaryota > Metazoa > Mollusca > Bivalvia > Lucinida > Lucinidae > Anodontia > Anodontia alba. The sequence goes on along the minus strand of OZ024821.1, from coordinate 81,808,536 downwards.
TATTTAGACAAGCTAGTACTTGTATAGGCTCTCTCAAAATTTCCCGCCAAATGTCTATTTCATTCGGTTATTCTTTGGGTTAAAGGTGCAAAGAAGTAATACCCGGAAGTTTTACTTTCTTCGGGAAGTTTGATACTTTGAGGTTTGGTAAACTGATAAACAGGAAAAAGCTGGGGGAAAAGAGTATAATTAGAAGGTAGGTAGTAATAACTTTGACTTTCTGTTTTCATCTGTTTTGTGACTGTTAAGCTGTCAAACTTAGATGGAACACATTTCCACTTTTGAAAAGTAAACACTGGTAAAGTGTGGATAGATATTATTGTCATTTCGACAGCTCACGGAAAGAAGTTTTCTGTGTGGTGTTTTATTTTAAACGAAAACATTTTGTTCTGTTTGGTCATATCTTATTAGAGACCATTTGTCTTTTCTGTTTCTGTGTTCTGTTCTCATTTTTTACAGTAAAATTAAATTTACGGCCAAAAATGGTCTGATCCAACGGAGTTCTGTCTTTTTTTAAATCACAATTAATTATAGTGTTCTTTTGTTCTTTTGACTTACAACCATATGACAGTTGTTAAAGTATACAGTAATATATGAAACCATGCTCATAAATGACAAAATGTCATGTAAATGATTCCTGTATTAGAACAAGTAATATCAAATCTATAATACTAAGGCTGGTAGAATTTTGCACTTAACTTTCCCACCTGTGCTTCTGTCAAAGGCTGCAGAGCTCGACACAGGTTTAAAAAGTTAAAGTTTTCAGCAATATCTTACCCCTGTTTGTCCCCCTTATCTGAGAATGAGTGAAATACTAGAATTAATGCCCTAAATTCACTGTGGTATACCGGACAGTGGCTTCAAACGGAACTTGCGACTCTGTCCGATGGGTAATCGCATACTTGGCGTTTGGATTTCAGGCAGGTCACTTGTTTATTTTAATTTTTTTATTGTTTTTGATAACAGCCAGCCCGTTTGGATGCTAGCAGAAACGAGATTAGATAATAATTGTTAACTTGTGATAGCAAAGTGCTGGAGAAATGGCCTTTTAGTCGGGAGAGACTTTAAGACTCAATGGACGATCACGTCGAATATTGTGTTTTTACTTCGACTGAGCGTCAAGAAAATGTATTTTCCAATAATTATCTGTCAAAACAAAGACCTGTTTGACCCTTAGAATGCAAAAACCATTTCCTTCGTCATATACAATCATTATTTAGCCCAGTTTCCCGGAAATATGACTTCCGACAGATAAACAGTATAACACTGTCTTAGAGATGACTGTCCGCAGTCTTGTCTTAGATGCTTTTTTGACTGTCCACAAACTTGTGATTATAGGAGATACAAGTAGTGAGTATTTTTCAACTGGTTTTAACCCATTTATACCTAGTATCCCATAAAAGGGACAGTGGCAAACAGTGTAGACCCAGATCAGACACTGCAGAACGCGGCGTCTGATCAGGGTCTACACTGTTTGCATTAAATACATTGTTATGAAACATACTACTTATAAAATTAACAAGACACCTTTCTGCTGGAAATGGATTGGTCCAAAGAGATAAGGTAGAAGAGTCTATTTCAGCCATTTCTTTTATGGATACATACCTCATGGCATTATCTCGTCAGAGTAACTACAAACGGGGATTAACTGGCATTTCTTCGTCTGTTTTGAAAAGGAGATCCTTTTGAAGCAAGAATGTTAGATTAGATATGAATATACAAGGCTAGGTTTTATTGAGTGGTTATCAAAAGTAGTTGTCGGCGACAAGGTACGTATAAAATAAGTTATTTATCCCAAGGGACCAGGAAATATTAACTGCGCTATGGGAAGGTACTCATAGAGGTTTAAGGCCCCACACTGCACTGAACAACAGCTATATGTTCTGAAAATGATATCTTCAGTACAGCAAGTACACCAAACAAAATATATTCCACACTTTGTTGTACAGACTTCAGATCTCTCCCAAAAATGAAACTAAATATGTAGTTTGAATTGAGCCACGTCAAGAGAAAATCTGTTTTGTCATAGGCGAACAGCAAAGGCCCAGATCAGTCCGCGCATCCGCGCAGTCTGATTAGCATATTAAAGGAGAGCGCAGTGTAAAATATCTGTATGAATAGCTATAAATAACTTTTTTAAAACCATAAATAGTGATGCAAGATTTATCAAACTATTCGCTGCGTAGAAAGTAAATACCTGTAACTGTTTTAAAAATTGAAACTTTGAAGACCTTAAACTGGTTTGAGTCTTACATAATAACAAACCCCTGAAGCTGATGTTTTCTCATGGTTTGGCTGGATTTTGTTATTTCAAGTTGTTGTTAATTTGATACATATCTCAACAGTCAGAGCTTGTCGCAATAAGTCATTACAAGATCGGTGTATACTGTGGTCAGTCTCATTATGGCATCTGTGAAATATGGCCATATAGACTATTGTGACAAATAGGTAAGTGTGTACTTTTAAATTAATAGACTTGTTTGTTTTGTTTGTGTTGAGGTTTTACGGCCCACTCAACCCCATTGGGTCATATCTAGCGCATACCTGTATTGTTTACAGGTACATTAAATGGTTAAATTGTTCTTGGAGACCAGGAGGAGTTTAATTATGCACCTCCCTCGTATGCGTTCATTTTTTAAATCGGTATTAAAGTTATACCGTCTTTATTCCCAAGTTTTTGGATACCTTGTCTACTTACCATAATTGTGAAATGGTCCGTCCATTCTACTACCTCTTGATATTTCTGTAATATTGCTGTGTGCATGGCAAACAATGTAGACCCTGATCAGATGCCGCGTACTGCGGCGTCTGTTCTGTGTCTACAATGTTAACAAACGTCTTTCTGTCCCAATACTTAGGGTTATTACATTAATTACTTTCATTTAACATTCATTGAATTTGAGAAAATCCTAATGTTATGAGCATTGCTTGATGAACATACAACAAACATAGTCTTGAGATTTCTTGCTACGCTCCTTTTGTTCTTTTTTTCTTTCTCTCTCTATCATTTTACCTGTTATTTTTCAAATGGTTGAATGCCGAATAGAGAGGATAAATGTAATCTTCAAGAGCCATCGCCCTTATTCATTTACTTTCCTAAGAATCCTGATCCACTTGTGAAGCGTTTGGTACTCTTGTCATTTATCATATCATTGTTTAATTTAGTTTTACGGTCCAGTCTACACTGTCTACTCATCATACCATATAAGCTCAACAAATCTCGTAAAACCCTACATTGGCTCAAATAGTTTTCGAGATATCTTACTGACAAGATTTAGTTATCATTATATTACAAGCGGCATAATTCCGTAAAAATCTGTGACAATTACATGCATATACAAATTTACAATCGACTGCGTTAACCAGGTGCATTAGAGTGTCAATGTAATAGAAACGTTGTTCAGCCTTTATGAATAGACTGAGCTATTTTGATAGTGATGGGCAATGTCATTTGCTCACATTTAGGCTACGCCCTGCCTCCACGAAAAAACATTCACTATATTCTATTTTCACAGATATTTCGGTAGTATTTCGGTATTTCAGTAAGTCGTGTGACCGCCTATAAGACCTTCTAGAGCTGGGGTTTTGATTTTGCATTCATCGCTCCTGGGAACAAGTGGAGCTACTTTCACTTTTTCTGTTGTTGGTTCACTGTACATGAAACAACTATTGTTTTTTACAATAGTAGGTGTCACAGGAAAATTCCGTGTTGACCAAAAGTGCGGCATTTGCTGAATCTTTTCCCACAAATTTTCTTGTTTTTGTTTCTTCATCCGGGTGTCTGATAATCCTGTGATCAATTATCTCAGTAAATTGACCACAAGAAAATTCACACGTCTTGCACTTGCATTTGTTCACTAAGCTCATCGTGTAATCGAAATCTGAAAACAGTGGAGACAAATATTTTATAAGGCAAACACAATAGGCATGTTTATAGCAAGCCATTTTACTATTTACTGTGCAAAATAGATAACTTTTATATCTTATATCCTATATTAGATATCTTATATCCTATATAAGATATCTGATATATCATATAAGATATGTGATTTACTAAATGAGATAGCTTATTTAATTGAATAAATGAAATATCCTCTTTACTTTATAATATATCTTATATCCTATATATGATATCTTATATACCAAATAAGATATCTTATATGTCAAACTAGATATCTTATATGGTATTTATCTTATACATTACACTATACTAACTATCTTAATTTCTATATCAGATGTCATACATCAAATATAAGATATCTTATTTAATAAAGAAAACATCTTTTAAAATGTTATATTAGATATCTGATACGTTTAAGCAAGTTACATATCTTAAAGGTTATATCACATATCTCATATAAATTTGAGGGAAAATAAAACCAACAGCAAACAATTATCCCCTCAAGGCGAAAATTTCGCAGAAATGGTCCACTCACAAATATCACAACATTTCCAAACCGGCAATACTCAGCATACTCAGAAGAGAATGAATAAAACATTCAAATCCTAAACAAAATTGAGATTCATTCGTTTCATGCATTTGTGACGTAATGTAAACTTATCATTCATTTTCAAAGGAGATTTTATTGTTAACAAAGTTTAGCCTGCGTATAGTAAAATTTTCTGGTCGAGACCGTGGATACATTCATTTTCTTAATCGGTATTTAAGTTATATCGTATTTATCCTAAGTTTTCGGATGCTTCAACTTCTTACCATACTTGTTTAAAATTTGGAATAGTCTACCACCTCTTGATGCGTCTGTTATATTGCGTACTGTGGCGTCTGATCTGGGTCTACACTGTTTACAAAGGCCTATCTGTCTCAATACTTAGAGATTTTACAGTAATTATTTCACCTCAAACAAACACTCCTTGAATTTGAGTAAAGCCTATCTAAATGGCACTGATCTTAATCTTATACGCATTGCTTGATGAACATACAGCGGAATATTTTCAAAGATTTCTTGCTACGCTTCTTTTTCCTTCTGCAAATGGTAAAATGTCGGACTGAGAGGATACTTCAAGAGTCGTCTCTTCTGGGAGCTTATTCATTTACTTTCTCAAGATTCGTTGAGCCTCTTGGGAAGTGTTTTTGTACTTTTGTCATTTCCTTTAGATTTTTTGTTTGAGTTGGTTTAATGGTCCAGTCAACACTACTAGGGTCATGTCGAGTAATCTACTAATCATATAAGCACACCAAGTTTCGGTTAGACCCTGCTTTAGCTAAAATAGTTACCGAGATAGCTTGCTGACAACATTTCATAATCATTATGTTACAAGCGGCATAACCCCGTTAAAATTTAGTTAATTGGGTAATTGATTCATCATTCCCAATCAGCATACCAAGTGTCAAGGTTCTAAATCAAACCCGTTTCGAGATATTTTGCTGACTAGAGTCTATTGTGAAAAAACTCAGGAACTACGTCAGGCGGAAACCATACGAGTGTTTTTTTGTTTTTGTTTTCTTCTTTTTTTTTCTTTTCTGATTCTTTACACAAAATTTCAATATCCTATCTCTATGCAAAGTGTGTTGAACGAATGAAAGAACGAACAAACTATCCAAATACAATACACTCCTCCGACATCTTGTCATTCTTTCTGTTGTTCCTTTCTTTGATTTTCTTGATAGTGTAATTCATAGTTCTGATGGATGTCTAACTCTGAATGGAGTAGTCCTGAGCCCGAGGTGCTAGGACCGACACTATGTGCATGAAATAATGTATTTCTAACAAAGAAGAATATCCCTAAAATCAGAAATGAGCTTGTCCAGTCTATAAGGAAGAAAATTTTATTTTGTAAAGGGTTAATCTATATTGTCGAGGTCGATGATGAAAAATGTCGGACACATCTGTAACAAATGTATATACAAAATTTACAATGGACTGCGTCTACCGGACGTAGTCATTCATTTCGAGTATAATAACAGTTACAGTGCTCAGATTTAGGCCAAATTTAGCGAATAGTATTTTTTTAACGTTTCCAAGGACTTCCGTATTCCTCGTCTTCTGCAGAAGAGATTATGCCAGAGAGACTATTCTAGTTGTATATTAAATGGTAAAATAAATGTAAAGATAGAAAACTAAACAGCCTTTATTCCACAAAGGCTTTCTGCGCTATACATACAGCAGACGAAATGTAAAGAAAGCCTGATAGATAGATACATAGATAGATAGATAGATAGATAGATAGATAGATAGATAGATAGATAGATGGGCGGACGGGTGGATGGATGGATCGATCGATATATGCCTATATATGTGGGTTGAAGGTCTTGTTGGACACACTCTCTTTCGCTACTTCCAGGGACCGATATATTCGTATAAAGAGCTGCGCATTACCAGCATTCTTGAGATTTGATTATCACAGTGTTTCTAGACCCTTCTCACCTTTTCATTGGTTCAAGACGGGCAATTTTAGCATATGGTCAATGGCCAAAGAATGGGTACTAAGTATTCGTAAACTACCTGGTGATGACAACTGACCACGCCCGAAATGACTTAAAATGGGTCAATGGGTCGTAGAACATCAACATAACAACAACAACAAAATCTCAACAGACCTTTCAAGAAACATTTGTATTGAGGGGTAACTGGTCGAGCTAACTGAAACAGTACCTCAGTACGGTCTTAAATCACTTATCATGTTAGTAACATGTGTTTTGAATATGTTTGAATGTAAATTCAACCTTTGTGATCGATAGTGTTTTTGGTCCTTGAAATTAAGTGATACTGCATATTTGACTGAATAGAAGCATTTTTATTTAAATTTGATTTTATGCATTTAATTGTATCTCACCGACACTGCATTGTAGATGCGACTACCTATGTCTCTAGACGAGTATCCATAAGACTGCAGTCGCATAAAGCATTAAAATCAATTGAAAACTACTGACCGGCTGTAATTTTATAGTCGCAAGTTCGCGGACAGTCAAAAAAGCACTGGTGGCAACTATTGATTACGTACAGTAGCAAGACTGTGGACAGTCGTGCCGAAGACAGTGTACAACTGTTTATTCATTGAAAATCATAAATCGGGGAAATTGTGCTACATAGTTGTTGTACAAGGCGAGGGAAATAAATTTTGCTCTCAAAAGGTCAAATATCCGATCTTTTGACTGGGATAATTATTAGAAAACACATTTTATTGACGCTCCCTTGAAGTGAAAATGATATATTCGCCGTGATCGACCCAGACAGCTTTGAGTCTTTCCCATCTAAAAGACCCTTTCTGCATTTAACTATTATGAGGGAACAGTTATTACCTAATCTCGTTTCTGCTAGCATCCAAACGGGCTGGCTGTAATCAAAAACAATAAAAAAAAATTAAAATAAACAAATGACCTACCTGAAATCCAAACCCCAAGTATGCGATTACCTGTCGGACAGAGTCGCAAGTTCCGTTTGAAGCCACTGTCCGGTATACCACAGTGAAATTTGTATCTTCAGACTCAATGAATGAGTGATGGGGACCCAGGATGAGGTAGTAAACTGGAAAGAAGAATATGACAATTGTTCTGACAAGCTGAAACAACTTGAAGTTCTCTCCAAAGATGGTAGGTGATAAACAAGACCAACTGCAGTAAAATTACTGTATTTATTCGGATACATCAACTCCTTACCATACTTGTTCTAAAAGTTGTCAGTTTCTTGCAAAAGAATATTCACAATACCGGTTGAACCCCTGTTTGATTTTGTCATCAGCATAATTTGTTCAATTTTGAGCCGATCTTTCTGAAACTTGCAGATAAGGTGGACATGACATGGGAATTTGAAACCTGGCCAAATTGGATCATTACTCATTGAGTTATGGCCCCTTGATTGCTAAAAAAAACTCTGACTTTGTCATCGGCTTAATTTGTTCATTTTTGATCAGCTCATCCTGAAATTTGCAGATAAGATGGACACGGATGAAGTCTTGGATGAATTAAAAAACTGTCCAGATTAGATTATTTATTTTAGAGTTATATCCCCTTGATTACTCAGCATAACTCCTTCAGTTTTGATAAAATCTTCCTGAACCTACATTTTCATCGAATGAGGTTGAAACTTGGTGGGCAGTTAGACTTTAAAGTGGTACAGCACATATTGTTTTAAGGTTACAGTACACCAAATATTGATTGTTATCACTCTTTAACGATACAACTTCATTTCCGGCAAACTCCTTCTACAGTTGTCATCAGTTCGGGTTGAAACTTGGTGGACATTTAGACAGTTAGATGTTACAGGGCATATTATTTTGAGGTTACAGTACACAGAATTTTGATACTTTTCACTGTTTTTAAAGATTTTTCAGACATGACTTGGTTTTCAGATGAACCGTCCTACAATTTTCATTGAGTGAGGGTGATGAAACTTGGTGGACAGTTAGACTATGAGGTGGTACAGCGCATATTGTTTTGTGGCTACAGAATACCCAATTTTGGTCGAGACATTACTTTTAAAGATTATTGAGATATGACTTCATTTCCAGCTAACTCCTGCAGGTTTCATTGGACTAATTCGAGGTGACAGTGCACAAAATTTTGATAGATCTATATTCTATAGATAAGAAAAATATCAATACATTTTGGTTGAAAAAAAAAACAACAAAAACTTTATTTGGAGCTATGGGTTTTCCTAGTACAGACAAGCCTGATCAAACCCAGACCAAACACCTTTAAAGGAGCAGTTTGATGAGGGGCTACACTACCATACCATCACAGTATTTTAGAGTCACCAACAAGTATAGACTGGCTCCCATCTGACTAGTTGAATCAGCATAAAAACAGTTGTTATATTTTACAAAAAAATCCTGTTCTTTTTTTTTTTTTTTTTTTTATTAAATGTCTTTCCATCTGATTTAGGTGATCAGCTGAGCAACAGTCAGGTAAGTGAGCTGATATGTGTAGAAATATAGTCAAAATGGCTGTATGATGGCTAGGCAGTCTAATCTGACCATTTAAAGTTTACACAGTTTGTTACGACATGGTCAACTGTCGCTGTGGCAAAAATGTGTTCAAGTGTTTTGCATGAATATTTCTCCCTCGCTTTAGATAAGATCTTTTCAACTGAAAAGTATTGGCAATCGACCCATAGTATGCAAACACCAAAATTTCCTTTTAAGATAAATGCCCACGTGATTATCACTGACCAATGTAATCAAACCGTGTGTTAGACGAAATCCAGGTAAGGGTTATCTATAGCCTCACCATTCTTGTCGCTGTGACATCAGAGTGTTGTTGATAGAGAGTTATCTGTAAAACCTGTACTGGGGCATTTGGGACATTGGCACATAGTGTAGAATCAGATTAGATGCTGCAGAACATGGCATCTGATCAGGATCTGCACTGTTTCCTTAAATTATAGGAAATTAAGGGTCAGTTGAAACAGTTTTATGTCCTGTACAGGTCCTTTTTCCAAGCCTACACTGAGGACTTGTTAAGGAGGAGTATTTGGTGATAATTATGGGATAATTTTTCTTACCAGGGCGAGTCAGTAAAAAACCAGCCTAACTTATTTCTGGGTGAGATTGATCTCTTCTTTTTTGATGTAATTGCCCTCTAGAATGATGCACTTGGACCAATGGTGTTCCAGTACCATCAGCCCAGAACTGAAGAAGCCAGGATCCTTATCTCTGACCCACTCCTGCCGCCAAGACTTCTTCGTTGGACCGGAAATGACGTCCACGGATATCCTTTTTCAAGTTTGGGAATAGGAAATAGTCACTAGGAGCTAAGTCCGGAGAATAGGCGGGGTGCGGTATTAACTCGTACCCATTCCGCTCAATAGCATCCATTGCAATTTTGCAAGTGTGGACTCTCGCATTGTCCTGTTGGAGCAGAATCCTTTTGGAGAGTTTACTTTGGCGTTTTTCATGGATCACAGATCTCAGTTGGTCGAGCAAATTTGCATAATACGCAACTGTTATTGTACATTTCTTTGCTAGAAAATCCAACATCATAATGCCTTGTGCATCCCAAAATACAGTTGCCATCACCTTGCCAGCAGAGGGTTGCGTTTTGAACTTCTTTGGCCCTATACTCTGGCGACTTTGAGCTTTATTCTCTGACTCATAATAATGGACCCAGGTCTCATCTACAGTCACCAGACGTGAAAGATCATCTTCCTTTGACCTAAACCAATTCAACAATGCGCTGTATACTGATGCTCTGGTTGCCATTTGCTCGTCGCTAAGGGATTTTGGGACCCAACGGGCTGTTAGCTTGTGCATACCCAAGTGATCATGTAAAGTTGTTGAAACGCTACCATGTGAAATGTGTAATGCATTCGCTCTTTCTTCCACCTTAATTCGCCTATCAGAGTACACCAGATCCCGTACTTTGTTACACATTTCTTCATCAACATTGGTCAGCTTGCAATGCAATACCTGACCTGTTTTCCCTTTCAAATACAAGTACTGAATTACAGCACGGTAATCATCTTTTGACGAAAAGCTTACTTTTGCATCGCTATCAGTGTTTGACATTCAATATCTTATGAGTGAATGACACGATAAGGGTGCAATTTTGCCCTCAGGCCTAAAACGTATTGAAACAAGGCATGAAAATCTTGGGTGTCTCGGTCAATTGGAAATGGGATAGGCTGGTTACTTATTGACTTGCCCTTGTATTTCTCCATAAAAACATATGTTGTGGGTACTCGTTAGAAGCGCCTCGGTTTTGGTACTTGAAGTTTTCAGTACCTCACAAGATATTGACCTTGCAGAAATAAGAAAACTGCTTATCATAGGTCTAGATAAGAGTGAGTATCAGGTAAATAGTTTTCTTATTTCTGGACAAAAACATATGTTGTGGGTACTCATTAGAAGCGCCTCGCCGAGGCGCTTCTAATGAGTACCCACAATATAGAGAAAAAAGAAAAGTATAGATATTTTTTTGGTTGAAAAAAGTGCCTTATCAAGAGCTATGACTTATTTTGTTACCCATCTTATGGTAAATGTCCTAAAATTTTGAACATTTTTTTGCCTAAAGTTTGCTTTTTATGTAGTTGTTAGTCAAAATAAGTGGAATAACAGTCTGTGTAAAAACTTGGTCAGACTGCTCCTTCAGTCTGATCTGCATCTGCACTGTTTGCATGTGCCATTTTGTCAGACACTTGGTGTCAAAATGGACATTTACTGTACTTAAGGTGTAAGAAAAAAATAACTGTGTTTCAGGTTTCCCGCCCAATTCGGCTGAAATGCAACTGATTCAATCAATTTTTAGATGTTTTTAAAAATAAAAAATAAAAACACCGATTCAGATGATTTTCTCCCTTGTATCCGTTGCGGTTCGTTTCATTTTTCGGTAAGCAGTGACGCCTGAATAGACTGGTTATCAAAATCGATTTATTGTGATTTATTTTTAGTTAAAATACGACAACCAGACAATTTTATTGGATCATTTAAACGCTTGAAATTTACTCATGGTTGTTTTATATTAGCAAGCGTTCGGAGGAGTGTGCAATTGAAAAATAGCTTTGGTATTTTTGAGTCGCATGCAAAAATGCTCACACATCGAGGGCGTGGAAAACGTCCTCAGGCCATTTGCGAATGGTATGAGCATGCGAGACGTTTGTTTTCAACACCATCCGCCCATCGGATAATATCTAGTCGCTTGAAAAAAACAACAAAAAAACCCCCCTACCTACCTACCTACCGACCCAGGATGAATTTTCAGAAGAAACCTGAAACGCACATATTATTTTTTTTTGGCCTAATGTTATGTTTCTGTCTGTATTACAGTTTTGAAAGAATATCATGAGACGATTAAAAAGTTTGAAGAAAAACAGACAGAGGTGAGTACAGAGCCAGTACATATCGAAATTGACTTTATGATATTTTCTTTGCACAAGAACAGCCAAATGACATGAAAAAAAATGGCTCTGGGCTTCAGATTTTGAATTATTTTCAGTTCAAAGTTTGCCTGAATACTCAGAAAAACAAATTATGTCAGAGTGTGCATCACACTGAGCCAAATGGATAGTTAAGGATGAGTTTTGATGATAATTCTGGGATATTTTTTTCTGGTTTTCTATAAAAACATACGTTGTGGGTACTCATTTGAAGTGAGGTGCTTCTAATGAGTACCCACAACATATGTTTTTTATGGAAATTGAAGACAGAACTATCACCAAATGCTCCTCCTCCTTAACAACTCCAGGAGCACTTGCAAAGATCCCTGGACATATTCTTTCTTAATGCTTTTGTTTCTTTGAAGAAAACAGGGCTTGACATTTCATTCAGATTGTTGTTTGGAGATAATTTGAATAAAATATTGAACCTTGTTTTCTTGGAAAATTTAGTTTGAAAAGTGGAAAGTCATGAGGAGTCATCATTCATTTTGAGGCCACTATCCAAGATTATTTTTTAAATGAGCCCTTAAATGAGTTGGATAGAATGTCAAGCCTTGTTATTTTACTGGCAGATTGGCTTGGCAGAGTGTTTGCTTTATATCTGGGAGGCAGTGGATTCAATCCCAGACTGAGTCATTCCAAGGACTAGATGTTCTTTGCCTTCAGGCTCAGTATGAAAGATGAAGAGCTTGGATGGGGGTTGGCCAGGTGTCAGTACAATAATATTGGATGGAATATCATGTCTTGCGTCACTTTAGCCCAGTTATATCTGTCCCATAAAAGGGACATTGTCAAACAGTGTAGACCCAGATCAGATGCTGTAGAATGCAGCATCTGATCAAGGTCTACACTGTTTGCATTAAATACAGGAATGTTTATAAAACAGGGTGATAATAAAAACTAACCAGACATCCCCTATATAAGAAATGTACCTGTCCAAAGAGTTGAGGTAGAAGAGTCCACTGGGCATAAATGAGTTAAAAGTGAGCTCTTGGCACATTCCAGAGTCTTATCAAAGTAGATCTTAAAGCTGATTCAAGAAGGGGAGTTGTCAGTTTCTGGCGAAAGAATATGCACAATACTGGTTAACCGCTTAGAGGACTAAGCCTGCCCAGTAAACGTGTGGTTAGGTAAACTGACCGCGCTCGACATGACCCATTGGGTTGACTGGGCCATAAAACCCCAACACACACATAAAGATTGCTAAAAGAAATATTTTGAGGGGACTGAATACACATGGAAGAGTCTCTTTGTTTTTGACTAGGGGGACAACTTTTGTGATGCCCTTTTTACTTTCATGCACTCCAGACCCCTTTTTGAAAAAGGGCTACTCTTAAAGCAAAGAATTTGCTTCCTCTGGGAGTGAATTCTGTCCTTTTCAAGTAGACCCCTTTTCAGAAGGGAGTAAAAAACAAATTTGAAAGAGTTGCTCTCCATGAAAGTACATCCATTCCCGGTAATAATAATAACACTGGATGATTTTTATCTCACAGAATGAAGAGCTTCATAAGAAGATCAAGAAAAAGGATGATGAACTGGAAGAAATGAAGGAATGTAAGTCCTTTACTGAAGAAACATAAATATTCAAAAACAAAGTAAAGGACCAAAAGAAACTAATTTGAGACAAATAGAAAGTTACATTCCCATTAAGATTGAAACAGGCTTTGGATTTAATCAAATATTTGGACACCTTAGTTTCTCATTACAAAAACAAACCTATTCAAATATACTGAAAATTTTACCCCCAAAAATAAAAATTTTCAGATAAAAATTCTGTTAACTTTTCATATTTCTGCTCAAAACATAGATTGTGGCCACACAGTATATAGGCATGTTTTCGTGATGCTTGCCATGCTTCTAAAATTTAAACAAGTCCACTTTGCTGCTTGTTAGATCTACAAGGGGCATTTGAAAAGTAATGGCAACAAAAACATATAAACAGATCTTGTTTCCAAGACAATAGGATTTATGATTTCATGTTGTCTCCAAGTGAGATGACTTAAAACCCTTTTCTGTTTAGTGAAAACTAAGAAAAATGTTTGTAAATATTCTTTGGCAATATTTAATTCAGCAGATTAAAGGTTAAGTCAAAATGGGTCTCAAATTTTGATGTTTGTTGTGCCTGAGCTATACATTACTTCCACATAACTACAGTATTTACCCTAAGTATTTGGACAAATTGGGCTGAGCAAATGCCATAGGCCCAGATCAGATGCTGCAGAATGTGACAGTTGACCAGGATCGGCCGTGATTACTGTTTGCCACTCATGCAGCAGTTTTAGATAAATCTAAGGCCTAAAAAAATAAATGTTCTGTTTCCGATTGCATCATCAGTGAATCGTATTGTTTTTTTTTTTCTATGGAAGTTTAAAATATTTTGACTTCTTACCGAACATTTGACCGTTTTTGAATACGGATGATAAAGGGTCGCTATGTTAAATAGCTTTTATTTTATTTTATGTCAAGATGTGGCTGCACACTTCGAAATAAACCACTTATGCACTCGGTTTGGCCTGTAAGGGTGCAGCCATATTGGAAATAATAAAGCAATGATGAAGACCGACAATATCCGAAATTGCTACGGACAAATTATGTAATGAACATATATAAAAACCGAGATGGTCCGGGGTCAGTCGCGGATTATTTTTTTTCTTTGTTTGCAAAAAAAAAAAAAAAAAAAAAAAATACAGTCGGCGCATTTTTTTGACAGTCGGTCAGGAAATCGGAAACATAACATTGTTTTTTTAGGCCTAAAGGTAGCAACATGGGCATTTTCAAGTTTTAGGACAAGTATGATAAGAGCTAGGTAAATATGCCATAATGGTTTATTTATAGGATATGTTATTTTTCAAGTCAATTTTGACTAAGAAGTAGGTGGAGTACTGTAATAACCTTAAATATTGGAACAGATAGTCCTGAGCAAACAGTGTACGGCTCTTAGACTCAGATCAGATTCCGCAGAACACAGTGTCTAATCAGGGTCTACACTGTTTGCCATACATCCAGCATGATTTTGAACACATCAACAGGTAATAAAAGTATGGTGAGGAGTTAACTTATTTAGGGTGTCCAAATACTTAGGGTAAATATTTATATTATTGAGTGGCATAAAATTTAGACTGGTATATTTTCAAGAGTATTTCTTCTCACGACGAAAACAAGCCTATTCAAATATACTGAAAATTTTACCACCAAAAATGAAAACTTTAAGATAAAATTCTGATATTTTTCATATTTCTGCTCAAAACATAAATTGTGGGTACTCGTAGAGCTGCTTCAGCTAGGTGGTTCTAACGAGTATTCACAATCTGTTTTTGAGCAGAAATTAGAAAAAATAATATATATCCATGTAAACTGCAGTTTTACTGTATAAAAGTGTGGTTTAAGGGGGTCAAAATTATATAGGCATGTTTTCGTGATGTGTTGTAGCTCCAGATGAGAGGAGTATCCAAATACCATATTTACCTTAAGTAGGTGTCGGCCTTGGTGGCTCAGTTGGATGCATGTCTGACTGGTGATCAGGAGATTGTGGGTTTGACCCCCTCTTTCGTGGAGATTTGATCATGAAATTTTTTCTCCCTACTGCTGATTCAAGAAGGGCAGTTATCATTTTCTGGCAAAAGACTGTGCACAATACTGGTTATCCGTGTAGAGGACTAAGTCTGCACAGTAAAAGTGTGGTTAGGTAAACAGACTGGGCTCAACATGCCCCCATTTGGTTGACTGGTCCGTAAAAGCTCAACACAGACAAAACCTTAAGTAGGCCTATTCGGACCTCAACTCCTGACCACACTTGTTCTAAAATTTGAACAAGTACAATTTACTACCTGATGTTATGTCTGAAAATTGCTGGATGAGTGGCAAACAGTGCAGACCTTGATGAGAGGCCATATTCTGCAGCATCTCCTCTGGGTCTACACTGTTTACTCAGGCCTGTCTGTTCGAATACATACGATAAAAATGGTGTGTCCTGTGAGTCAAGGGCTGTTGATGAGGTGATTATGGGAGTATGTAATTCAGGATAATTTTTGATAGTTCACACATTAACATATCTTTTGGGTACTCACTGGCATTGCCTCACAGAGGCAGTTCTAGATATCTTTTGGTGTAAAAGTATGACAAATTATCTCCTCATGACTCCCATTACCAGCTGGATCAAAGGCTATAGTATTCAGACGAAAATTGTTTTGTTAATGAACTGGAACATGAGAAAACTTACATTCTGACATTTGAGCTCAATGAAGACTCAAATCAGCCTGTGCATCTACACATTCTGATCAGTCTTTCTCTGCTTGAAGAAACTTTGCATTCTTTGCATTGTAAAATATGCCCATTGAAGATTCTGATCAGACTGCATGAATGTGCAGGCTGATCTGAATCATTGCTGGGTGCACATTAAGCAGCATCTGATCTTGGTATACACTGCTTGCTCAGCATGTCTGTCCCAATACTTAGGGTTAAATGGTAATAACATCTGTGTGTAGCTTCCTAAACCTTTCAGCTATTTGTGTGCTAAATTTAAATTTCAGCAGAAACTTTAAAACAATTTTCTTATTCTTCCCAGAAAATGGGGATTGCTGCATTTCTTCATATTGTGTGCTTAAGAGACGATGTGCAACAAATATCAGTCCCTTGTTTACTGTTTCAGAATATTGAGTTTTTATACCCCGCCACACAATAGTGGCGGGGTATTATGGTTTCACGTTGGTCGTCCGTCAGTTCGTCCGTGCGTCCATCCGTGCATCTGTCCATTAACATTTTCAAACGGCTTCTTCTCTGAAGCCCCTGAACCAGTTTTGCTCAAATTTCATATGGAGCCTCCTTAGGTTGGGGGAACATAAAATTGCTAAAATGGTCGCAGTCCATTGACCAAGATGGCCGCCATGCCCATATATGGTAAAAACCTTTAAAAATCTTCTTCTCCAGAACCGAGGATGCCTTGGGGCTGAATCTTTGCATAAGTCATCGGGGATGGGAGGTCTACCAAAAATGCTAAAATAAAGGTTGTATATTGACATTTGACCTTTTTATGGCAAGGTCAAGTTTGCTTCCCTATGCATTTGTATGGAAAAAAAAACATTTAAACATCTTGTTCTCCAAAACCGAGGATGCCTTATGGCTGAACCTTTACATATATTATAGGAAACAGGAGGTCTACCAAAGTTGCTAAAATAATGGTTGTACATTGACATTTGACCTTTTTATGGTATGGTAAATTTTGCTTTCTTATGCATTTTTATGGGAAAAATGTTCAGAATTTCAAACGACTTCTTCTCTGGAGCCTTTGGGCCAATTTTGCTCAAATTTTATATGGAGCCTCCTTAGGTTGGGGGAATGAAAGATTGCTAAAATGGTTGCGGTTCGTTGACCAAGATGGCCGCCATGCCAATATATGGCAAAAACCTTCAAAAATCTTCTTCTCCAGAACCGAGGATGCCTTGGGGCTGAATCTTTCATAAGTCATCGGGGACGGGAGGTCTGCCAGAATTGCTAAAATAATTGTCATATATTGACATTTGACCTTTTTACGGCAAGGTCAAGTTTGCTTCCCTATGCATTTGTATGGAGAAAACCTTTAAAAATCTTGTTCTCCAAAACCCCGGATGCCTTGAGGCTGAATCTTAACATATATCATTGGAAACAGGAGGTCTACCAAAGTTGCTAAAATAATGTTTGTACATTGACATTTGACCTTTTTACGGTGAGGTCAATTTTGCTTCCTTATGCATTTGTATGGGAAAAATGTTCAGAATTTCAAATGACTTCTCCTCTGGAGCCTCTGGGCCAATTTTGCTTAAATTTCATATGGAGCCTCCTTAGGTTGGGGAAATGAAAGATTGCTAAAATGGTTGCGGTTCATTTACCAAGATGGCCACCATGCCCATATATGGTAAAAACCTTTAAAAATCTTCTCCTCCAGAACTGGGGACGCCTTGGGGCTGAGTCTTTGCTTAAATCATCGAGGACAGGGGGTCTACCAAAGTTGCTAAAATAATGGTCGTACATTGACATTTGACCTTTTTACAGCAAGGTCAAGTTTGCTTCCCTATGCATTTGTATGGGAAAAAACATTTAAAAATCTTATTCTCCAAAACCGAGGATGCCTTATGGCTGAATCTTTGCATATATCATTGGGAACGGGCGATCTACCAAAGTTGCTAAAATAATTGGAATACATTGACATTTGACCTTTTTACGGCAAGGTCAAGTTTGCTTCTGTATGCATTTGTATGGGCCCTGTACATTTGTATGGAAAAAATGTTGATAATTTCAAATGATTTTTCCTCTGAAGCCTCTAGGCCAGTGTGCTCAAATTTCATGTGGAGCCTCCATTGGGTAGGAGAATGAAAGATTGCTAAAATGGGCATGGTCCATTGATCAAAATGGCTGCCATGCCCATATATGGTAAAAACCTTTAAAAATCTTCTTCTCCAGAACCAAATAAGCCCTGGGCCCGAATCTTTGCACAAATTATTGGGGACAGGAGATCTACCAAAATTGCTAAAATGATGGTTCTATGTTGAAATTTGCTTCCCCATGCATTTGTATGGGCCATATACATTTATATTGAAAGTATCGAAGTGACTTGCATATCTGCAGTGGTTATGTCACTCAGGTGAGCGAGCCGTGGCCCATGGGCCTCTTGTTTTACTTATTTCTCCCCAAAAGCATATGTTGTGGGTGCCTCTGCAAGTACCCATAACATATGTTTTCATGGAGAAGTAAGAAAAATATCTGTATATCCCCTCTTTATCTGGAGCTATGATCACAGCATGGATATGCAGGATGATCTGGGTCCTCATGTCCACCACAAAGGCACTTTCTTACATAATACATCTAAGGCCTAGTTGTTCAAAGCATCATTAGCTTAAGAGCTTGTTAGTGGTCAAAATGTTAAGCTTTCTACTAAGTACAATATCTAATTCACAGTACTTTTGCTGAAAAAATGTGAGTAGCTTTTGCAAATGCAAAAGCTACTCACATTTTTTCAGCAAAATTTTAGCATATTTGCCATATTTAATGATCAAAGTTTTAACGATACTTTAACTACTGATAGTTTTGAAAAACTGGGCCCTGAAATTTATATCATTGTAGTGATAAATCCTGCTATACAAGAATATGAGGCATTAAAGAACAAGTATAAGATAGAGAAAGGATGTCGGTACCAGGCTCAGTCATATGCCACACAGATTGTCCAGCAGAACCAGAAACTGAAGCGACAGAGCATGGGGCTGTTAAACCTGGTTGGCAACAATCCTCAACTCTCCCTAGCCAGTTTAGACATAGATCTTGATTCAGAGGAACCAAACCTAGAAGACGATTATAAGGAAAAATTGAATGAAATGATTAGAGGTTAGGAAGATTCTGCCATCTAACCCATAAATGTCCAGCGGACTGTTTTACCTAAGTTTTTGATCAGGTCCATTTTCAATTTAAGAGAGTCTGATTTACTTTATTTTCAATATTTCTTTCAACAAAAATTCTTATAATTAATGCAGACTGTAGACCCTGATCAGATGTGTTTTGTGGCATCTGAGCTGGGTCTTCACTGTCTGCCTATGTATGACTTGCAGAATGCTATGCAGTAATGGTTTTAGCTTGTTCGGGGTATACAAGCTAAAGTTTTAGCTTGTTCGGGGTGTACAAGCAAAAACAGTCTGAATCTTTAAAAAATATTTTATATTTTTTCTCTTCAAGTAAGATTGGCATACAAATTGTCTCAACAGATGATTCAAAAATACTGTATTTACCCAAAGTACTGGGACACACAGGCATGAGCAAACGGTGTAGTGTAGAACAGGTCACATGCCACAGGTTGCTTTGCTGATTTATTCAAACATTTTGGGTAATTATGGTAGCGCCGTTACTGTTGGCTTGCTGCATGGGATAATGTTGATAATAATGTTGAATGATTGACAAATACTGAGGAAGATTCTGGTGACACTAGGATCAGTAACCTAATCTTGGCATTACAATGAATTCAGCCCTTTTCTGTTGACAGGTTTGTTTGTTTTTGTTAAACACTTAAACTATTCAAAAGTCTCATCAAAACATTATAAATCAGTTAGTGAGGGATTTCTTGTACCATGCATTTTATAACTCCCCAATAGGTTTCAAACCTTAGCATGCTGGGAAAAAGGAATCAGCTTTAATATGACATTTTGAAATATTTTTTTTCATTTTTCCCAGAAAACTTAGGAGACTATTTTCATGAAATATCAAAGCCTGTTTTTTGAGAATAGTAAGAAAAATATTATCTATTTGTCCTCTGCTGAAATTGCCCAGGGAGTGGTAAAGGTTAAATTTAACATTTAAAGGTTGATACCTGAGCTACTTTTGAAACAAGAAAATGACAACCATTATTCACTGACTACGGATTGTCAGAGTCATATATAATGATATATAGGTAGTCATTTACCATTATGCAAGTTCAGCATAAAATAGGAGGACAGGAATAAGACTCAAGTAGCAAGCATAAACAAAATGTTTTATTTACTGTCTTTTTATGTCCCTCCACTTATGGGGAGGGGGACATACTAATTTTGGTGCGGATCCCACTGGCATTGGCGCTTGCATTGGTGTCGATGTAACACTTCCTTGTTTGCACAATATTTTCATGGATGTGTATAATTGGGACATAACAAAAACTGATTACATTTTGGTGACTTGACCTAATTTTCAAGGTCACTGCAGTAGAAAAACTGAAATTCACAGTGGGGAGAGGGGTAAGGGTGGGGGTGGGGGATCTGATTTCTCTGAAAACCTGTTACTAGTTGCCCTAAGTAGTAGGACAGACAGGTTTGCGCAAAGAGTGCATTTTGTGATGTCTGATCAGGGCCTAAACTGCCACTCATCCAACAGTTTTAGACAATTCAAAAGGTTGTAAAATGGACTTGCTTAAAATTTTTGACAAGTATGGTAGAGGTTAAGTTAACTGAACATTTGGAGTGAATATGGTAGTTAATCTTTAGACTTGAGCCAGCACATGACTAAACTTGTAATAAGACCTGTGTGACCAGCAAAGACTGAGATCAGCCTGTACATCTACCTAGTATGGCAGGGGTTATGGTTTATCCAGCTTTGGATAGCCTGGAGGTTGTAGAAGGCACATGCGATCAGCAAAGACTGATCAGACTGCAGATGCACAGGCTGATCTGAGTTTTTGCTGGTTGCACAAGTCTTATTGTAGGTTTGCCATGTGTTGGCTTATTAGACATTTAAGGTTTATACCTGAACTACATTTGATATAACAAAAATGACACAAATATTAGTCACTGACTAACAACATTGTATTCCATGTTATTTTTTTCCTGCATATGAGTAATGAAGCACAAGTGATACGTCTATCCTGAATACAGGGCTTGGCATTGTATACATATTGTCTCAAAGGAGAAAATTTAGATAAAATATGTTGACCCCTGTGTTCTCGGAAAAATATATTTGAAGGTTATCTGCTAATACTTCGAGATTGAAAACTGAGTTACATGTATTTTGATATAACTTTTAATTGCGTAGCTGAAAATCGCGTCTGAAAATACTACCACAATAACCCCAAGTATTGGGACAGATAGGGCTTTGCAAACAGTGTAGACCCAGATCATAAGCTGCAGAACACAGCATCTGATCAGGTCTACACTGCCATACATACAGCAATATATTAGGCATGCCAAGAGGTAGTAAAATGGATTATATCAGTTTTAGTTTATGACAAGTATGGTAAGTAGATAAGGCTTTTAGAAATAAAGTAAGGGATCATGTGATACCATTCATCTGTCCAGACATATGTCAGCAGTTTAAAGTTTTTGTTAACCTGTTTTAGATAATCATATCTGCTTAACCCCTGTTAGGATTTAATTGATACTTGGAGCAATAATTATTGTATGAAGTCGCACTGCATCAAGCCAATGATTGTATTGGTGTTGGCAGAAAGCACTCCCTACTTAGATAACTAGGTCCTGCTGGGTTTGGTTCCAGTGGAGATTAATTTAGCTCTTGACTGTAGGGCATTTCATTGCACAAAGCCTTCCAGTATTTTCTGTCATTTGTCTCAAAATATGTTAAACTGAAAAAAAAAAAAAAAAAACTGTTGAAAGCAACATAAAACGCAAATAATCGTCTGTTAGTTAAGAAATAAATTATTCCGAACCGTGCTCAAATGCCCAAGATAAAGCACAGTTGAGTTTGGGTTGTATCCATTTGAGCACGAGCGAGCGCAGCGAGCGAGTGTTCAAATGGGTACAACCCAAATTCAACTGTGCTTTATCTGCGGCATTTGAGCACGGTTCAGAATAATTTATTTCTTTTCTAACACCCCTCACTGAGCGAATGTTTTGCATAAATGAGATTTTTATTGATTTTTATGTTTATTTTTATTACCCGACTTCCCCATTAGGTAGTTGACGACAACCGTTAAGCATTACGTCACACGGTTACGTAGTTGCAAGGTTCGATGACGAACATTCAAAATGGCGGATACTTATGCGAATCAGCTGACGATGTAAAATATTAAACCGATGTAGGCCTAAAACATAAAAACTTGTATCCTGTGTTCATGAAAGAATTGCAAATCGAATGAAATTGGAGTGCCCCGATGGACCTATGGAGGAGAGATATAAAACAACAAAATAAGAATGTCAACCAACACTTTTGTTTTCGATAATGTCAACAAATACACGATGGAAACAATGAGTAAAACGAATGTGTTTGAATGGTATAACCTGTAGAGGAACTCTTCAGGTAAAAAAAGTCAAAGAACTGCAATGTTCGTAGATCATTTTTGTCTCTTACTAATATAATTTATTGTGTATATGAATGTTTCGACCAGTATTGTAATCTAGCGTCCAAAGTTACCAGGGACGCAACTTTCGCAGTAATTATGATTGGTTTCCCGTTGATAGCGCGCGACGAAATTCCTGTGCTCAAATGCCTTAGATAAAGCACGGCTAGAAATGTAAAGATAAATAGGGAACAACACGTGCAGGGGTGTTAGAATTTATGTTTCAGAATTTAAAGAAGGAGATTGCAATGCTTGATCTAAAACAATCTCAAATAGGTTATTAATTCTATTACACTATTGACTTGTTGTATTTGGATAGACGGGTCAAAGCAAACATTGTAGACCCAGATCAGATGCAGAAGAATGCAGTATTTGATCATTGTTTACACTGTTTGCTACTCATCCAGCAATTTTTGACTCATCAAAATGATATTAAATGGACTTGTTCAAACTTAAGGATACATAAGGTAAGACATTTTAAAGGTGTCCAGATACTGAGGGTAAATACTGTAATGTTTGTTTCAGAATTAAAGAATGAGGCAGCAGTGTTACAGGCTAATCTCAAACAGACACAAGAAGATCTCCACATTGAAAAAGAGAATTATAAATGGGCAACAACTAGGGTATGTATGAGCAGCAGAGTGCAACATAAAAGTTATAAGCAGGCAACAGCTAGGGTATGTATGAGCAGCAGGGTGCAAAATAAAAACTAAAATTAGGCAACAACTTGGGTATGTATGAGCAGCAGAGTGCAACATATGTTATTAGCAGGCAACAACTAGGGTATGTATGAGCAGCAGGGTGCAAAATAAGTTAAAATTAGGTAACCACTAGGGTATGTATGAACAGCAGAGTGCAACATAACAGTTATTAACTGGCAACAGCTAGGGTATGTATAAGCAGCAGGGTGCAACATAAAATTAGGTAACAACTAGAGTATGCATGAGCAGCAGGGTGCAATATGAAAGTTAAAATTAGGCAACAACTTGGGTATGTATGAGCAGTAGGGTGCAACATAAAAGCCATAATTAGGCAAGAACGTGTATGTATGAGCAGCAGGATGCAGCAAAAAAGTTACAAATAGGCAAAAACTAGGGTATGTATGAGCAGCAGAGTGCAACATAAAAGTTACAAATAGGCAAAACTAGGGTATGTATGAGCAGCAGAGTGCAACATAAAAGTAGGGCCGGCCTCGGTGGCTCAGTTGGATGCGCCGTCCGACTGGAGACCAGGAGGTCGCGGGTTCAACCCCCGCCGAGGTTGGCAACATTCTTTCGAGATTGATCATGAAATATTTTCTACGGTCATTCTCTCCCTTCCGCTGATTCAAGAAGGGCAGTTGTCAGTTTCTGGCAAAAGAATGTGCACAATACTGGTTAACCGCTTAGAGGACTAAGCCTGCCCAGTAAACGTGTGGTTAGGTAAACTGACCGCGCTCGACATGACCCCATTGGGTTGACTGGGCCGTAAAACCTCAACACAAACAAAAGCAACATAAAAGTTACAAATAGGCAAAAACTAGTGATGTATGAGCAGCAGAGTGCAACATAAAAGTTACAAATAGGCAAAGCTAGGGTATGTATGAGCAGCAGAGTGCAACATAAAAGTTACAAATAGGCAACACTTAGGTTATGTATGAGCAGCAGAGTGCTACATAAAAGTTACAAACAGGCAAAACTAGGGTATGTATGAGCAGCAGGGTGCAACATAAAAGTTAAAATAAAGCAACAAGAGCCGGCCTCGGTGGCTCAGTTGGATGCGCTGTCCGACTGGAGACCAGGAGGTCGCGGGTTCAACCCCCGCCGAGGTCGGCAACACTCCTTCGTGGAGATTGATCATGAAATATTTTCTACGGTCATTCTCTCCCTTCCGCTGATTCAAGAAGGGCAGTTGTCAGTTTCTGGCGAAAGAATGTGCACAATACTGATTAATGCTTAGAGGACTAAGCCTGCCCAGTAAACGTGTGGTTAGGTAAATTGACCGCGCTCGACATGACCCAAATGGGTTGGCTGGGCCGTAAAACCTCAACACAAATAAACAAAGCAACAAGAGTATGTATGAGCAGTAACATGCAACATAAAAGCTATAATTAGGCAACAACTTGTGTATGTATGAGCAGTAGGGTGCAACATAAAAGCTATAATTAGGCAAGAACTTGTGTATGTATGAGCAGCAGGATGCAACATAAAGTTACAAATAGGCAAAAACTAGGGTATGTATGGGCAGCAGGGTGCAACATAAAAGTTAAAATAAAGGAACAAGAGTATCTATAAGCAGTAACATGCAATGTAAAAGCTATAATTAGGCAACAACTTGTGTATGTATGAGCAGCAGAGTGCAACATAAAAGTTATAATTAGCCAAAAAAACTTGGGTATATATGAGCAGCTGGAAGTCACAAGAGAATTTAGGGCTAGGATTTTTATGACCAGCAGGCACAATATGAAACTAGTACACATTCACCTAGGTATGTATGAGAAGCAAGGTGCAGCATGTGTTATAAGTGGGCTATTCCTACAGTTTGTATGAGTGGCAGGGTACAGATGAACATTTTTTGTGGGCAACAACTAAGGTATGTGTGAGAAGCAACTAGGGTATGAGCAGCAGGGTGCAACATAAAAGTTATAAGCAGGCAACAACTAGAGCATGTATGAGCAGCAGGGTGCAAGTTATAACAAGGCAACAACTAGGGTATGTATGAGCAGCAGGGTGTTCAGTAAAAGTTATAAGCAGGCAACAACTAGGGTATGTATTAGCTGCAGAGTGCAACATAAAAAGTTATAAGTAGGCAACAATTTTGGCATGTATGAGCAGCAAGGTGCAACATGAGAATTTAAAGAGAGCTTCAGTTAGGGTATGTGTGAGCAGTAGGGTACAATATGAAAATTATACACAGCCAACAACTAGGGTATGTATCAGCAGCAATGTCAACTTGCGTGTTGTAAGTTGGCTACTCCAGTGGTATATATGAGCAGCAAGATACAAAAAAAATTATTAGTGGGCAACAGCTAGGGTATGTATGAGCAGCAGGGTGCAACATGGGTATTATAAGTGGGCTGCAGCTACTGTATGTATGAGCAGCAGGGTACATTATGAAAATTATATGTGGGCAACTACAGTGTAGCTCCAATACATCGCGGTCAGTTATTTCGCGAAATCCAGTATATCGCGAATCGGCCATGGCTCCCAAATTTTCCATAAGCAAAAACATTTAAAAACATAAAATGTTTGTTTTATTAAACTTCAGAAAAAAAAACACGTTCCGCCTCCGGTAATTGATTTTTCGCGCCTATCTCGACGCTAAGTCGCGTCAGGTATTATGACAAACAATCCACTCCCCCACTTAGTGTCAGTCAGCGCACACGTTGATTATAATTGGCAAACAATAAATTATACCCCCCGTTATTGTCATAATCATTATCATCATTGAGTACATAGATCTACTCAATGCTCAATCAGTCAACGATGCCCACAAACTAATTTTGCTCAACAGGTGAAAACGGTCCACCTCCTTTTCAACACCAGCAAATTTTACAAGACAGTAGTCTTACGATGCTTCTGTCCCACATACACATATCTTAGTCTGCTTATTTTACACTTCTGTAGCAATAAATATTTCAAAAGAAAACAACTGCTTCAAAAAAAAATAATAACAATAAAACTAAAAGAAACGACAGTTTTTTTTTGTTTTTTTTTGTTTTGCGCCCGCAATGCAATAATAAGCAAAGGGAAGCATCTCAAATTATCTTAGCTCAACTGAAGCAGTTTTAGTAACTTCCCTTCGCTGTTCCAGGGAACGAGAGTATCCAAAATGGCGTCCTAAATTGTCAACCCGATGATTTCTTGTTTTCAAACGTTGTTTATCAGCTGGTTTCGATTGAAATTACTTGTTAGACATAGCGCACCATTGTAAATTATGCCATTGAGCAATTCTAGTCCAATTTTAATTAGAAAATATGGTGACAGCATGATTGAATGCCATTTATCCGTGATGTCTCAGCAAACTACCAAAGCGACAAACCGAGCGAGAGTTATGCATGCGGTTATACATGCATGGTACATGTCTGGACTTATATTGCGCTCCGTTTATATCGCGATAACGGAATCTGGACCCCGAGGACCGCGATATATTGGAGCTTTACTGTACTATTTTATCTATGAGCAGTAGTGTGTAACATAGGGATTTTGAATGGGCTACAGCTATTGTATGAGCAGCAGAGTACAACATGGGTATTATAAGTGGCTTCAGCTAGGGTGTGTATGAGCAGCAGGGTACAATATGAAAATTAATCATGGGCAACAACTACGGTATATTTGAATAGCTTATTGTTGCCCATATTGTAGCAGGATGCAACATGTGAATTACAAGTGGGCAATGGCAGGGGTATGTTTGAGCAGCAGGATGCAACATATAAATTAAAACTGGGTAATGCCAGGGGTATATATGAGCAGCAGCCAGCTACAGTTGCTCACTTTGATGCGCGTCCGACTGGTGATCAGGAGGTTGTGGGTTCTACCCCTGCTGGGTCAGCAACATTCTTTCGTGGAGATTTATCATGAAATATTTTCTGTGGTCATTCTCTCCCTTCCACTGATTCAAGAAGGGCATTTGTCAGTTTCTGGCGAAAGAATGTGCACAATACTGGTTAACTGCTAAGAGGACTAAGCCTGCTTGTAAAAGTGTGTTTAGGTAAACTGACGGAGCTCGACATGCCCCCATTGGGTTGACTGAGCCATAAAACATCAACACAAACAAACAAAATATATGAGCAGCAGGATGCAACATGAGAATTATAAGTGGGTAATGCCTGGGGTATGTATGAGCAGCAGGGTGAACATGAGAATTATAAGTTGGTAACACTTGGTGTATGTATGAGCAGCAGGATGCAGCATGAAAATTAGAAGTGGGTAATGCCTGGGGCATGTATGAGCAGCAGAGTGCAACATTAGTGGGTAATGCTTGGGCATGTATGAGCAGTGGGTGCCACATGAGAATTGTAAGTGGGTAATGCCTGGAGTATGTATGAGCAGCAGGGAGCAACATCAGAATTATAAGAGGGCAACACCTCGAGTATGTATGAGCAGCAGGATGCAACATGAGAATTATAAGTTGGTAATGCCTGGGGTTTGTATAAGCAGCAGGGTGCAACATAAGAATTATAAATGGGTAATGCCTGGGGTATGTATGAGCAGCAGGATGCAACATTAGAATTATAAGGGTAATGCCTGGGGTATGTATGAGCAGCAGGGTGCAACATAAGAATTATAAGTTGGTAACACCTGGGGTATGTAAAAGCAGCAGGGTGCAACATGAGAATTTTAAGTGGGTAACATCTGGGGTATGTAAAAGTAGCAGGGTGCAACATAAGAATTATAAGTGGGTAACACCTGGGGTATGTATGAGTAACATAAGAATTATAAGTGGGTAACATCTGGGGTATGTAAAAGTAGCAGGGTGCAACATAAGAATTATAAGTGGGTAACACCTGGGGTATGTATGAGTAACATAAGAATTATAAGTGGGTAACACCTGGGGTATGTATGAGCAGCAAGGTACAACATGAGAATTATAAGTGGGTAACACCTGGGATATGTATAAGCAGCAGGGTGCAACATGAGAATTATAAAAGGGTAACAGCTAGGGTTGGTATGAGCAACAGGATGCACATGAGAATTATGTGTGTAACAACTAGGGTATGAATGAGCAGTAGGTTGCAACATGAGATTTATCATAAGTGGTTAAAAACCAGGTATGTATGAGCAGCAGGTAACAACATAAGAATTATAAGTGGGCAACAGCTGGGTATATATGAGCAGCAGATGCAACATAAGAAGTTGGGCAACAACTAGGGTATGCGCTTCTGCGACAAAAGTAGACATACATTTGCCAAACTATTCAGCAGGCTTTTTTGCAAGCTGTTTGTGTGTGTGTGTGTATGCGTGCGCACGCGCGCAGTTTGATAGACTACACATGGCTTTCACAATATCTGGCCTTTGTAGAACCAACTGTTATCTTAAAATTCGAAGAGTGAATTTTAGGGTCCTGATGATGTATCTAAATAGTACTGATTGAAGCCAGTGTTGACCATGATCAGCTTGCTCATGTATGTCCAGATATTTAAAGGGAACGGATACATTTTCACGGAAGGTAACTGTCAAAATTGATTTGATTTCCTTCTGAAATGGGGTCTACTCTAAAAGGAATGAATTTGCTCCCCCAAAGGAGCAATTTCATTCTTTTAGAGTAGACACCTTTTCAGAATGGGCTTGGTGAGCAAGAGAGCAATCAGAAAATAACAAGTTGTTTTCCATTGTAAACATAACAGAAAATCTGTCAAGTAGAACATAAAGACAGTATGTTGGGAATGAATGATGAGGGCTTACAGTATTTACCCTAAGTATTGGACACCTTAACTCCTTACCATACTTGTCCAAAAATTTGAAAAAAAAAATCTATTTTACTACCTGTTGATGTGTCCAAAATTGTGCTGGATAAGTAGCAAACAGTATAGACCCTGATTGGATTCTGCATTCTGCTGTGTCAGATCTGGGTCTACACTTTGCTCAGGCCTGTCTGTCCCAATACTTAGGGTTGTTACAGTCGTTTGGATTGTGTGTAATGCAGTGTTATCTGATCTGGGCTTCACAATCTGCATGTGCTCAAAAAAAAGCATTTCACTTGACATCGCTTATTGTTTTATTTCAGTATCAGGCAGTTAAAACTCAGTTGAGTCAGACAGAGAAATCTCTTAAACAACATAAAGAAGCTATGAAAGAACTCTCAAAAGGTTAGTTAAAATCCTTAGTACTGTATTTATCCTAAGTTTTTATAGAGACAGGCCCGAGCAAACTAACCTTCTGTGCTTTCAGCATCCTCTGGAAAGTCCTTTTCACTTGGTGTTTTATTTTAGATGATAAGGTTTTGTTCTGATTGACCATATTCTATCAGGAACCATTTATCTTTTCTATTTCTGTGCATTGTTTTCAAATATATTACGGTCAAAAATGGGTCTGACCTATGCAATTTTTATAGTAAACTTGATTTTTAGAAATTTTTTATTAGAAAATATTTTTTGAAAATATTTTTTGCTTTTTTTCACTGATTTTAAATTACTGATGTTCTGTAACAATATTGTGAAAGTTTTAGAAATTTTGAACAAGTGGAACATTGAAAATCTACATCCAAACTACCTGCCCTATCAATATTTGCAAAATTTGCATCCTTTTTTACTATCAAAAAAAGGGAAAATTTTGATTTTTTTTTTTTTTTTAAACCATGAATAGAATAAAACTTTTTGGGCAGACAATGTAGATCCATTGTATTGCCGTCTAGTATTTGGTGAAGTCCATAATATCGCGAATCAGCCATGCCTCCCACTCCCACTTTACACTTCTCTAGCAAATAATAATTTTAAAAGGAAAAAAAAAAACAAACAAAAAAAAACAACATCAACATCAACAACAACATAGTTTATCAGCTGGTCTAGATTAAAATTGATAGACTAAGGCCCAATTGTATGAACTGCCCTTGAGCAATTCTTATTCTATTTTGATTGGGAAATATGGCTGATAGCTTCACTGGATGCCATTTATCAGCAATGTTTCAGCAAACTTTCATGGCGATAAAACAAGCGAGTTCTGTACATGCTGTTATACATGCATGGTACATATCTTGACTTATATCGTAATCCAGATATATTGTGATAGCAGACCTTGGACCCTGAGTATCAGGATCTAATGGATCTACAGTATTTTTAGTTACAACAAACGGCTTTGCATCAAATCATGACAAAAAATTACTAATTAACTATGTGTGAGTAAAGTGCCATGCAAAAAACGACTTTCTGAAAGATGTCAAAAGCAGAGTGGATTAGATTCTGCAGTCTATGGTGTCTGATCTGAGTCTGTGTTGTTTGAAACTTCCAACAGTTTTCACACATTAACAGGTAGTAAACTTGAATTGTTCGAATTTATGGACAAGGTTGGTTAAGAGTAAAGTGTCTGAATATTTATGATAAGTATGATATTTAAGTTTATTATGTAGACCTTGATCATACTGCATAGATTCGCGGGCAGCCTTTATACTTTCCATATTTGTGGCACATCAAATGAGTAAGGTCTTTATAGCGAGTGCCAGAGCTAAAAAATGAACCATTCAGGGTAGAAAGTTATGAGCTCCTCTTACAAGATTGGTGATTAAGCATAATTCTGTAAACTGTTTTGCACTGTAGATAGCAAACCTATTTGGACAGACAGGCCTGTGCAAACAGTGTAGACCCAGATGAGAAGATCAGAGCATCGTGTCTGATCATGTACTACACTGTAAACCACTCATCCAGCAATTTTATCCTAAGTATTGAGACAGGCCTGAGCAAACAGTGTGGACTCAGATAGCAATGTCTTGAGAATTCATCTGCACTTCAGATAAGACTTTTTTTTGTTTTTCATTTTTCTCTAAGAACAGAATCTGATGTTCCATCTTATTAGTATAGTGTTAGCTAGAAGATTCTAATGAGATATCCTTGAAGAAATAAGAAAAATACTGAATACCCATTTTGGTAGTACATTTGTGTATCTCATATCTGAAAGTAGTTCCTCATATTAGAAATGTTACATTGAACTTTGTTTCATGTAAATGGATACACTTTAAAGGGAGGCAACTCTGGGAATTGGTTTGCCTTCTGAAAAAGGGTCTGCTCTTAAAGAAAAGAATTTGCCCCCTTCACAGCTGTGAAGGGGAGCAAATTCTTTCCTTTTACAGTAGACTCTTTTCAGAAGGGACATGTTGTTATTGGAAGCAAACTGGAAGTAATGAAAGTTGCCTCCTTTGTTAGAATGGTGGAAAAATCACAATATAGGGATCAAACATGGTTTTTCATGCATTAACATTTGCCAGGTCCTGTGGGAGGTGTTGAAAACTGAGGCTGAAGGCCATGGTTTTCAACACCTCCCAAGGGACCGGGCGAATGTTAATGCATTGAAAAACCATTTTCGATCAGTATTATTGCATAAAAACTGAAAACAATTGCTACATTTCGCATTATTTCTTGCACTGTTTTGTTTCGCCTTTTCTCCAATATATCGCGAACAAAATTTCCACTGACTATGCTCCTTCTAGGACAGGGAAATACGCATCTTGTAACGGCAGCAAATCTGTTGCCCCGGTACAATCATATTGAAAGTTGCATAGCCGTGCATTAATAGTGCGTGAATTGCCTTGTTAATACACGGCTTTTCACCGGTTAATGCACAGCTGTTAATAACGTGCAGGCCGGCCTCGGTGGCTCAGTTGGATGCGCCGTCTGACTGGAGACCAGGAGGTCGCGGGTTCAACCCCCGCCGAGGTCGGCAACATTCTTTCGTGGAGATTGATCATGAAATATTTTCTACGGTCATTCTCTCCCTTCCGCTGATTCAAGAAGGGCAGTTGTCAGTTTCTGGCGAAGGAATGTGCACAATACTGGTTAACCGCTTAGAGGACTAAGCCTGCCCAGTAAACGTGTGGTTAGGTAAACTGACCACGCTCGACATGACCCCATTGGGTTGACTGGGCCGTAAAACCTCAACACAAAAAAAAAAAAAAAAATAATAATAATAAGGTGCAACACTGCTTTTTATGCAATAATTGCCAGTAATGTCATATTTTTATACTTTTAAGTATCTGAAGAAGCATATCAAGAATATGAAAGTCTCAGAAAGAACCTGGAGACAGAACATCTACTCAGAAATTTTGCCGAGCAAAAGATAGGGGAGGTAATTTATTTGTCTTACAGTCAGAACTACATCAGTTTTAGTCACTGCTAGTGAAAAAAGCACAACTTAACTGCCATAGGTCACTATACAGTAAATATCTTAAAATTTCAAACCCTTTTTTTTCCATACTTTTTGCCCAAATTTTGTATTCTGTGCATTTATTTTAACAAAATTCTTGGTGGAATGGCAGTCAGTGCAAATCCTAATCATGTGGCTCCTTTTTGGAGCAGTATGATCTTTGTCTACACTGTTTGCATATGTCATTTTGTCAGAAAAATTAATGTAAGAAATTTTAGGTCAATTACTGGACAGTCAGGAGAATAGTTTCACCTGTGCAGGCTTTCAAGTTGGTCCTATATTTTCCTACACATAGCAACAGATGGGGTGCTTTTTGTCATCCGAAAAATGCTGATATCTTTCTTATTACTCCACGAAAAAATATGTTGTGGGTACTCATTAGAAGTGCCTCGCTGAGGCGCTTCTAATGAGTACCCACAACAAGTATTACATCAAACATGTTTCAGTAGTTCAGCAGTATTTTTTGTGCACTAGTTCAAATCTCGGCGAGGCACTTCTAATGAGTACCCACAACATACGTTTTCGTGGAGAAATAAGAAAAATATTATGTGGATACCCCCTCTTATCTGTAGCTATGCCTACATTTTTGGTTTGCTCCTATTATTTCTAGCTTTTCTTTGAAATGCCCTTCTATACCTTATTTTTAACCTAAAAAAACTTGAAGTGATTTAAAAAAGGAAAGTTTTTCTTGCTCTCTTGGTATTTACATGAAGTTAAATATTTGATTTGAACTAGTGCACAAAAGATACTGCTGAACTACTGAAACATGTTTGATGTAACACTTGTTTGATATACATTTTATATGTATTTTGTTGTGTCACTGAGTGACTTACCATATTTACCCTAAGTATTGGGACACCTTATCTACTTACCATACTTGTCCTATAATTTGAAATAGTCCATTCTACTACCCGTTGATATGTCTGAATGTAAACAAACAGTGTTGACCCTAACCAGATGCTGGGTGAAGCTGTGTTCTGTGGCATCTGATCTGGATCTACACTGTTTGCAAAGGCCTGTCTGTCCCAATACATAGGATTATTACGTTAATACCAATTTTTGCTTCAGTCCTGCGAACCATTAAGGTAAGAAGAAATCTGCAAAATCTATTCTTATGTCCTACTTCTTGTCATCAAATATACCTACAATTCCCAACTTGTTTGAAAAGTTTAAGACATTCTTTTACCCTACTTCTTCTTAGGAAGGCACTTGAAAGCAAGCCTGCTTTTGTAGGAATTCCAGTTTTGGATCTTTGACAAATAGAATTCGAGTTTAAGAGCACACCTAGGTATGTCCAATTAGTACTCACACATATGTTTTTGTGGAGAAATAACAATTATTTATCTGAATACCCCTCTTATCTAGAGCTATGCTTCTTTAATGTGCCATATTTACCCTAAGAATCTTGACACCTTAACTCCTTACCATACTTGTTCTAAAAAATTTTGAACAAGTACAATTTACTACCAGATGTTATGTCTAAAAGTTGCTGGATGAGGGGGTAAACAGTGTAGGCTCTAATGAGACTCCATTGCAGCATCTCATCTGGGTCTACACTGTTTGCTCAGGATGTCTGTCCAAATACATACGGTACTAAACTTTGTAGATTTTATAACAATGGGTATTCTCAAATCATGCATGATAATCGTGTGACTCTCGTTTGCATGTTGCGTTGACTTATTGTGTAACTACTCTGTGTTTAGGTCCTTTTCTAGTATACTCATGATAGCCACATATAAGAACACTATTTTCTTGAACAAAATATGGAAGAAAAATATCATATGTTTGTCATCTGCTGAATTTCCCCAGTGAATGCTGAAGGATAATGTTATTTATTTTGTATACAGTATGAATCACAAACCAACATGATGAAAAGACAGAGTGCTGTGTTACTGTCCAAGGTCTCTCAGAATGAACAGCTGCATAAAGCTGTGATGGAAATTGAGTCATTGTCCGAGAAGATAGAAGACCAGAAATCAGAATATCAAAAACAGGTTTGTATTATTTGTTTTTCAGTTGGCATTATGAAAACATGCCTATTCAAATATATAGAAAATTTCACCTCCAAAAACTGAAAATTTTCAGATAAAAAAACTGATATTTTTCATATTTCTGCGCAAAACATAGATTGTTGGTACTTGTTAGAACCGCCTCAGTGAGGCGGTTCTAACAAGTACCCTCAATCTATGTGTTATAGCAAAAATAAGAAAAACAGTGTATACCCCTGTAAACCCCAGTTTTACTATATAAAAGTGGGGTTTAAGGGGGTCAAAATTATATAAGTATGTTTTCGTGATGGAGTGTATTATTCTATATTGCATAATTCATAATTCCTCATATTTTATGCCTTTCAACAAAAGAAGTCTCAACCCATCCTTCGGGCCATTCATATTTTCAACCATCTAAAAAACAAGAGCCAGTTTAGATAAAATTAGGAAAGAAAATTTTCCTGGCCTATAAATAATTATGTATACTGTTTTCACATCCGTCCGTATATCTGTTCATCCCCCAGTCTGTCCATTACAGTTTGGTTTCTGCTTCTTATCATGCTTAATAATTTATCAGAAGGCAGTCATCACCTTGTGGGGCATACCTAATAAGCATCTTATATTGTTGACACTTCTTGTTTAAACCAACTCTGAGTGAGGATCACAAGATTATATTGGAACCCCAATGTGTCACTTGCAAAGTTTGGTTATGCTTGTGATGCCCAAAACCAGTCTTCTAAACTGCTTGAGAAGGAGAATCCCCTGCAAAATTTTTGTCCATGCCGTAACATTTTAGTGTGACCAAGGTTCATTGATGGGATAGCAAAGTTTCAGCTTAGGTTTAAAATATATAGGACATTTCCGTTGTTTTTATGAGATTCTTGAAGAACAGTCACTAATTTGTTAACTCACTGAGCCTTTAGGCTTATAGGTGAGCTAAAAGTATAGGCAGGCTGGCATTGTCAGTTTGATCAACATTTTCAAACAATTTCTTCAAAACCACAAGGCCGATTAAAGCAAAATTGCATATGGAGCCTCCATGGGTTGGCGGAACGAAAGTTTGTTCGCGGGTCTAGGTCACATGACCAAGATGGCCACCATGCCCATATATGGTAAGCCCCTTTAAAATTTTTCTTCTCAGGAACTGATGGGCCATTGGCCATGGGACCTGGTATGCAGCATTGGGGACATGAGCCCATTATAGTTTATTCACATGATGACCCTGGGTTGATCTTGACCTTTTTTTATGGCAAGGTCAAATTTGGCCCCTTATGCTTTTGTATGGAAAAAAGTGATACCAACAGATTTTTCAGGAAATATCATAGACTGTTATGAAACTTGCATCAGTGGACCACAACGACAAAAGGTATCTGTGGAAGTCAAAATTCTGCCCCCAGGGTTATTAGCCCCTGCACTAGGGCTCCCTCCACCTGTCTGTTGCCCACACTCTGCAAACATCTTCTCTGAAGCCACTGGGCCAATTGAAGCCAAATTGCATAGGCTCACTTGTTTTACATTGATTCATATAGGGGGGAAAAAAACTTAAAAATCTTCTTGATTGAAACTAGAAAGCCCAGGGCTTTAATATTTGGTATATAGCTTTATCTAATGGACTTTTACCAATTTTGTTCAAATTCAAGCCTTGGGTCAAAAATGGCTCTGCCCAGGAGTCGCTTGTTTTACATAGACCCATATAAGGAAGAGCTTAAAAAATCTTCTTGTGTGAAATAAGAAGGCCCAGGCCTTTGATATTTAGTATGTAGCTTCATCTAGTAGGCCTTTACCAAAATTGTTCAAATTATAACCCTGGAGTCAAAAATGACCCCACCCCACATAGACATATACAGGGAAAAAACTTTTAAAACACTTCTTGTTTGAAACTAGAAAGCCCAGGCCTTTGATATTTGATAAGTAGCTTCATTTAGTGGACCTCTACCAATATTATTCAAATTGTAGTCCTTGGATCAAAAATGGTCCCATCCCAGGGACACTTGTTTTACAGTCTATTTAAGGACTTTTTTTTTTTTAAAAAATAAAATCTTTTTTGAAAACTAGTATGTCCAGACCTTTTATATTTGGTATGTAGCTTCACCTAGAGGGCCTTTACCAAGATTGTTCCCTGGGATCAAAATGGCTCTATCCTTCCTGGAAGTCACTTGTCTTACATAGACTTGTATGGGGAAAAACTTTAAAAATCTTCTAGTGTAAAATTAGAAGGCCTATGCCTTTGACGTTTTATACTTAATCTTTACCATGGTTGTTCACAATATAGCCCTGGCATCAAAATGGCCTCGCCCCAGGGGGTCACTCATTTTACATATTCATATGGGAAAAAAAACTTTAAAAATCTTCTTGTGTGAAACTAGAAGGCACAG
The DNA here is from genome assembly GCA_964016985.1 of Anodontia alba. Taxonomy (NCBI): domain Eukaryota; kingdom Metazoa; phylum Mollusca; class Bivalvia; order Lucinida; family Lucinidae; genus Anodontia; species Anodontia alba. The sequence goes on along the minus strand of OZ024821.1, from coordinate 81,771,735 downwards.
GCCTTTGATATTTAACCATCATGAGGCAATATGATAAGCGCAAGACCCAGGACCATAGTTCCAAGGTTAAGGTCACACTTACAAATGAAATGTAAAAAATGGGGTCTATTTTTTGTGTCGGGTCTATAACTTAGTTATTTCTTGATGGCTTTTAACATCACTTTGCAGTAATATTAACCATCATGAGACAATGTGTTGCAAACAAGACCCAGGTCCGTAGCTCCAGGGTCAAGGTCGCACTTAAGGGTCAAACATATAAACTTTTGTATTCACATTATGTCTGTTACACAACACTCATTTCTGTGTTCCATGTCATATAGCAGGGGCATCTGTGTCCTATGGACACAGTTCTAGTTCAAACTGTACTGGCTACCATACCCATATGTTTCATTCTTTAAAAATATTATTATAAGCTTGCTCAGAACAAATAGTCTGGGGCGTCCAACTGATATTGGCTTACAGTTGGGCAAGGCCTGCTATCCTTGTAGTGGGTAAGGGTAGAGGGGGAATGTTTTTATTTCTTCTGTTTCTTCACTTTCATTCCTGTTCCTCTTTCTTCCCTGTCCCTCTCTTTCATCTCCTCTACTCTCTCTTCTATCTCTTTTCTCCCTTTCTCTGGGAGACGACACAAAATGACCCTCAAGGGTTGACGTGTCGTTAAACCCCAACACAATCAATCAAAAACTCAGGTGAGCTACAGGACCGTTGGTCCTCTGGTTTAACCTAAAAGTATTGCTATTTTTCTTATTTCTGCACAAAAACATATGTTGTGGATACTCATTAGAAGTGCTTCTAATGATTACCCAGAAAATATGTGGAGAAATAAGATAGATGATCCAGCGCAAGACAAAACCTACAAAATGGCATGTGTGTCCAGGGAAGGCTCAGATCAGGCTGGGCATCTGAGCCAGCACATGACAAAACCTATGAAATGGCATGTGCAACCAGTCCAGTCTGATCAGAATCTTTGCTGTGCACTCATTGGGTAGCTAAGGACCCAAGCTTTCTTCATGCGGACAGCAAAGACTGATCAGACTGGACTGGTTGCACATGCCATTTCGTGCGGGCCCCCGTAGCCTAGTGGATAAGAGAGTTGACTCTTAATCCATTAGGTTTCTCACCGCTGTGGTTCGAGCCTCGCTCGGGTCATATGTGGGAAAGCCAAGTTCTGCTTACGGATGGTCAGGTGGTTTTTCTCCGGGTTCTCCGGTTTTCGCCCACCTTTGATGAACGATCGGCTCGATATAAGTGAAATATTCTTGAAAGGGCCGTAAAACCCAAATCAAAAAAAAAAAAAAAAAAAACATGCCATTTCGTAGGTTTTGTCATGTGCTGGCTCAGATTATTTTTTGGGTATGGCTCAGATTATTTTTTGGGTACTCTTATCTGGAGCTCTATATCATATATGAAATAGTATAGAACCTGCCCACGAAGTGCCACAATCAGAGAACATATCCTACCAATGACACCTAGAGAGAGTAAACAAACTTTGATGAATAGTACATATGTACTAAAACAACAATAGTCAATGCAACCAGCTCTCTCTTCCCCATCAAGGTGATATCAGTGCTAGACAGGACACACTGAAGACAACAAGAAGGCATTAACCCTTGTCCTGCTGAATAAATTAAGATGCCACACCCATTTATGATTTTCAGCCACAAATTACTTGATCCAGGGTGTTGATATAAATTCACATGCTTAATGGCAAATAGTGCAGATCCAGATCAGTTTGCTTCTTCAGAAGTCGGATATCCGGGTTCAGCAGGACAAGGGTTAAACACATTTCAAAAACATGCCTATTCGAATATACTGAAAACTTTACCACCAAAAAATGAAAATTTTCAGATAAAAAATTCTGATTTTTCATATTTCTGCTCAAAACGTAGATTGTGACCAATATTATGAGGTGGTTTTTATGAGTACCCTCAATTTATATTTTTGAGCAAAAAATAAGAAAAATAATGTATACCCCAGGGCCCAGTTGTTCAAAGTGTCATTAGCTTAACAAGCTTGTTAAGGGTCAAAATGTTAACTGTTTTAGTAAGTACAATATCTAATTTACAGGCATTTTTGCTGAAAAAATGTGAGTAGCTTTTGCAAATGCAATTCACTATAGTTTAAATTTGATAAAAGCACAACATGTCGTGGATTCTTCTGATTTGGAAGATATTGTTATCAGAAATGGAATTGCAAAGAAATATCCTTATTTAACTAGATTGAAGAGTTAATGGGTAAGCTGGAGAAGTGTGATGAAAGCTCTGTACAAGATCTGGAGAGTGAGAAAGAAGAATTACAGAAAGAAAAAGATGAGTTGTTTAAGAGGCTGGCTGACTTCGAGGAGAAATATAATCTCATGGAAACTAATTGTAAGTTACCTATTTTTCCACAGTTCTTAAAATATCTGTCGCAGTTGGAATTCACCTTATATTTATGGTGAATAGATAATTAGAAGATTTTCTACCATTTTAGCCAGCCTGTAGGAAAGTACAGTAGAGCTATAGTAGTCATCAGTGTGTCGGCATCAGCATTGGTGTTGGCATTGGTTAAAGTTTTTAGTTAAAGTTTTTCAAAGACTATCTCCTAAACCGCTGGATGGAAGTAGTTCATACTTGCCCTGATATTAGATATGGGGCTGAAGTTTTATGCTGTACCATCCTGACCCACATGACACGAACATAGAAAATTTATATTTCTAGCCAAAGCACAATTCAGGCCAGCTATGCTGTCCTGTGACTGCTCTTATTAACAAGAGAGAAAACATTTTCATGACTTTCTGTTTGCTTTCCTGTACCATTATTCCTTTTTGAAAGGGGTCTACTCTAAAAGGAAAGAATTTGCTCCCAGTGGGAGCAAATTCTTTGCTTTAAGAGTAGACAGCTTTTCAGATGGGACCAAAAACAATCTAGAGGTGTTCTCCCTTGAAAGAGTATCAGTTTCCATTAAAAGAAAAGCAGTTAAGTAATTAGTCTCTTAAGAATTTGACAGAACTGCCTCTTAGGTGGGAATAACCTGGCCCCTGGTTATAAAACTTCTTTCATGCTCAACTCAACTTGGCATGAAATTTGTCCTGCTTATAAATCCCAAATTACTAACAATTGCAAATTCTTTCTTGCTGCTGAGCATGAAAATTTCTCTGCTAATAAATATGAAAATGGCAAGTATTGTGGGGTTGGTATTTTCACATTTATAAGCTGAGAAATTTTCATTCTCGGCTAAGTTGAGCATGAAAAAAGTTTTATATTCTCGGGGCCTGGACACGAACATCTTGCACATAGTAGAACATATATATTAACCATTATTACGAAGTCTGGAGACCCCCTAAAGGGTAATTGGCAAACATTACTGACCCAGAACATGGCATCTGATCAAGTTTTCTTGCATACTGGGTAAGGATTTCCGCATTTTACACCAGTGCTAGCAAATCTTACAACACAGACCCTTATCTGTCTCATGAGAAAGATGAAAATCAAGAATTTCACGTGTTTGATATATACTGGTTGTATAGGACATCACAGTATGCCATCATTAAGTTTGATGTCACTGAACCTAATGACATCCCTAAAAGTCATGTGATTGTCTTCATATCATGGTGAATGTCTGCTGTCAAAGTGACTTCATTATCAAAAAACCCACTTTCAAAATGAAAGGTTTGCAAGAAAAAGAATCTGTCATGTGTGTAAGATAGGAAAAAATAGATAGAATAGATAGAAAAATCCCTCCCTCGGGATCACAGTCTGGCATCACTCGGCAAGCCTTATGATGCCAGACAGTAACCCTCAGGAAATTTTTTTCTATCTACCCCTTGCACCCATGATAGATTCTTATTCTCCTCTATTAGTAAATAATTTTGCTGTTTTTTTTTTCTCTAAATATCTAAATCTCAAAGCCTGACATACTAAAAATTGAAATTTGAATCTTCCAGTGTATAGTGTGAGTGGGGGGCAGTTTATTCAGTCTAAAATGGGATAAAAAAAAATATGTATTATGATCCAATTTACTGTCTTCTTCTTGAGTTATTACCAACTATAGACAAGGTTATTACTAGTGATACTCTAGATTCACTCCTGATTAATTTCTGATATTCTTACAGATGATGCTTTACAGAAAAAGTATGATGATGTAACAAGACCCCCACCTCCCCCGCCCCCACCACCTCCTCCACCAGTGAAACAGTCTGCTGGGTAAGTTATTCACAACATTTGTTGTTTACTAGTTACCACAAAAAGTTCTTGATACGCCATAAGTACCCAAAAAAAATTCAGGTAGTAAGATTGCTCTAGGTAAGTTTGATATTAGTGACCTACATCATAGCTCTAGATAATGTGCTTTTTAACTGAAATGGGGGTGGTTGGGGGTGGCAAGGGTGACGGGTATCTTACGTCACTGGGGCGTCCAACTGATATTGGCTTCCAGTTAGGCAAGGCCTGCTATCCTTTTAACAGACAAGGGTAGAGGGGGAATGTTTTTATTTCTTCTGTTTCTTCACTTTCATTCCTGTTCCGTTTTCTTCCCTGACCCTCTCTTTCATCTCCTCTACTATCTCTTCTATATCTTTTCTCCCTTTCTCTGGGAGAAGACACAAAATGACCCACAAGGGTTGATGTTTTGTTAAACCCCAACACAATCAATTTTTAACTGAAAAGTAATGATATTTTTCTTATTTCTCCACTTAAACCTATGTTGTGGTACTCATTAGAAGCGCCTCGATGTTGATAATGTTTTCCATATGCTGTACAACTTTTAAACCATTTAAGATTTCACCATGAAACTTTGTACACATGTAAAGCATCCTCTGACAATATGCAGAGCAACAGAACCATAACTGACAAAGCCCTTTTCAATGTACAGTTGACTCACATTATCTCGAATTCCAAGGGACTCACTGAAACACTTTGAGATATCCGTACCTCAACATATCAGAGTTGAGAGAGTGAGGAAGTTAATAAATTGAACAACCACATTTAACAAATGAATATGTAATTTGACTCCTGAAGTTAGAAATATATATATAAAATAATGTGGAAAAGAGGAGAAGTTGCTCCTTAGGAGCAATTTCTCCTCTTGTCCACATTATTTTGTTACCTGTTGTCATAGTTTCATGTTAAAACAGGGACCAAATTTTCACTTCGAGATAAGCCGTAATTCGAGATAAGTGGTAATTCGAAATAAGCGAGTTCGAGATAACGTGGTTCGACTGTATTGTATCATCTACTACTAAATATTCCAAGGCTCAGCAGAGCTCTTGTTGGGAAAATATTAGAAGGTACATAACATATTTTAACATCTTGTCAATCTATTTTTTTTGCTTCTTCTCCTGAACGGAATGGCCAGTTGACTTAAAACTTGGTAGGAAGCATCAGCTAAAATCGTTCCGATAAGATATCCAAGATGGCCGCATTGGCTGCCAGCTTGAAAATCTATTTTTCGCTTCTCCTCCTTAACTGAAAGGCCAGTTGACTTGAACCTTGGTAGGAAGCATCTGGGTGACTTGTAGATCAAAAATAGCTAAAATCGTTCTGATCGGAAATCCAAGATTGCCGCCATCTTAAAAACCTATTTTTCCCTTCTTCTCCTTAAATGAATGGCCAATTGACTGGAAACTTGGTAGGAAGCATCGGGGTGACTTGTAGCTAAAAAATAGGTAAAATTGTTCTGATCGGAGATCCAAGATGGCGGCCATGGCCGCTATCTTAGAAATCTATTTTGCACTCCTCCAGAACTGAAAGGCCAATTAACTCAAAACATGGTAGGAAGTATCTGGGTGACTTGTAGATTAAAAAATAGCTAAATTTGTTCTGATCAGAAATCCAATATGGCCCCCACAGTTGCAAGCTTGAAAATCTATTTTGAACTTCTGAACAATAAGGCCAACTGACTTGAAACTTGATAGGAAGTATGAGGGTGACTTGTAGATCAAACATTTCTATAATCATTCTGATGGGAAATCCAAGATGGTTGCCCTAGCAGCCATTTTGAAAATCTATTTTGAACTTTTTTATCCTGAACCAAAAGGCCAGTTGACTCGAAACTTCATTGGAAGTATCAAGGTGACTTGTAGATCAGAAATAGCTAAAATCATTCTGATTGGAAATCCAAGATGGCCACAATCTTGAAAATGTATTTTGAACTTCTTCTCTTGAACCAAAAGGTCAATTGACTAGAAACTTGTCTGGTAATCAGGTGAGCGATACAGGGCCATCCTGGCCCTCTTGTCATGTATTTTAGTGTCTGGTCTTGGCTGTCACTGGTTAGTTTTTATCATTCAAGATTAACTTGTGTGTGCACATGCATGATTGTTTGTGTGTGTGTATGTGTGTGTGTGTGTGTGTGTGTGTGTGTGTGTGTGTGTGTGTGTGTGTCTGTCTGTCTGTCTGTCTGTCTGTCTGTCTGTGTGTGTGTGTGTGTGTGTGTGTGTGTGTGTGTGTGTGTGTGTCTGTCTCTGTCTGTCTGTCTGTGTGGACTGACCCTAACTATTGACAGTCATAATTTAATTGAAATTATGCTTTTAATGTATAACAAACATGGCTATTATATTACTGTAGGGATTATTATAAATGTATACAGCAGTTTAAAAAAGTTATCAGTGTTGTTTCTTTTGCTTCAGATTTTTAAGTAAAATTCTAAAGTCAAAATCACCAAAGAAAAAGGAGGTAGATGCAAAATGTAAGTACCTGTTTCTATCGGCTATATTATTTCATTAACCCTTGTGTCCCTACAGACCAATACAGATACCTTTGCAAACAGTGCAGATCCAGATGAGACGGCTCATAATGAGCCACCTCATCTTGATCTATACTGCCAATCTATTATTGATTTTTGATTGAAACCCCTATTTGCAACAATGAATGTGTACAAATTCAGAGATGGAAGAGTCCATTTCATAATCTCAGGGGTGAAAGGGTTAATTGTACTCTGCCACATGATTGTGCTGGAGTGCCATGGAATGGACCATTGTTTGTCTGTCATACATATGTATAAATTTATTTTCTATGCAATAACTTCAGTTATTTATATTTTGTGTGTTTGTTTGAAACTGTTCAAACTTTACCTGTATTCATGAAGAAGATGTGGTTATATCCATGCAAATAAAGTTTAGGAGGGATATATAAGGGCCTGTTGACTAGCCATTATGTAACTTTTTAAAAGACAAGGGTGGTAAATGTTTTTTCATGTTTTTTTCCATGAAAAATGTTTGTTGTGGATACACATTATAATTGTCTTAACAGAGACAATGGAGTACCTACATTTTCAGGGAGAAATAAAACAGTATAATTCTTTGTCAAGAAGCAACAAAAGCGGGCCCCCGTAGCCTAGTGGATAGGAGAGTTGACTCTTAATCCATTAGGTTTCTCACTGCTGTGGTTCAAGCCTTATTAGGATCATATGCCAAATTCTGTATATGGATGGTCAGGTGTTTTTTCCCCGGGTTCTCCCATTTTCGCTCGATATAAATGAAATATTCTTGAAAAGGCCGTAAAACCCAAATAAAAAAAAAAAAGCAACAAAAGCATGCTCACACACACATGCACGCACACACAAACACACAAACACACACACACACACACACACACACTTATGAGAAAATATGTCCTCAGAAATATAAATATGGGCTCAGAAACATAATTCTTGTTTTCTGGACATGACAGAATTTTACCAGAGGAAACAAGAAAAACATTGGCAGCTTCATCTATTTAGCAGCTACAAGTCAGAAACAGAAAAAAAAGTACTTTGTAGATTCAGCCATCTAAGATGTATACCATGTGCCATTATGTTCATCGCATTTGTGGAACACTCCTTTGCAAAATAATAATCTTGGTCAATGGAAAGAAAAAAAAGAGTCAATTTACTGTATTTACCCTGAGTATTGGGACACCTTATCTACTTACCATACTTGTCCTAAAATTTGAAATAGTTCATTCCACCATTCTACTACCTGTTGATATGTCTAAAATATTGCTGTATGTATGACAAACAGTGTAGCCCCTGATTAGATGCTGCATGATACAGGGTCTAATCTGGGTCTACACAGTTTGCAAAGACCTATCTGTCCCAGTACTTAGGGTTTATACAGTAGTTTCTTAGGGCTGAATGGTTATATAGTTCATAAGTCCAGGGCCCAGTTGTTCAAAGCGTCGTTAGCTTAACAAGCTCGTTAAGGGTCATTTCGTTAACTGTTTTAGCGGATTCAATGTACAATATTCTGATATTTTTTGCTGAAAAAATGTGAGTAGCTTTTGCATTGCAAAAGCTACTCACATTTTTAACTTCATAATACATTAACCTATAGATAATGTGCTATTCTCTTCTGTTTTCACACCTTCCACAGAAAAAACGACCTTTCAGCCGTTAATTAAAGTCTTAAACCAGAAGGTCCCTTAGGCAGTTACCTGTGTGACGTAACTCTTCCCGCTCAATTGACCACGTGTCAGTTTCTTTTCTGTGGACAAAGAAATTCAACAAGGATTATTTACCTGTGATAGAAATTTGGATTATTTCTTTCCTCACGGATAAATGTCTGTATCCTTGTGTTTCTTTTGTTTATTTATCACTCCTTTCACTTTCTGTGTTATTATTTAAAATTTTCAATTTTCGATTTCATGTATTTTTTGACTGGTCTTTTTCCACATGCGTTTTCGCGATTCTCGCTATTCGGCACAACGCTCGTGCGTGATCGGTTCGATAGTCGTGTTTATATATGCAGAATATTTTTGTTCTTTTCGTTCCAGATTATTCAGCAATTACGATATGTTTTTCCTGGACTTTTATTTGCAGAGATCTTCAGTTGGCTAAAGATTCTCATGGTGGAGAAGCTGATTGTAAAGAACTTGTCAACCCTTGATGGGTTATAAGACAATTCTTTACTGATGGGAGCCCCACCCCATATGGCTATACTGCCGGGGTAAGACCCATCAAGGTGGCATCTTTGGGTACTTAGTATCCGATAAAGTCTAAGTCCACCAGTCACCAGTCACCAGTCATCCAGTCACCAGTCACCAGTCAACCAGGCACCAGTCAATCAGCTTCACCAGTCACCAGTCAACCAGGTGCCAGTCATCCAGTCACCAGTCACCAGTCAACCAGGCACCAGTCAATCAGCTTCACCAGTCACCAGTCAACCAGGTGCCAGTCAACCAGGCACCAGTCACCAGTCATCCAGGTGCCAGTCAACCAGGCACCAGTCATCAGTCATCAGTCAACCAGTCACCAGTCACTGGTCAACCAGGCACCAGTCAACTAGTCTCCAGTCAATAATTTAATTATTTTCTGGAAAGACCTAGTTTTTGACATATTTCACCGGACAAAATAGTTACGTATACTAACTTCTGGTCATTATGTCTAATTATTAAAATTTTTTTCACTGGGCAAAGTATCAGTAATATTTCTGATACTTATACCCGGTAATATTATTATATTATTTCTGATTTTTCACCAGGCAAACTTTTACAGAAAGTGTCTGGTCAAATTTTGCCTAATAATTAATTATCTTCGGGAAAAAGTTTCGAATACTTGTGCCCGCTCAGTTTTCATATATAATCTCCCTTTTTCATTGGACTAGAGTTACGAATACTACTATCCGATCAATTTGTCAAATTACTTGTAACTTTACCGGGCAACAGTTATGAATACTAGTGTCTGGTCATTATGTCGGGTAACTAGTGTCAAAATAATGATCACTAATTCCCGAACAATCTATTATCCTTCATAGAGCTCCATTCACGTTTAAGTCAATGGATATAGGTTATTAAGTGAAATACATAATAACTTTTCATACATAAAATTCTGTACAGTCTTTCCTGAATCAGACTAGAATCTTTAATATTCAATTGACTTATTATAGGTGTGTAATTCCATTAATATTTTAAATTAACATGTTTTATCTCTTTTATCCGCTAGAAAGAGTTAAACTTCCGACTATAACAAAATTTTTACCGGGCAGCAGTTCGTAGACTAGTGCCAGGTCATTCAAATTATGTTTTATCTCTTTCATTCGCTAGAAAGCGGTTAAATTCCGGCTCTAACTTCGTAGAGTAGTGCCAGGTCATTCTAACGAAATTCCACCGGGCAGTAGTTTCGTAGACTTTGTGTCGGATTACTAGTGTCCGAGTAGTAGTCACTAGTACTCGCTCAACATATATTTATTTATTAACCACTATAGACATGTATAGTCTTGGATTATAGGTTATTGAATGACAGCGATGGGTTCTAATACCTAGTAGCCACTTATATTGTTGAATTCTGTCCAGTCACTTTTGAACTTGACTTAAATTCTATATATATATTTATTATTGAAAATGAATTAAGAATTATCGGTTACGATCAAATTCGCAATTCATTCACTAAGTGTAAAAGATACTTCCAGCTATAATTATATCTCTTTTATTCGCTACAAAGAGATTAACTTCTTACATATTCACCTTATTCGGCTCTAGGGCAAAGGTGAACTATAAAACTATCGTTATTTATAAGAAGAAAAATATACACGAAATCTAAAAATTTTCTTCTTTCCTCCCCTGTTTTTCTTCTACATGCTCCGATATGTAATCAGCATGTAATCTAAGGAGTAAATTGACAAGAAAGTAGCAATTAATCTTTTCTACTTTCTATTAATTTTTCATTCTTAAGGTATCGGAAATTTACACCAACCAGATAAATAAATTAACAGTTTATTTATTTATTCGCTACCTCTCTAGATTACTACGATTTAAAATTCTAGTTGAGGTACATATTTTCCTTTTGCCTTTTCTACATGGAAAATAGTTGATCCGATAAGCTATTATTCTATTTTATACTATCTTTTGATTGATTATATAAGAGTCTAGGTCAATCGTGCTCTGTCTAAACTCTGCTATAAAATAATAAATAAGAAAAAAATCTTATATTTAGGCATAGATATAATTCGATACGTTCTTTACTTTGCCTGTTTTATTTTTTCTTCTGGATCATTTAAGACTACGATAGCAATATACCAGATATTTTTTGCCTCAGTAAGAATCTATTACGCCGAAGATTCTTCATATTGGAATAATAATTTTATTATGATTATAATTTCTAGACCCAATTAATCCTCGTATATTATAGGTCTACTTTATCTTATTGAGGAATAGTTTTGCTTCGACTATCTCTATACCTCTAATATTTTATTTATAACTAGAGTCCATGTCAATCAAAATTTTCTTGCACTTTGGTATTGACAATGGATACATATTTAGTAAAGGCATTAATTATTCAGTACGTGACAGATTATTATTGCCTAAATTAGATATTATATACAATACTTTCCTTTTGATATTTTTTTTTATTGACTTTGTAACTATTCAGAAACTGCCAAAGTCAATCATTTCCTTCCTCTAAACTTACCGAAGCTCTAGATTATGTTGATATATATTTTTGATATATGCTTAGAGGTTAATTAACGAGAGTTTACCTCATAATAGCAGATATTATTATATTTATATTAATCAATCTATAGTCTAGGCTTAGACAAAAGGGTAAACATCCTTAATTACGAGCCGGTAAAGAATTAAGACACACTTAATTATCTCTTTACCCCTTCTTTATGTTTACATTCGTTAAAGGGATCATAGTAATTCTCGCTAAGAGTTCAAGTTCAGTTTGCGAATAATCCAAAGATTAATATCTTGATTTCCAGTCCGCATCAAAAATGGTCTATATATATAGATAAATATCTTTTCCGAAACTGGATATTTATTTATTTTTCCACACAGTAAGTCATTTCAAGATGTTTCGATGATTTTGAAATGCACTGCTTCAATTTATAATATAAAATATGTTTATATTAACTTCACAACTTAGTAAGTGCTGCACCTACGTTCCTGGTCAGATCTTACTTTTGTGATACATTTTTGAACATACTGAAAGTTTTCTCCGATTATACATTCAGATTATTTGATAATTGTTGGAGATAATATATTATACCGATATTTATATATCTATCTTCATTATTTATCTTTCTCATCTTACGTTTAAATTAGATTGACCTTCTCGCTACGTTCCAGGTTTAAATCTAGCTAACATTGTGGACCAGTCACTTTTTTATTTCCTAAACAATATTTTAACATTTTTCTCAGTATTCAGAGCATAACGACTTCATGAATACTTGGAAATAATTCAATTCTACGCTTGTTAAACTAAGCCTAAAACAAGCCCTAGTTTTTTAGAATGGATATTATCCTTCGATTCAGTTCATGGAGATACATCCTTTTAGATCCCATTATCTCTATTTCAGTCATACAAAATTCTAATGACTAAGTACTCTTTTTCTACGTACGAATACAGAATATTGAGTCACTGTTGCTGCATATTGGTTAAAGATTAAACAAATTTTATCTTAAACCTATATGAGGTTAAATTAATTATTATCTCTTTCATATACATGTTTTTACCCTTCTGTCAGGGATCGTGGTAATAATATTATTACTCTCTATGGTTTACGCATAGATCTCGAGAGTATATATATATATTTTCTTCCTGAATTCATTTGCGAGTACGTAATTTGATATTTCAGGAATTACCAATGATGCAGACATAGATTTTATTCTATTAATATTCAATTCTAAAAATTTGATTGAATATTTATCTATAAAATTTCTGGGCAGTAATTTTATAGAGAGTTATATGTTTAATAATTCCTTGCTTAATAAATAGTTACGCTTAACCTTTTATTTATAGCAGGAATTTTGTTCCGTAGTATAATTTTAATTTAGTATTCATATATTTCTTACTATTCTTTAATATGCGTATAGAATAGTAATACTATCTCTTAACTTATAAATTAAGTGTTTTTTGAGATTATTAATCAGTATTATTGTATAATCTTTCTTCAGAGATTATCACACTATTACTTTTTCTCTGAGTCCTTCTCTTTTTATGAACATTTTGATTCGTATCAAAGTGGATTTTTTAACATTTCTTGATTTCCATGATTATTTACTCAGAAGTACTTTTCATGGCAACCTTCTGGTATAGAAAGATTCTATCCAGCTTATTTATTATTGCTTAATCTTATCAATACGGTAAGATTTAGCCAAACTATGACCGTCTTACAGTTTGCTGCGATCAACCTTATTCTTATGTCTCTTATTCTCTGTCAAACTCTTAAGTTATGATGTTGACAGTTTATTCTTTATTATTTTGTCAGGACATCAAACGCTTTTATATGTCTATGACAAAACTGATTATCAATGGTTTAGGTTGTTTTTTCTTCCCAGCAGTTATATGCAAACTCTGTATTATTTTATTGCTTGACTAAAAATTCGTAATACAATTAGTCTAGCAATAGTTTTAACCATTATGTTTGTCTATACCTTTTTCTTCTGATGGATAACTTAGTTATAGTTAAGTTAACTCCATCTACTTTTATTATCTCCCCTTCTTTAATTTGATCAAAGGGAAATAATTACACATTATGGTTATTTTAAGTCTGTGTCTGTTCATCGGAAACTGTCCTGTCGCTCCAATTAACAGAATCTAATTAGTTTATAATTCTAATAGCTTAGACTATTACAATTACATAGCTTCACATATCTAGAATTTTATCCAAAATATCTACATATGTCAGTTATCTATAGGAAACTCCACTGAGTAGACTTTTCCTTATTTATTCAAGACCCTACATAGACTACTTACAGTGTATGGTCTTGGCTTTTTGTTTTACAAAGTTTGTTTTGAAAATATTTCTATATTCCTAGCTTACTTTGCGATGGAATATTTATGTTATGTCTCAATGACTCCTTTTTCTTTTTGAAGCCAATTGTTATTTCCCAAAAAGAAAAAAGGGGGAGGGGGCCAATGTTAGGTCTCTTAGACTTAAGAACTGGCTTCCTCTAGAGTCTACTATTATATATAAGGTTGTTAGAGCATAACACCTTAAAGATATGCTTTTGTGAATCTAGATCATTCTTTCTATTAAATATAGAATTAGAATGTATCTGATTCCTTTGAGTTTCCTGAGTCTTAACCAGAAGTGGTGAGATATTATTGGTGTTAGAATTAGGAGAGCACCTCCCTCCTATTCTGCAAATTCTAGCACATTATCTATAGGTTAATGTATTATGAAGTTAAAATGAAGTTTTTTAAAAGTAAAACATATTTTAACGAGTAATACTTAACCTATAGATAATCAATTATCTCCCTCCGCCCACCCTCGCTTATCTCTCCTAATTGTGTCTATTGTTTTACACATAAAAGAAACTGACACGTGGTCAATTGAGCGGGAAGAGTTACGTCACACAGGTAACTGCCTAAGGGACCTTCTGGTTTAAGACTTTAATTAACGACTGAAAGGTTGTTTTTTCTGTGGAAGGTGTGAAAACAGAAGAGAATAGCACATTATCTATAGGTTAAGTATTACTCGTTAAAATATGTTTTACTTTTAAAAAACTTCATTTTTCAGCAAAAAATTTCAGCATATTTGCATATCGCTTGATGTAAATTTTAACGAATCGTTAGCTAACGACATCATTAGTTTTGAACAACTGGGCCCAGATAAAATGATAGTTGTGGTGGAAATGTTTTGCACCAAAACAAATATGTGGGTACTCATTGGAATTGCCTCAAAAATCAAATGAGTGATAACTTATTGGAATTGACTCTGTGAGGCAATTCCAATAAGTTATCACACATTTGTTTTGGTGCAAAAGTAATAGAAATATATTATTTTCCAAATCCTCTTACCTGGAGCTGTGTTATTTTGAATTTTCAGTAAAAGTGGGTGGAGCTAATGTGAGCACAGACTATAATAAAGCTCTGGAAGAGATGATGGACAAGATTAAAAGAGGACAATCACTACGACCAGTGTTAAAACCAGTGCCAAAGGTATACAAATTAGAGCAAGGATAATATTAAACAAGTTCTTATTGGACGAGGGATGTTCGAAATGAATTGCTTATTGTCCTCTAGCTCGATATCCACGTGGGGCACGATAAAAACCAATACATACCTGTATAGGGTTATTCAATATCTACACAATGGTGTATAAATGTACATGTTAGACTAAGTGTAAGACATAAAATTTGCCATTTGAATACACGCAGTCATTGACCACTGCAGTAAAAATGGTTGGTAGAAGCGTCGACAAAAAAGATGAAATACGGGTTTACATCAAAGCTCGCTCAAAACTTGATTGTTCTTTGAAGAAGCTGATGACTGAAATTTCTACTGCTTTTGGACCTTCTTGTGTGTCTTATGACACAGTTCTGCGGTGGAAAAAGAAATTTGAGTCTGGTGTAGAGTCCATCAAAAATGCACCGAAATCAGGTAGGCCAAAAGCTGCATCTCGTAAAGAAATCGTTTCCAAAATAAAGGAAATCATTAAAGGAGATGCCAGATTTACAGTTCGTGATATTGCACGAAAGGTAGGCATATCACTATCAACAGTTCACCTTATTTTGAAGAAGCATTTGAAAGTCTGAAATATTTCTGCTAGATGGGTGCCACATCTGTTGACTGACGAGCAAAAGAGGCAACGGGTTAAAGTGGCCAAAAAGCTGCTTCAAATGTTCCCAAAATATGACAAAAAGCAGTTTGCCAATATCGTCACAGGTGATGAAACCTGGGTCCATTATTTTGAGCCCGTCAGAAAGGTTAGCAATAAGATCTGGGCCACTAAACACAGCAAACGCCCAATAATTGCCAAACGTTCTTTGAGTACAAAGAAGGTTTTGTATGGAATCTTCTTCTCTGGTGAAGGAGTCGCAATAAAAGTGCCAGTGAAAAAGGGCAAAAGCATAACCGGAAAGTACTACAAAGACGTAGTACTGAAGAAACTGAAAAAGTATTATCAGAAACCACGCCCTGCCACTGGTTTTAAATATGTCCGTCTTGTACATGACAATGCTCCAGCTCATACCTCCGCAATAGTTACGGCGTTTTTGAAGAAAGAAAAAGTAACTGTTTTGCCTCACCCCCGTATTCCCCAGACCTTGCCCCATGTGATTTCTTTTTGTTTCCGAAATTGAAAGCATTCCTTGCTGGGCGGAAATACCAGTCCCGACAGGCACTTGGATCTGCCATTCATCAGTACCTTATTACTGTGCCCAAACCAGTGTACCGTGACGCCTTCAAGAAGTGGAAACATCGGCTGAAACTTTGCATTTCTAGCCATGGGGAGTACTTCGAGGGCATGAAATGAGTACTTTTGGGCTAACTTGAAATTTGAAGTCTCCGGATAGAAATAAGCAATTCATTTCGAACATCCCTCGTATACTAGGTAAAGCAAATGGGCCCATATCATCCTGTACAGCCATTATGTTTGTATTTCACACACACCATTAAGATTCTACATTTTGAGTTGATTTACTGTTAATCAAATATAAAGGTATTCTTAGCTCTGTTAACAGCCCTAAGAATTGTACCAAGTTTTATTATGATGTTATCCCTTAGGATAAAGAACCACAAGTGATAGAAAGGTAATGCTTTACCTTATTCTTCAAAAATTTGAATCATTTGATGTTGTTTGATATTTATGTATGTATTGTTATAGCTTTTACCATGTTGTTGCACATATATGGTGTACATTACAAGAAAAGGATCTTTATGCCATATCAGTGGACGCTGTAGAATATATCAACGGGGAAGACACTGATCAGTATGCACAATGCACAGCTAGACTGGCTTTTGCTGTTTACATTGATGCTCACATGGTAAAAAGGCCTTATGTCATAGGCCAACATTGAAGGTCATAATGAGTGTGCCCATCAGTGCAGTTTGATCTGGACATTCTCTGTCATCGACATATACTACAGTATCCATTGATTGTGTAAGCGGACAATGAAGGCCCAGATCAGCCTGCGCAGATGATCAGCCTGCACATCTGCGCAGGCTGATCAGGGACTGCATTTTCCGCAGATTGCATAAGGGCCCTTTTCCTGCATTGCGCCTCATATGGCATGACATAAAGTTCATTTTCATGCATTGTACATTGTTATGTACTATGTTGACAGGTTTTAATGGTTAGTATGTTGCTGGGTAAAAATTGAAGCAGATGACATTTGAAATGTTTATCTAATTTTTCCCAGAAAACTAACTTAACTTTTCATGCAGATTGTCTCATACTGATTTTTCCAAGAAAAGCGGCTTTATTTCATGCAAATTGTTAGGAGACAATTTGCATGAAATGTCAAAGCCTGTTTTCTGGGAATAATAAGAAAAATATCGTCACTTTATGGTTTGCTGATATTGCCCAGAGAATGGTAAAGGTTAATGATCTGTTGGGTTTTCTTTTACTCTCCGCAGAATAGTTGGTACTTTTTTTTTTTTTTTTTGTTGATACACCACAACCTCTTTATAACACTATTGTTGGGGTTCATAGATAGACCGGGTTAGTTAAACAACTGTGTTATATCCAAACCAAAATGTATAGATTATTATCGCACCTGCTTGTAGCAGGGTGCAATATAGGCGTCCCATTTTCCGTCCGTCAGTCCGTCTGTCAACATTTATGTCGACGTTCGACATTTATGTCAAAGTTAGTATTCTAATCAACTACAAGACCAAACAACCATCAAACCTTGCATGAAACATCTCCCTGACCTCCCGACTTTGCGACATTTCCATTCGTCTGTCTGTTCGTCTGTCAGTCTGTTAGCAGTTCTGTTGTGTCGAAGTTTGACATTTATGTCAAAGTTAGTATTCTAATCAACTACAAGACTAAACAACCATCAAACCTTGTATGAAACATCTCCCTGACCTCCTGACTTTGCGACATAGGTGCCCGCTTTTCCATTCCTCTGTCCGTACGTCCGTCCGTCTGTCTGTTAACAGTTCTGTTATGTCCAAGTTCGACATTTACGTCAAAGTTAGTATTCTAATCAACTACAATTCTACAACAACCATCATACCTTGCATGACACATCTCCCTGACCTCCTGACTTGGCAGGTATGTTGACCCAGTGACCTTGACCTATATTTTGCACTCCATTGACTTTGACACAATTTACGTTGACGTTCCAGATCTTCTCAACTATAAGGCCTACAACTACCAAACCTTGCATAGTGCTTCTCCTAGATGTACTGACTTGGCAGGTACCTTGACTTGGTGACCTTGACCTATATTTTGCGCTCCAGTGATTTTGACATATTTTGCGTCGACGTTCGATATCTCCTCAACCTTGCAAAGTGCTTCTTCTCAGTGTACTGACTTGGCAGATACATTGACCTGGTGACCTTGACCTATATTTTGTCTGCAGTGACTTTGACATAATTTACGTAAACGTTCCAGATCTCCTCAAGTTTAAGACCTCTAGCCACCAAACCTTGCATAGTGCTTCTCCTAGATGTACTGACTCGGCAGGTATCTTGACTCGGTGACCTTGACCTATATTTTGCGCTCCAGTGCCTTTTACACATTTTACGTCAACGTTCAATATCTCCTCAACTATAAGGCCTACAACCATCAAACCTTGCATAGTGCTTCTCCTCAATGTACGGACTCTGCAGGTACCTTGACTGGGTGACCTTGACCTATATTTCGCGCTCCATTGACTTTTACACCTTTTATGTCACCCTTCCATATGTCCTCAACTGTAAGGCCTTCAACCACCAAACCTTATATAGCACTTCTTCTCGATGTACTGACTCGACAGGTACCTTGACCTGGTGACCTTGACCTATATTGTGCACTCCAGTGACTTTGACACATTTTATGTTGATGTTCGGTATCTCCTCAAATATAAGACCTACGACCACTAAACCTTGCATAGTGCTTCACCTCATTGAACTGGCTTGGCAGGTACCTTGACCCGGTGACCTTGACCTATATTTGACAAATTTTACGTTGATGTTTGATAACTCCTCAACTATAAGGCCTACAACCACCATACCTTGCATTGTGCTTCTCCTTGATGTACTGAATTAGCAGGTACCTTGACCCATGACCTTGACCTATATTTCATGCTCCAGTGACTTTTACACATTTTATGTCAACGTTCCATTATCATTGGGCTGTATGATACGAAAAGTCAGTGCTGAAGATATAGCCATTAGAGGGAATGGCCATTAGCCATTAGAGGGAATGGGACTGGCCTGGAATATATGTGCCCCACTAGGCACTTTGTCTACATTTTTTTCAACCCAGTTTTCCAAGTAAGCACTGCTAAGAATGAAATAAACTTATTTAATAACCACGTTCTGATCGTGGCTCCTGTGACTTCTGCCCCAGCAGGTGCGATGACGCCTTCCGCGGAATTCTTGTGTTGAAAAATGACCATTCATGGTCATTTTTCAATATAATCTATTCTTTTTTGGGATCCATCTTTGAACCGTGTTATAATGAACCGTGTTATAAAGAGGTCAGTGTGTAATGTTGTGCTTTTATGCTTAGTTTTTGTCATTGATCTTTCATTTTGTTTACATTAGTAAAACTGATGCTTTCTTCATCATGACTAAACATGTTTATGCCTATAAGACTAAATTTTCAGTTAGACAAGTTTCAGTAAGATGAAGTTTATAGTGTGTCAGAAGTATTGTTAAGACTGAATTTGCATAACTGTAAGGATTCAGTAAGTCATTTTGGTATAATGTAACAATAAGATTTGTTTCACTTAGTCTGATGTTTAGCAACAACTGAAGTTTCAGGAAGACTCAGTTTTGGTAAGACTTAAAGTTTCAATAAGACTGACATTTGATAAAGTTTCAATATAAGATTTAAATTTAGTAATTGCTTTCTCACTGTGGTCTCAGTACATGTATTTCCTGAGTGTGTTTCAATGCAGCACTAACCCATTGTAGTCTGGATATCCTTAAAAGGGTAATTGGCAAACAGTGCAGATCCAGATCACCACTGTTTGCAAATAGTTTAGCCATTTTTCTGGAGGAATATCTAAATCTCGTAGTGGGACGTATCTAAAACTGAAATTGGATTCCAATAGATAGTGTGGGGGAGTCTATTCAGTCTACAATGGGTCAGTCAGCAGTACCCCTGTGATCAGACCTTTATATTTACCATAAATACATGTATATGGACAGAAATACCTGAACAAACAGTATAGACCACAATTAGTGTTTCTAAGGAGCAGTCTAATCAGGGTTCCCACAGTTGTCATTCTGCCAACATTTTATGATCTGACAGTGAAATTAATTTATTTAGAACAAGTATGGTAAAAGGCATTAGTGTTGAATGTTTAGATTGATTGTGGTATGTATGCAGGTCTTATGATCACAGATACATGTTTGTCTGATGTGGGTATTGTGGCTTTAATTTCTTGTTTAACCAGTGTTTTACCTCAGCTAAGCTGGACAAGATTTCATTTTGTAAGTGATAATACTCATAGCTCAAGATAAGGTGTTTATTTAAAAAAAAAAAAAAAATATAAAAAAAAAAAAAAAAAAATTATTTCTCCATGAAAACATATGTTATGGGTACATATTAGAAAAGTCTTATCGAGGTGTTTCTAATGAGTACCACAACATAAACATACATTGTGGGTACTAATAAGAAGCGCCTCAACAAGGCATTTTAATGAGTACCCACGACATGTTCTCATGTAGGAATAAGAAAAATATTAACGCTTGTCCTGCTGAACCTGTATATACCCTTCCTTTGCAAACAGTGTAGATCCAGATCACTTGGCTTCTAAGAAGCCAGCTGATCTGGATCTACTTTGTTTGCCATTAAGTATGTGAATTTATAGCAACAATCCGGATCAAGTAATCTGATTGGTTGAAAATTAGAAGTGTGTGTGGCATCTTAATTTATTCAGCATGACAAGGGTTAATCTTGATACCTGTTTTATCTAGAGCTATGTTACTGGTGTTTTTCTCCCTGAAAACATGAGCCACAATATCAGAAAAAGTATCTTTGGACATGTGTGCCCAACAAACATTTATGTTAGCCTTCATATTCACGCAGGGACATAGGCATTACTTTCTGGCATTGTCATTAGCGTTGGCATTGTCTGTGTCAACAATATTTAGTCTGTGTTTAGCTCCATTTCTCAAACACCAAGGCTTCTAGGCTAATAAAACCATACACACATCAGCCATGATAAATTCTGCTCACATTCATTGACTGTTACTGACCTTGACCTATTTTCTATGCTTAGCTGGACAGTGTTTAGTATGTGCTTTTGCTCCAATTTTAAGTCTGTGTTCAGCTCCTTTTCTCAACACCAAGACTTCTAGGCTAATGAAACTTCAAACACACATCCACCATGAGGCTATCTGCCCACTGCCATCAACCTTACTGACCTTGATCTACTTTTCACACACGGCTGAACAATGTTTAGTATGTGTGTTTAGTTCCATGTCTGGAACACTGAGGCATCTACACTAACGACACCTCAAACAAACTTTCGCCCTGACACACCCTATCCACTGCCATTGACTGTTACTGACCTTGACCTACTTTTCATGATTGGCTGAACAGTGTTTAGTCAATGCATTTAGCTCAGTTTCTCGAACACAGAGGCCTTAACACTAATGAAACATATACACACCTCCACCATGATGCACTCTGCCCACTGCCATTGACCATTTCTGAGCTTTGCCTACTTTTCAAGTTTCACTAAACAATGTAAAGTTTGTGAGGTTTGCTCCATTTCTCAAACACCTAGGGCCGGCCTCGGTGGCTCAGTTGGATGCGCCGTCCGACTGGAGACCAGGAGGTTGAGGGTTAAACCCCCACCGAGGTCGGCAACATTCTTTCGTGGAGATTGATCATGAAATATTTTCTACGGTCATTCTCTCCTTTCCGCTGATTCAAGAAGGGCAGTTGTCAGTTTCTGGTGAAAGAATGTGCACAATACTGGTTAACCGCTTAGAGGACTAAGCCTGCCCAGTAAACGTGTGGTTAGGTAAACTGACTGCGCTCGATATGACCCCATTGGGTTGACTGGGCCGTAAAACCTCAACACAAACAAACAATCAAACACCTAGGCCTCTTTGCTAATGAAACTTCATAGACACATTTGCCATGACACACTCTGCCTACTACCATGGATTGTGACTGACCATGACCTACTTTTCATACTTGGCTTAACAATGTTTAGTCAGTGAATTTCAGGAACACCGAGGCCTCTATACTGATGAAACTTGGTACACACATCCACCATGACACACTCTGCCCACTTTTTCAGTTGTTACTGACCTTGTCCAACTTTTCAGTCTTGGCTGAACAAAATTATGTCTGTGCATTTAGCTCCATTTATGGAACACTGATGCCTATACGCTAATGAAACTTCACACAGACATCTGCCATGACACAGCCTGCCACTGCTATCAACCATTACTGACCTCGACCTCCTTGTTTGACTGAACAATGTTTAGTCTATGTGTTTAGCTTCGTTTCTCAAATAATTAGGCCTCTGTGCTAATGTAACTTCATAAATACATCCTTCATGACTTGGCTGAACAGTGTTTTGTCTGTGCATTTAGCTCCATTTCCTGAACAGTCAGGCCTATAGGCTAATGAAACTTCATACACACATCCACCATGATGCCCCCCAGTCCAATGCTGTAGACTATTATTGACCTTGACCTCTTTATACGCTTGGCTGAACAAATGTGCATTTAGCTCCGTTTTTTGAACACCACCAGCAGTCACGAAATAACCATTTGGCATTTTTTTTTTATTTTATGTTGTGGCTCTCATTGGTAAGATGATTCTAATCATGTATGACTATGTTTTCATGGAGAAATAGATGCTAGTTTTCTGAACCCGTTGCTTATCTTTGCCTCTGTGATCTCCTTAATCTCTTCCTGTGTCTCTCGTTTTATTGTTAGGAAACAGATGATAAAGACAAGCCACAGTTTACATTTGCTCTAAGATCTCGGAGTTTTGATGATGTGGACAGCAAGGTGAATCAAACAGTATTGTTTGTAATGTTTCTTAACACTTAGCATGCTGGGTAAAAATTTCAGCTGACGACAATTTAAAATATGTACTCTTATTTTTCCCAGAAAATAGGCTTTGACATTTTATGCAAATTGTCTTTGTAGGAGATGATTTGCATGAATTGTCAAAGCCTATTTTCTGGGAAAAATAAGAAAAATATCATAAATTTGTCATCTGCTGGATTAGCCCATATAGAGATAAAGGTTAGTGCTGTTCAGGTGGGTGAGTAGGGTAAGAGGGAACGTAATGGAAGAAAAACAAACAACATTTATTTTAGGCCCTGACAGGCCTCCAACACTCTTCAAAACTCTATGTTTTACAGACAACTGTGCAGATTTTGTTAGTCTGAGCAGATGATAGGTCTGGATAAGGTGTTTTCTTTCATCCAAAATGTGATGAAATTTTTTGTTATTTCTCTATGAATATACATGTTTTGGGTATGCATTGGAAGGGCTTCTAGTAAGTACCCACAACACAAGTTTTTGTGGATTAGTAAGAAAAATGTCTACTTGGATACTCCACTTATCTGGAGACATGAACTGCGCATGTTGACTTGGAATCAGTTCTATTCTGGTACAAAAAATACTTGTTTTCCAGCAGTATAATTCCTTTATGAAGTAACTTTTATTTTTCTTGTTGCTAAAAGTCTAGATGTTGAAGTCCATTGTAATGAAATATAACATTTTCCAGTTTCTGTTTGTCATAATATTTTCCTGTTTCTGTTTGTTTCAGAGTTTAAGTGGTACTGAGGAGACTGGTGGTGCCATGGCAGAGCTGCATCACCTTATGGTAAGGCTTTTCAAATACATATTTACCCTAAATATTTGGACAGACAGCCCTGAGCAAATAATGTAGACCCTGATCAGATGCTGCAGAATGCAGCATCTGATCAGGGTCTACACTGTTTGCCACTCACCCAACAGTTTTTAGACACATAAACAGGTAATATAAAAATGGACTTGCACAAATGATATGACAAATTTTGTAAGGAGTTAAGGTGTCCCAGTATTTCAAGTACTTAACCCTTGACCTGCTGAATAAATTAAGATGCCATGCCTACCTCTAATTTTCAGCCAATCAGAGTACTTGATCCAGGTTGTTGATACAAATCCAAATACTGAATGGCAGACAGTGCAGATCCAGATCAGTTGGCTTCTTCAGAAGCCAACTGATCTGGATCTACATTGTTTGCAGAGGCAGGACATATCTGGGTTCAGCAGGACTAGGGTTAAGGTATAACCCAAGTTTTCCACATCAGCAGCCACTTTTGCTATTGACTTTTCACTTGATCATAGCTCCAGATAATACTCTTATCCCTTTAAGGGGACCAGATATACTTGGAAGATTTTCAGCCAGTTTTACGGAGACAATTTTTGGCTTCTTGTTTGCTGATAAGGTAAATTGCAGCTGATACAGTGTTAGCAGACCAGTTTTATGTGATATACAGGTGCATCCCATTATCTCGAACTTGCTTATCTCGAAAGCACCACTTATGTCGAGGTAATCTTCCATTCCCGAACAGTTTCTCTACATTTTATTGCATTTCGACCCCGTTTGTGTCAAACTTGGTTAACATGAAGACTCTGCTATATTAAAGTGATTTTCTATTCCCGATAAGCAGTTTTATATTATTTTACCACCCTTTGTGTCAAAGTCAAAATTTGTCGGCCAAAGAGGGGCCTTGCTTTGTTTGTCAGTCACTTACGGCCGCATAATTTCCTTACTTCTGTGTTACAAAAGTCTAACAATTTGGTTGACAAACAAAGTAATTTATCTTTAAATCATCGAATAACAGCCTTTAATTGAGCTCACATTAATTCATTATTGCGAATGATGTCCGATTAAAACATGTAAAGGATGCCGACATATTGTTTACTGGTCAGCTGTTGTGTAGACTAATGACCTTGATTATGTGTATACGTCACAGACAAGGTACGTTCGACTAGAACCTCCAAGCAGTTAGCGGTGACTTTCAATTTTTATAGACTGAGCACTTTAAGCGTATTCTTTTGATGGGAGCGATTATAAACATTCTTTAATTTCTGTTGCAAAAGTCTCAAAATAAGTGTCATAAATGAGTAACTCAAACAGAGGATATTTAATGGGGTGTGGGATCAGTGGGGGGAGGGGGTGGGGGTGGGGTGTGCGGGGTGATATTTAGATCGGTGAACATGTGGACAGCAAGACAAATAACAGACTGTGGATGTGCAGGCTAATCTGACTCAGCTAGCCACACTTGCAATAGTGTAGGAATTTTTGTGGTCCTGCTCTGTCACAATGGACATACAGTATTACAGTGTAATATGCTACTACAATCTGCGTGTTTTATGCATGTGGTTGCTTCCCTATAAATGTATGTTCTGGTACGTGTAGATTGTTTTGTTGTTTGTTAAAATGTTTTACTTTTAAAATGGAAATAAAACAAAATCAACTGATTTTTCTTATGTCTTTATTCCAATCCCGTTTTCAGTAGAAACAGTATGACTATGTGCACATGTACTTCCGTACAGAAACGTACATGTACGTTGTAGAAATGCTGATTCTACCAAAGTGCTCAGTTTGTACATGTATATTGGTGACGTCACAATTTGCTTATCTCGAACCTCGGATAACTCGAAGCATTTTCTGAATTCCCTTGGACTTCGACATATCGAGGTTAAACTGTAATAGGTCGGAGTGGAATACTGTTGTCAGCTTTGAAAATAAGTTCAGTTTTATCAGATATGACAAGTATGACAAGCTTAAAAACAGGGCCCAGTTGTTCAAAGCTAACGATGTCGTTAGTTAACGATTCGTTAAAATTTAAATCAAGCGATACACAAATATGCTGAAATTTTTTGCTGAAAAAATGTGAGTAGCTTTTGCAGTGCAAAAGCTACTCACATTTTTTCAGCAAAAAATATCAGAATATTGCACATTGAATCCGCTAAAACAGTTAACGAAATGACCCTTAACGAGCTCGTTAAGCTAACGACGGTTTGAACAACTGGGCCCAGATCGTTAATAGATGACTGAACCAAAAAGAGCATTGAGTATTAGTAGTGATTTGAAGAATTAGGAAAATATATGAAGTAAACATGATATATTAGCAGACAATTGAAGTCATAAATACATAAGAAAAAGACAAGTGCATGCATATACTTACCTCTTTCTTCATGTTTTTCCATTGAATTGAAATGATCTGACATAATTATAACCCTGCATCCCTCGCCCAGCAAACTTTGAGATGCGTTGTATTGTTTTCATGTCTGTCCATCCATGTGTCTGTCATCTATGACTGTTTTCTTCCCTAATATCTTGAAAACACGTTAATGGATATTCATCAATTTCTGCAGACACATTGATATCAATAAGGTGCACCTACATAAGAAAAGGTAAGGTTGATGGGCCAATTCTTTTAGAGTTATTGCCCTTGGTAAAATTTTGTAATGCAGTAAAACGTTTGTGTGCACATGATCTCTTAACCAGTGTCTGGAATTTGACAAATTTTGCTCAGCTACTCCGTTAGGACAGGGGAAAGAAATGATAAGATTATGGTGACCTTGATCTTATTTTCAAGGTCATTATATTATAAAGGCTCTAAAAGTGAGCTGTGTATGCACTCTTATCTCATGAATCAGTAGATGGACTTTGACCAAACTAGCGCAGATACATCACTGGGATTGGGGAAAAAAGTGATTAGATTTTGATCACCTTTATCTCATCATACGCCCGTTTGAAAAACTGGACGTATTATGTTACGGGGTATGGCGTCCGTCCGTAAACTTTTTCGTTTCCGGCTAACTCCTCCTACAGTTTACATCTGATCAAGCTGAAACTTGGTATATAGTTAGACATGATGTAGCGCAGCGCATGTTATTTTGGGGTTACAGTCCACCAAATGTTTGCAGAGTTATGCCCCTTAGAAAATTTCTGTAAACTTTTCATTTCCCGTTAACTCTTCCTACATTTTACATCCAATCAAGCTGAAACTTCATATATAGTTAGACCATGATGTGGAGCAGCGCATATTGTTTCGAGGTTACAGTCCACCAAATATTAGCACTGTTATGCCCCATTGAAAATTTCATTTGACTTCGTTTCTGGCTAACTCCTACAGTTTACATCCGATAAAGCTGAAACTTGATTTGTAGTTAGACCATGATGTAGAGCAGCGCATATTGTTTCAAGGTTACAGTCCACCAAATATTAGCAGAGTCATATCCCTTTGAAGATTTCTATTAATTTTTCTTTTCTGGCTAAATCCTCCTACAGTTTACATCCAATCAAGCTGAAACTTCATGTACAGTTAGACCATGATGTGCAGCGCATATTGTTTCGCGGTTACAGTCCACCAAATATTAGCAGAGTTATGCCCCTTTGAAAATTTCAGTAAACTTTTCATTCCCGGCTAAATGCTCCTACAGTTTACATCCTATCAAGCTGAAATTTTATTTTTAGTTAGACCATGATGTGGAGTAGCGCATATTGTTTTAAGGTTTACAGTCCACCAAATATTAGCAGAGTTAAACCGCATTGAAAATTTCTACTAAATTTCTATTAATTTTTTGTTTCTGGCTAAACCCTTCTATAGTTTACATCCGATCAAGCTGAAACTTCATAAATAGTTACACTATGATGTGGCGCAGCACATAATATTTCGAGGTTACAGTGCACCAAATTTTTGCAGATTAATGCCCCTTTGAAAGTTTTTTGTAAACTTTTCGCAGCATATTGTTTAGAGGTAATAGTGTGCAAATTTTATTTTACAGTAGGTATATTTTTTGCAAATAACTAAAGTTTTGGTCATATGGGCAAGATATTGATTTTTTTTTCTTCTTTTATTAGATTTGCAAGGAAAGGTTGCCATTATTAAATCTTTATGAATACATAATTCTTTTTGGATTTTTTTTTTTTTTTTTAATACTCTTCTGATTTGGCTCCCTTGAAGAACAAAAATAAAATCAGTATTAAACAAGTTAAAGGTTTACAAAAAAATTTCTTGCAGCATTTTTTTTTTTTTTTGGTTGTTTATTAGCTCACCTGAGCTCTGCTCAGGATGAGCTATTGTGATCACTTTTCGTCCGTCGTTCGTCCGTCCGTCCGTTAACATTTTCAAACGACTTCTCCTCTGAAGCCGCTGAGTCAATTTTGCTCAAATTTCATATGGAGCCTCCTTAGGGTGGGGGAAAGAACTATTGCTAAAATGGTCACGGTTTGTTGACCAAGATGGCCGCCACGCCCATATATGGTAAAAACCTTTAAAAATCTTCTCCTCCAGAACCGAGAATGCCTTTGGGCTGAACCTTTGCAGGAATCATCGGGGACGGGAGGTCTACCAAAATTGCTAAAAGAATTGTCGTACGTTGACGTTTGACCTTTTTACGGCAAGGTCAAGTTTGCTTCCTTTTGCATTTGTATGGGAAAAACCTTTAAAAATCTTCTTCTCCAAAACCGAGCATGCCTTATGGCTGAATCTTTGCATATATCTTTAGGAACAGGAGGGCTACCAAAATTGCTAAAATAATGGTTGTACATTGACATTTGACCTTTTTACGGTAAGGTCAATTTTGCTTCCTTATGCATTTGTATGGGAAAAATGTTCAGAATTTCAAACAACTTCTCCTCTGGAGCCTCTGGGCCAATTTTGCTCAAATTTCATATGGAGCCTCCTTAGGTAGGGGGAACAAAAGATTGCTAAAATGGTCACGGTTCGTTGACCAAGATGGCCGCCATGCCCATATATGGTAAAAACCTTTAAAAATCTTCTTCTCTAAAACCGAGGATGCTTTGGGGCTGAATGTTTGCATAAATCATCGGGGACAGGGGGTCTACCAAAGTTGCTAAAATAATGGTCATACATTGACATTTGACCTTTTTACGGCAAGGTCAAGTTTTCTTCCTTATGCATTTGTATGGGAAAAAACATTTAAAAATCTTATTCTCCAAAACCGAGGATGGCTTGTTGCTGAATCTTTGCATATATCATCTGGAAGGGGCGGTCTACCAAAGTTGCTAAAATAATAGTCATACATTGACATTTAACCTTTTTACGACGAGGTCAAGTTTGCTTCTGTATGCATTTGTATGGGCCCCATACATTTGTATGGAAAAAATGTTGATAATTTCAAATGGCTTTTCCTCTGAAGCCTCCAGGCCAGTGTTGCTCAAATTTCATGCGGAGCCTCCGTGGGCAGGAGAATGAAAGATTGCTAAAATGGGTATGGACCATTGATCAAAATGGCTGCCATGCCCATATATGGTAAAAACCTTTAAAAATCTTCTTCTCCATAACCAAATAAGCCCTGGGTCCTAATCTTTGCACAAATTATGGGGGACAGGAGATCTACCAAAATTGCTAAAATGATGGTTCTATGTTGACATTTGACCTTTTTACCTCCAAGGTCAAATTTGTTTCCCCATTTGTATGGGCCTTATACCTTTATATTGAAAGTATTGAAGTGACTTGTAGATCAACAGTAGTTAAAATTGTTCTGATTGGAAACCTAAGATGGCTATCATCTGGTTTATATTTATAATATTTCCCTGCCACTGTGCTGTTTACATGTATAAAATCATGATTCTTCAGAAACCATTTAGCCAATTTCCACCAAATTTCACATTGATCCTTCTGTTGAAATGTGATTGATAGTTTATTCAAATGATCATGCTCCATTGACTGTCAGGCCCATACAGTAAAACCTGTCATAGCGGTCACCTCTATTAAGCAAGCAACCTGTATTAACCAAGCATGACTTCAGTCCCCCAAAAAAGCAAATTTGTTAAAATTCTCCTGTATTAAGCAAGCACCTGTCTTAATCAAGCACGTCTGAATTATCCCTTGGGTGCTTGCTTAATACAGGTTGGACTGTATATTCTTCTTCAAAACTAAGAACTGCTCAAATGATGATATTTTCATTAGTTGCGATGATAGGATTGGAAAAACGTTGCATAACATCTGCATGTCTGTAGTGGCTATGTCTCTTGTTTTTGTTTTGTTATTGTTTGGTCTGATATTGAAGTATAGGAAAAACAAATCAGCCAAAGGCTCATATGAGCTTATAATATAGTCATGCTTCTGTGGTGTGTCCTCTGTCAGAAAGCACTTCTCCCTAGAAGCAGCAAACTTCTCCCTATTTTCCCAGGAGGGAGAAGTCACTTCTTCCTTAATTCCTGGGCCAGCTTGATCGCTTAGGTTACAGTTCACCAAATATCAGTAGAGATATGCCCCAATGAAATTTTTTTTTTTTTTTTTTGTAATTCCACTTACAGTTTATATCTGGAGCACTGAATTATACAGGAGCCAGTTTTTGTGCTACATCTTTTTACTTGCCATGGGCGTATAATGCCCCGCTTGGCGGAGCTCTTGTTTTTAAAATAACACTGGCACTTTGAAACTAAAATTTTTATTAGAAAAATGCTTGTGTGCACACTATATCTTGAACCAATGGCTGGAATTTTACCAAACTAGCAAGGATACATTATTACGAGACAGGAAAGAAGTGATCAGAGTTTGGTGAATTCATCACGAAAACACGCCTATATAATTTTGACCCCCTTAAACCCCACCTTTATATAGTAAAAGTGGGGTTTACAAGGGTATAAATTGTTTTTCTTATTTCTGCTCAAAAACATAGATTATGGGTATTCGTTAGAACCGCCTCTGCGAGGCAGTTCTAACGAGTACCCACAATCTATGTTTTGAGCAGAAATATGAAAAAATATTTGAATTTTTTGTCTGAAAATTTTCAATTTTTCGATGATTAACTTGTCAGTATATTTGAATAGGCATGTTTTCGTAATGTGACCTGATTTTCAAGATCAATACATTATAAAGACTTAAATTAAAAATTGGCATTGTGTGTATCATAAAGACTCTGATGAGCCTTGTGTGCACTCTAATGAATTAATAGATGAGGGAAAAAAGTGATTGGGATGGGGGAAAAAAGTGATTAGAATTTGGTGACCTTGATCTCATTTTAAGGTCACACTGGCACTTTGAAACTCAAATTTTTATAAAAAAAAAAAAAAACTTGTGTGCACAGTACTTCTCTTGATATAGTGTCACACCAGCACTTTGAACTCAAATTTTGTTAGAAAAAAAGCTAGTTCGCACACTATCTCTTGAACCAGTGGCTGGAATTTGATCAAGTTGTCTTGAGCCAGTTTTGTTTACCGGTCACTATGTGTGGGGGTATCTAATTTAATAAGCATTGCTTATTGACAATTTTTTCATTAGTTTAGGTATACTTGATAACTTCTGTTTTGTGTTTGTTTTTTTTTCTCTAGAATAAATTGAAACGTTCGAGCAGTGAGAGTGACTTGCTTGCACCTGTGGAGGCGAACCAAGGAGACTCAGAGTTAGCGAAAACTTTCCGCAGAGTGAGGAAGAAATCCACAGATGATGCAGGTAATTTAATTACAGCAAGATTTTTTGTGTTTGTTTTAACTTCAGATAGTTGGTAATATTCTTTATATGACAGTTCATTATAAGACAGTTTCGGGATATAAGATGGTTTAAATGTGGTAATACTCTTTATATGACAGTTCATTATAAGACAGTTTCGGGATATAAGATGGTTTAAGTGTGGACCCCTAAAGGGTTCGGCAACATTCTTTCATGGAGATTGATCATGAAATATTTTCTGTGGTCATTCACTTCCTTCCGCTGATTCAAGAAGGATATTCATCATTTTCTGGCAAAAGAATGTGCACAAGTACTGGCCAACTGCTTAGAGAATTAAGCCTACCCAGGAAAAGTATGGTTTGATAAACTGACCAGGGCCCAGTTGTTCAAAGCGTCGTTAGCTTAACGAGCTCGTTAAGGGTCATTTCGTAAACTGTTTTAGCGGATTCAATATACAATATTCTGATATTTTTTGCTGAAAAAATGTGAGTAGCTTTTGCACTGCAAAAGCTACTCACATTTTTTCAGCAAAAAATTTCAGCATATTTGTGTATCACTCAATTAAAATTTTAACGAATCGTTAACCAACAACATCGTTAGTTTTGAATAACTGGGCCCAGCCTGCAAGATCTTAATAATGTTGATAGGGCTGTTAAACGCCAAACAACCAACCAACTTAACCAAAAATGTGGGCCCCAGAAGTATTCTATCCAAACAAAACTGTATAGATTACATAGCAAAATGACCATTTAAATCCCTCTCATACTTGTTCTGAATTTGAACTATTCTATTTGAACACCTGTCATTATGTCTAAATACATGTATATCTGGATGGGCAGGAAACATGATGCATTCATTGGTATCAGGTTTGGGTTAGTACTGTTTTCTCAAGCATGTCTGTCCCAGTACTTAGGGTTATTACAGTACAGATAAAAAAATGAAAGGAAAAATTATGAATAGGAGCCCGATTTATGGTATGAAGATACAAAAAAAATCTTTGTTTTCCTGTCCACAAAAGATTAAAAAATCCACCTTGATCAGTTAATGAATATTGTGACATAAAATTTCAAGTGTTCAAAACAAGACAATAAGTGTTTGTAGCGTTCAAGGCTTTTAGTTTGTATTCCTCCCTGTATTTGTCTATTTTCCTTTTTTCCGTACTCTCATTATTAAAATGTTACATCAGTTTCCTAAGGAAATACATTTTTCCTTGCATTAAAGTTACCATATTTACCCAAAGTATTGACACAGATATGGCTGAGCAAACAGTGTAGACCCAGATCAGATGCTGCATACTACAGCATCTGATCTGGGTCTACACTGTTTGCCATTTATTCAGCACATTTTAGACACACTTACCAGTAGTGAATTGGACATTCAGATTTTGGGACAAGTAAGGTAAAGGGTTAAGGGGACTGAATACACTTGGAAGATTTTTGCCATTTTTATACCCCCACATGACTGTGGTGAGGTATTATGGTTTCATGTTGGAAGTCCTGTGTCTGTCTGTCCTTCTGCCTGCCTGTTTGTCCTTCTGTCTGTTGTCTGTCAATCTGTCGTACGTCCATCTGTATTTTCTTTCGGGACGATAACTTGAGTAACTGTCAGTGAATTTTCACCAAACTTGGTATGTGCTTTGATACTGTGGAGATTGGTTTAGAATTGCTAATGAGCAAATTTTGTCAATGTTTGCCAGTTATCTGCCTGCCACATGTCTATATTTTCCTTTCTCGATGATAACAAGTAAATGTAATGGATTTTCACCAAACCTGGGCGATCTGGTTTGGGATTACTAATAGGCAAGGTGGCCACTGGTCTGGGAAAAGTCAGGGAAATCTTGTTTTTCTTCAAAATCAAGGAAAAATCAGAGAAGTTTGCAAAATGGTCAGGGAAATTTTAGATACCAAGAAAGTCAGGGAAAAAAATCAGGGAGTTTCTTAATTTTGGCCCAAAACTGTTCGTCTGTTGTAGATATTTTGTCCATTTTGAGTGATTGAAAACCTTGTATTTTTTTTTCCCCACTCGCTTTGCTTGCTTGTCATTACTACAAATTAATGCTCATTTTAGAAACTGTAACCACAAAAACTTTAAAACAGTTCTACTGAACAATTAAGGCAGTATATTTTTACATGCTAAAAGTTGAATTAATCATTTATCTACTGTAAGATGAATAAGACCAGATTTTTTTTTATTTTCTTGTTCACTGGAAATTCTTGATCAAAGCATGGGTAGGAGTAAGAAATAAAAACTAAAAAAAACAAAAAATGACAAAAGGCCTTGTCAGAATAAAAAAAAAAGGAAGAAAGAAAGAATGAACACTGTCTTTTTATGCTCCCCGAAGAATTTCGGGGGAGCATATAGTCGCCGCTTCGTCCGTGCGTCCGTGCGTCCGTCCCGCTCTTGTCCACGCAAATTCTCGGAAACTGCTTGTCGGATTTCAATGAAACTTCATGGGAATATTAAGTATCAAAGGTGGATGCGCATATCACCTGCGTGTTCTGGTTCGATGATTTTTCCAAGAGTTATTGCCCTTTGATGAGTTCTGCATGAATATATAGGGTACTGTTCGTGTCCACGCGAATTCTCGGAAACTACTAGTCGGATTTCATTGAAACTTCATGGGAATATTAAGTATGGAAGGTGGATGTGCATATCACCTGCGTGTTCTGGTTCGATGATTTTTCCAAGAGTTATTGCCCTTTGATGAGTTCTGCATGAATATATAGGGTACTGTTCGTGTCCACGCAAATTCTTAGCAAATACTGGCAGAAATTCAACGAAATTTTAATGGAATCTTAAGCAGCAATAGGGGATGCGCATATTGTTCAATCTTTCTGGTTAGATGATTTGTCACAGAGTCATGCTACTTTGTTTAAAGCTGCAGTGTAAGGTCACTGGCTATTTTTAGAAAAGAATTTGTCAACACTCTAGTGCCTACATTTATTGATGGATTTTGATATAACTTCAAACAAATGTTGGGTATGATAATATCTTGAGCATGTTTGACATTCAGGGTCCTGGGCTCAAGGTCAAGGTCACTGTGGCTATTTTTAGAAAAACTTTGTTTTTGCTCTAGTGCCTAGATTTATTGATGGATTTTAATATAATTTCACAAAAATGTTGAGTATGATAACATCTCAAGCAATTTCAATTTCCAGTGTCCTGGGCTCAATGTCAAGGTCACTGCAGCTTTTAAATATCTTGAGCATGTTCGACATTCACCTGAGAGTAAGTCTTCAATAAATTGTATTAAACCTTTTTACCCAATAAATATAGCTAAACTACCACCTAGAATCTTGGGGTATGGAATCGTACCTGAAGACACTTCCTTTCATTTATTCCAACTTTTATGTTGCTGATGTTTGTATGACAGTGCCTTCAGGCAAGCTTATCTGTCCACCAACAGGTTTTGTGATACTCCATTTTGAAGTACAGTGAGTATACACAGTATACCGCTCTTTATCTAGGATAATGTTTCCTGTTCCGACTATTGCATGTTCGGGGAGCATCCATCGGTTTCACCGATATTCTTGTTTTTTCATTTTCAATGATTTTTGTCTTATTTAAAAGTTTTATGCAGAGAAACCAATAAAGTGGGTATTTCATGTTATCTGATCAATATTCACAACTCTGCTGCATAGGTTTGAGTGTAATCAGAGTCTTCTCTGAAGTTAAAAAAACAAACTTTTTTTATTTTCTGTTTTGGCAGCTTTTAGAAAAGTCATTTTCACAGCCAGAAAAATCTTGGGTTAGTTTGAGTGCAGCTGGGGCCATGAGGACATGGTTTTGTTTGAATGGTTGGCAGTTCCCTCCAGGTTGTGGTGGTTTCACAGAGGGTCCCAGCTAGAAACTACCTGGGCTTTTCTCCACCACTGAACTATCCTCTGAGGTTATAGTCAGATGTGATTGTCTCAGAGTATTTAGAAGGCAGAAGAAAAAAATATATAGAGAACTGAAAAAACTAATCTATGTGTTGTCATTAAATACACGCCAGTTTTATATATTAACCAAGTTGACTTAACTGAATATGCAAATAGACTAATCCAGTGTACAGGTGGAAACCAACACAAAGTTGTGAAAAATGGAGAACGACATGTCAAACTTTACAAACTACACCTTATTGCCAGCAGGTCCTGCATGTAGTTCTGCAGAAACACTCCGATGGTAGAATCAAGCTGCACATGGCACATTTCGTTTCATTCATATATTTTTTTATTTTTTTATCAAAATTTTGAAGTATTTGGCTACCTTGGAAGCAGCCATGTTGGTTGTTCAATCTGACTCATCTAAGCGCATCAAAAATACCTCATGCGCACCTGTGATTATTACAGTATATCTGCACCGAAAATAAACCGGCTTTTTATTTTGTTTCTCTTTTGGAAAATGTGGTTGGTGGAAAATAAAGGAATGAAATGGGTTGAACTCTATTTAATTTTTATTCCAGATTTTAAAAAAAATGGGTCGGCCCTGTAGTGAACCAAAAAATAAAAAAAAAAATTCTCATCTAAAAGTCTATTAAATTTTCAGCTCTTTGGTCAGGGAAAAATAAAATTTGGTCGGAGAAAAGTCGGTGAAAAGTTCTGACTGAGGGTGGCTACCCTGTAAGTGGCAGCGAATTATCATTTCACATTTTTATTTGACAGGGGAGACAACCTTTGTGAGACTTCTTGTATACTTAACCCTTCTCATGCTGAATAAATAAGGATGCCACACCCACTTCTAATTTCCAGCCAGTCAGATTACTTGATCCAGGTTTTTTATAGAAATTCACGTATTTATTTACAAACAGTGCAGATCCAGATCAGTTGGCTTCTTCAGAAGCCAACTGATCTGGATCTACACTGTTTGCTAAGACAGGGCATGTCATGATCAGCAAGAGAAGGGTTAAACTGCACATGTTCCATTCTGAAAAGGGGTCAACTCTAAGATGAAAGAATTTGCCCATTTGGGAGCAAACTTTCCTTTCATAGTAGAGCCTATTTCAGAGGGGCATTGTGACACAAACTTTCAACTCTGAAAACCTTAGATTAGACCTCTCTTGAGAAGGGAGAGAACAATTTTGACAGCTAACTCCTTTGAATGTGTACAAATTCCTTAAGGTATCTAAATACCCAGGATAAATGAGTGTAAAGAGTGACAGTTGTTTATTTATTACAGTTCACACAAGACAGAACTTACTGCCACAAGTGTCAGAAGAGAGGGAGTCTGATATTATGTAAATACTTCTATTTTCTTCAGTATTGTCTTGCTAGCTTGTGTTTATTTTAATATCTGTTTCCCCTGACATACAAAGTATGAGAGAGATATTTAGTTTTTGTCATTCCATCTTTCCACCTATCTAGATGTCTGTACATCCATCCATAGATGTAGCTACAGATAAGAGTGGTATCAGATAAAAGTTTTCTTATTTCTCCATGAAAATATATGTTGTGGATACTCATTAGAAGGGCCATAATAACCCTAAGTATTCGGACAGATAGGCCTTTGCAGACAGTGTAGACTCAGATCAGATGCCACAGAATGTGGCATCTGATCAGGGTCTACACTGTTTGCCATACATCCAGTGATGTTTTAGACACATCAAGAGATAGTAGAATGGACTATTTCAAATTTTAGGACAATTATGGTATGTAGATTAGGGTAAATGTGGTAGGTGGATATTTTAATATATTGTTGCTCCATTATTTTGGGAAACCTAAGGACACAGTGTAGTATTTAGTTCAAGTACGGAAAACCAGTTTTCAGTTGCAACTAACAAATAACTTCTGTATTGTTGCTATGGTGTTTAAATGTGCCACATGGTTAAATACTTGTATGTTTCTGTGTAACACTAAATTCTGTAGCTTCTTCAACTCTAGTATCCTCTTGTTAAAGCATGTCACCTATATTCAGATCTTTCAGTTGTATATTTCTACAAAAAGTTTATATGATGACCAGTTTGGGCAGATTATTGCATCACACATTTTACAGTCGACTAGTTATCTCAACCTCACTTATCTCGAATAACCGCTTATCTCGAAGTGAAAATCTTGTCCCTGTTCTAACATGAAAATCTAACAGATATCAAAATATTGTGGAAAAGAGGAGAAATTGCTCCTAAGGAGCAATTTCTCCTCTTTTCCACAATATTTTCAATATATGTCTTAACCTCAGAGTCAAATTAAATATTCATGTTTTAAATATGGTTGTTTGATTTATTGTTTTCCTCAATTCCGCGGATCTGATATGTCCAGGTACGGATATCTCGAAGTATTCCAGAGAGTTCCTTGGGCTTCCAGATAACGAGAGTCGACTGTATTTCACATTAAGCCAGGATGTTGTTCTGTTGCTGGAATGGGCTGAGTGGCCTTGTGTTTAGTACTCTTGATTTCCAAATATTTAACCCTTAAAGTGCCAAGCAAAATTTGTAACAGACAGCATTCAAAATTTTTTTTTTATTTTTCAGAGAAAAATTAACATGAAATGCCAAGACTTGTTTTCTCTGAAAAAAAAAAAAAAATGTCGTCTGCAACAGTTGTGATTGGCGCTTTAAGGGTTAATATGGAAATACTCTTGAAGTCCCATAATCACTGATCACAGCCCTCTAAAGGCACTGAATAAGTGTTAAATAACTTAAAATGACTAATGAAGATAGAACAGATAAGCAAAGAAGTACCACAACAGAAGTATTGCCTTGGAATGGTCAACAATAAAACTTCTGTAGCGAAGCGGGCTTAAACCTCATTTTACAAACATTCAACCTTGCCCTTATTCCTGACGTAATTTTAGCTACATATACGTATAACTGGTCTGTGTAATCAGAGGACTTGTTAAGGAGGAGTATTTGATGATAATTGTGAGGTGATTTTCTCCAGTTCTCCATAAAAACATGTTGTGGGTTCTCATGAGAAGTGCCTCGGCAAGGTGCTTCTAATGGGTACCCACAATGTATGTTTTTATAGAGAAATAAGAAAAATATGCCAGGAATATCACTTAATTCTCCTTAACAAGTCTTCTGGTAGTGTAATATCTGAACAACAATCTATAATCTGAAATGATAGCTACATTTAGCAGAAAAGGGTCCTATTGTAAATAGAAACACAAACATAAGTCCGGAAGTGCAGTTGTTCAGTTAGATTGGGGTCCTGTTCATTTAAGGGGACTAGATAACTTGGTAAGTTTTCTGCTATTTTTACAAGGAAGATAATTTTTATGACTTCCTTGTTGCTTTCCTGTGTACCATGTCCCATCTGAAAAGGAGTCTACTCTATTAAAAAGAAAGAATTTGCTCCCCTACAAAGTCTTGTTTTTAGATTAGACACCTTTTCGGAAGGGAGGCAAAATCAGCATAGCTTTAGTTGGCGCTTTTTTCAATCCAAAAGTATTGATATTTTTCTTATTGCTCCATGAAAACATATGTTGTGGTACTCATTAGAAGTGCCTTGGCGAGGCGCTTCTAATGAGTACCCACAACATATGTTTTTGTGGAGAAATAAGAAACCTACTAAGCGGATACCCCTCTTATTTATACCTATTCAAAAGGATTTTGAAAGAGTTGCCTCCCTTGAAATTATATCAATTCCCCTTAATGTTATTTAACACAATACTGTTGTGAAGTGAAGTCTTTGTATTTATATTTTCATATTGGGTCTTAAAAATATACTTTTTCAAATTTCATTAGAATCAACTGTCACCAAAATAATTCTACCTTTATACCATAGCATGTTATGAAGAAGAAAAATGAATTGTTATAAGAGGAGAACAAAAGAAATCTGAAAAAAAAAAAAAAAAAAAAATGTGGTTCAAGGCTCTAGATAGTTAAGCAACATAGACTGCATAGCTCCAGATAAGAGAGGTTAGCCATACAATATTTTTCTTATACCTCACAAAAATATGTTGTGGGTACCCATTAGACATGCCTCAGAGAGGCACTTCTACTGGGTACCATAGCATATGTTTTGATAGAGAAGTAAGAAAGATATCAGTACTTTTCAGAAGCTTATCTGGAGCTGTGGTTTGAAAAAAGGGCCCTTATCCTTATGTGGGACTAAAAAGCCCACATTAGCCTGCGTGCATACTTCAGTCAGGGCCTTCATTGCTTGCTTTCAGAATCATTAGATATTGTAGAACATGTCAACTTTTGCTTGCTCATTGCTTTACCCTTTGCAGTTTTGCAGTTACCAGATAATAGAAGCTGGTTCAGTCAGATGGGGATTCGACTGGTGATCAAGTCACGGGTTCAATCCCTGCTGGGTCTGGCAACGTTCTTTCATGAAGATTGATCATGAAATGTTTTCTATGGTCATCCTGTCCCTTCTGCTGATTCAAGAAGAGCAGTTGTCAGTTTCTGGTAAAAGAATGTGCACAAGTACTGGTTAACGGTTTAGAGGATAAAGCATGCCCAGGAAAAAGTATGGTGAAGTAAACTGAACGGCTCAACATGACTTTAATAGTGTTGACTGGGCTGTTAAACTCCAACCCAACCCAACCCATGCAGATGATAGCTTTTATCTTATTGCTAGCAATGCTCAAAAAAAAAAAAAAGACAGAACTATGAGTGAATTGGCTAGGGAAGGGAAGTTAAAGTGCCTCCTTTTGCAAAATAAGTTTCTTGCCTCCCTTCTACATACCAGTATTGGTGGAGCTAAGCTTTTAAGTGCTACCTCGTTGCTTTACTCTTCAATTTTGGAATTATCAGATTAATAGTTTTTTTTGTTATTTCTTGATGAAAATATATTTTGTTATATCCCACATGAATTTTAAAGAGGCACCACGATCTATGTCCTAATGGAGAAAAAAATAAAGAAAAAAAAATTACCATAATAATTCCAAGTATTGAGACAGTCAGGCCTGAGCAAATAGTGTTGACCCAGACTATACACCATTAACCCTTGTCCTGCTGAATAAATTAAGCCACGCCCACTTCTAATTTTCAGCCAATCAGATTACTTGATCCAGATTGTAGCTATAAATTCACAAAGTTGATGACAAACAGTGCAGATCCAGATCAGTTGGCTTCTTCAGAAGCCAACTGATCTGGATCTACACTGTTTGCAAAACAGGGTATATCCGGGTTCAGCAGGACAAGGGTTAAATGTGGCATCAGTATACACTTTTGCCACACATCAAGGAGTTTTTAGTCCTCAAAGGAAGGTAAATGGGCTTGTTGAAAATTTCATTTTTAAATGTATGGTAAGAAGTCAAGGATTCTCAGTATTTGTATAAATGTGGTAGTTTGTGTGTTACAAGACCATTTTCTGCTAAGTGTGGCTATACATTTTTTCTCTTATGGTAAATGTCCTAAAATTTTGTAAACCAAAGTTTCTGACAAAAGAACATACGCAAAAAGTGCTGACCCAGATCAGACTGCTCCTGAAGGAGCAGTATGATCTGATCAGGGTCTCCACTGTTTGTGATTCCACTAAATATTTTAAGGAACAACTGCATAAAAAGCAAAAATTACGCAATAAAAAATATAGAATAAATTGTTCGAAATTTGAGAACTTTTACCATAATCTGTTTTCTTCTATTGTTTCAATGCTTGCCTGGTTGCTTTTTAACAGTGTTAAATCTGCTGCGTCTGGAAACGGTTCATAGACAAGACAGGTAAGTCTCAGTTCTCTTTTTGCAACTGTTCATTGCTTAACCATGCCAACCCTAAATATTTTTAAGTGGACTCTTCTATCTTTGAATTTGGACAAGGCTTTTTTAGCTCACCTGTCACATAATGACAAGGTGAGCTTTTGTGATCACATTTTGTCCGTTGTGCATACGTGCTTTGGATTTTGATCAAACTTCACAGGAATGATCCTTGGTTGATCCTCTTTCAAAGTTGTTCAAATGGTTCTGATCCATTGCACATCTAGGTCACAGGAGCTAAAAATAGATTTTTTAACTGAAAACAAAAAAATCTTGTCTGAAACCAGAAGGCCCACATCTTTGCTATTTGGTATGTAGCTTCATCTAGTGGACCTCTACCAAAGCTGTTCAAATTATAGCCCTGGGGTCAAAAATGGCCCCATGCGGGGGTCACTTGTTTTACATAGACCCATATAGGGAAAAACTTTAAAATTCTTGTCTGAAAGCAGAAGGCCCAGGCCTTTGATATTTGATACATAACTTCACCTAATGGACCTCTACCAAGATTGTTCAAGTTATTACCCTGGGGCCAAAAATGGCCCCACCCCAGAGCCGACATGTTTTACATAGACTTACATAGAGAAAACCTTCAAAACTCTTCTTAACCAGAAGGCTCGGGCCTTTGATATTTGGTCCATAGCTTCACCTAGTGGACCTTTGCCAAGATTGTTCAAATTATAGCTCGGGGGCCAATTAAGTTGGAATTGTATCATGATTATCGTCAAAACTTAAAAGATAAGAATATAATTTTAACTTATTATCATCATTTTTTCTTAGATTGTATAAGTTTTGAGTCTTCTGTTTCATATGGAAATCATTTAAAGTTCTGTCAATCCTTTTAAAATCAAATACATTTATATCATTTTCTTTAACACCAACTAAAGCTAAAGTTTTCACCAAGCAAGAGTACCACGACTTTGCCCCATTTAAGGAAGATCTTGGTCAGTTTTAAATGCCTTAACTAATAATCTGGAAGAGTCTTGGAAGAGTCTTGAGCATTTCATAATATCTGAACATAAGTTTAATCATAAAGAAGACAACAGGAGTACGTCCCATTTCACAACGGCTTGCCAAATTTGATGCCAAGGACAGACTTACAGAATTATGATGAAGTTTCTCCATTGGAAGAGGATCAGTATTGTTTAAATTTATCGAATAATCTGCTAGCCAAACCTCACTTCCATGTGTAATAATTGGCCTTATTAAAGAAACAGATAATTTTGAACTTATTTCTGATGTTATCTAGGAGAAATCCGAAAGTTTTCTCTTTAATGAAATCATTGCTTTAAGACCTTTATTATATAAATCATCAGCTGCATGTTTAAGGTTTCCATTATAGAAAAATGTTACATCTAAATATTTATATTCATCTGTTATTTCAGTCATATTTCCTTTGTATAAGAATGGAAGTTTTCATATTTTTGTCTGCCTTTACTGAAAATCATTACCTTTGTTTTTTTTAGATTTACTTGTAATTATATTTATGACAATAATGTTCTATATTGTATTATATCAAAATATATGCAAGTATAAGACACTGTCAAGAGTATTCAGTACAGAGTGAAAAATCTGTTCCTCAGTCTTATGTCATGATAGTCTCAACAAAGGAATGAAGCATAGCTGAAAAAATTTCCCGCCTATCTTGGGATTCGAACCTGGTCTGCCCAGATAAAAATCCAATGCTCTAACTACTGAGCCAAAGAATCTATTCTCTGACGTAGTTGTCGGAGATTGAATATATAGCTACAAGCTATGCGTAATCTGCCAAGGCAGATAATTGAAGGTAGTTCTAGGTTGTAAAACTTCCCCTTTTCAAGGAAGTCATCATTTATGATGACACAAAGTCATTTTCAGTGAAGTCGTCCAATCCCTGAAGAGCCTACACCTTACGACATGATAGTCACAACATAGGAATGAAGCATAGCTAAAAAAAATTACCGCCTATCGTGGGATGCGAACCCAGTCTGCCAGGATAAAAATCAAATGCTCTAACCACTGAGCCATAGTCAACTCGCTGCTATACAGCAGTTGTCAGAGATTGAATATATAGCTACAAGCTATGCGTAATCTGCCAAGGCAGATAATCAAAGTAGGAGTTCTAGGTCGTAACACTTGGGATAATTGTTTGGCATCACTCGGTAAGCCTCGTGTTGTGAAGCACTTACGGTAAATGTCCTAAAATTTCATACACCAAAGTGCCCAACAAATTGGGATATATGAACAGTGCTAACCTAGATCAGAATGCTCTTGAAGGAGCAGTCTGATCAGGGTCTGCAATGTGTGCATTTCCACTAGGTATTCAAAGAAATAACTGTATATAAAGCAAAATTTAGGCAAAAACTGTATGGAGAAGTGTTCGAAATTTTAGGACATTTACCATATCGTTGGAACAGGTTTTTCAGTCTGCACCTCACACTCATGAAAGATTCTTATAATATTTAGGGTAAAGATGGCACTCTTTTATTTTTCAGGCAGGAAGAGCTGGAGTTTATTGCCTTCAAGCAGAGAAGAAACTGAAATATATATTGTGGGGTATTAGATAAGCAAAAAGTTCAAATAAAACATTTTTACTTACTGAAAAGATATGTTGAAGCATCTCATCACCCAGTCATTTTACTGAAGATATCCCCTCTAAGATGTTACAACATGGTTTTGTGGAAAAATGAGAAAAATAGTCATAGCTCTAGATAAGACTGGATATCAGGTAAATATTTTTAGCTCACCTTAGCACAAAGTGCTCAAGGTGAGCTATTGTGATTGGTCAATGTCCTTTGTGCGGCAACAATTTGCTTTAAAAGCTTACTCCTCCTACACCTCTGGGCCAATTGACTCGAAACTTGGTAGGAAGCATCGCGGTGACTTGTAGATAAAAAATAGCTAAAATCGTTCCGATCGGCTATGCAAGATGGCCGCCTTCTTGAAAATCTATATTTTGCTCCAAAAGGCCAATTGACTTGAAATTTGGTA
The DNA here is from genome assembly GCA_964016985.1 of Anodontia alba. Taxonomy (NCBI): domain Eukaryota; kingdom Metazoa; phylum Mollusca; class Bivalvia; order Lucinida; family Lucinidae; genus Anodontia; species Anodontia alba. The sequence continues at coordinate 81,727,912 of OZ024821.1, read as the reverse complement.
GGAATCATCGGGGTGACTTGTACATTAAAAATAGCTAAAATTGTTCCGATTGGAAATCCAAGATGGCCACCATGATTAAAATCTATCTAAAAGGCCAATTGACATGAAACTTGGTAGGAAGCATCAGGGTGACTTGTAGATAAAACATAGCTAAAATTGTTCCGATGGGAAATCCAAGATGGCCGTCATCTTGAAAATCTAGTTTTTGCTTCTTCTCCTGAAATAAAAGGCTGATTGTCTTAAAACTTGATAGGAAGCATTGTGGTGACTAGTAGATCAAAATAGCTAAAATCATTCTGATCTGACCATGGCTGCCATCTTAAAAATCTATTTTTTGCTTCTTCTCCTGAACTGAAAGGCCAATTGACACCAAACTTGGTAGGAAGCATCAGGATGACTTGTAGATAAAAAAGAGCTAAAATCGTTCCGATCAGAAATCCAAGATTGCACCATGGCCGCTATCTGGAAATATATTTTGCACTTCTTCTCCTGAACCGAAAGGCCAGTTTATCTGGTAATCAGGTGAGCGATACAGGGCCATCTTGACCCTCTTGTTCTTATTTCTCCATGAAAACATGTTGTGGGTATTCATTGCCTCTTCAAGGCGCTTCTGATGAGTACCGTAAGTATATTTTTGTGGAGGAATAAGAAAAACTATAAATACACATACTTTTTAGGTTGAAAAAAAGTGCCTTAGTAGAGCTGTGATAATTATTAGAGTCCCTTATTTACCTGATATATTTTAACAGTAAGTCTTTACCATCCTAAAATCTGAAGTAACCCATATATGATTACCAGAGATTTTTTTTTTTTGAAACTTATATTGTGCGTACTCCTTAGAAGTTTCTTGATGAGGTGCTTCTTGGTGAGATGCCTACAATATATGTATTTGCATGTGTAGCAATAAGAAAAGTACTAGTTCTTTTTTTCACATTGTGTAGATTTGTTGAAAAGAACGCTGGCTGAATGCAAATACTGCATAGGTCTAGATAAGAGTGGGTATCATTTTTCTTATTTCTCCACAAAAACATATGTTGTGGGTACTTATTGGAAGCGCCTCATCGAGGCGCTTCTAATGAGTACCACAAAATATGTTTTTGTGGAGAAATAAGAAAAATATCAATATTTTTGGATTGAAAAAAGCGCCATAACTAGAGCTATGCAAATAGTGCAGACCTTGATCAGACTGCTTTTAAAGAATAGTTTGATGTATGTGCTCTGTTTGCTCAGGCCAGTAAGTACATTTGTATTGTACCCTTCTTATGAAGTGCTATGATTGATACCATATTTACCCTAAGTATTGGGACACCACAACTCTGTGCCATTCTTTTAATTTGAACAAGTACAATTTACTACCTGATGTTGTGTCTAAAATTTGCTGGATAAGTGGCAAACAGTGTAGACCCTGATGAGATGCCGCATTCTGTGGTGTCTCATCAAGCTCTACACTGTTTGCTCAGGCAAATACATAGTGTAATGTTGATAAGTCCATGATAAATTGATAGGAATTAGGTAAAAGATAGTTTAGAGGTTGTAAACATTGCTAATATCATATATAGTTCCAGCAAGTGGGAAGTAGAAGTGGGTGTTATAACCTAGTCTTAACAGTAGAATCTGAATAGCTTGCCTGTGCAATCGTAGAATCTGTTGATGTGTGACTGATCATATGAGAGGCTGTCTGGTTTTAGAGGACTGAATAAACTTGGTAGATTTTCTACCATTTTTATTACAAGGGAGAGAACTTTTGTGATTTACTGCTTGCTATATTGCACATAAAATCCCGTCTGAAAAGGGATCTGCTTTAAAAGGAAAGAATTTGCTCCCAATGGGAGCAAATTCTTTCAGAGTAGACCCCTTTTAAAGGGGAGAGACAATACAGTTGAATTTTGAAAGAGTTACCTCCCCTGAAAATGTACCCATTTCCATGAAATGCACTATGCTTTAATATGAGAAGCTTTATTGTATGATAAATTAGTAATTTGCCATATTTTTATATGTACACAAATATTTTACAGATTTTTTTTATCTGAAAAAGTTAATTATTCTTAGAAAATATTTCACGATCAATCTCCACGAAAGAATGTTGCGGACCTTGGCGGGGGTTGAACCTGCGACCTCCTGGTCTCCAGTCGGACGGCACATCCAACGGAGTCACCGAGGCCGGCAATGATATGGAGGTATTGGAATGCACAAAGTTCTGTTAAAATGATATTCTCAACCCTCAGTAACTTTGAATGAACTGCTCCGTTTTTGAATTTAGACAAGTCCTTTGTTCCAAAAAGGGATGTTATACAAACAAAAGGCCGGCCTCGGTGGCTCAGTTGGATGCGCGTCCGACTGGAGACCAGGAGGTCGGCAACATTCTTTCGCAGAGATTGATCATGAAATATTTTCTACGGTCATTCTCTCCCTTCCGCTGATTCAAGAAGGGCAGTTGTCAGTTTCTGGCGAAAGAATGTGCACAATACTGGTTAACTGCTTAGAGGACTAAGCCTGCCCAGTAAATGTGTGGTTAGGTAAACTGACCGCACTCGACATGACCCCATTGAGTTGACTGGGCCTTAAAACCTCAACACAAACAAATATACAAACAAAAAGAAAATGACATTGTAGTGATAAAAGTCAAGAATGGAAAGTGAAACTGTGTGAAACTGCTTGTTTCAAGCTATATGATCTGGATTTGTACTGTTTTCAAAGCCCTTTTTCCCAGTCTATAGGGTTGAAATAGAATCTTTAGATTTTTTTTCATTTTTATATACCCTGCTTTGAATATAATACAAAGGCTTTAACCTTAAAGTGCCATTCAGAATTCAAGCAGATGGCATCCTCTTTTTTTTTTTTTCAGAAAATAAAAACATTTAATCTGAGTCATTTACCTACAAGATGATTTAGGCAGATGATTCACGTGGATTGTAAAATCTTATTTTGTCGAAAAATTTATAATAATGGATTTCATAAGATCATCTGCTGTGGTCATGACTGGAATTTAAGGGCTGAAAAGGTTAAAAGGTTATTTAAATTTCCTTTGTTTCATCATTCAGTCATGCCACATTTTGGCTAAAGTTTTTCACATAATCATGTATCAAAATTTCTCATGTTTGGTAATTATTAATCAGGGCCCAGTTGTTCAAAGCTAACGACGTCGTTAGTTAACGATTCGTTAAAATTTACATCGAGTGATACGCAAATATGCTGAAATTTTTTGCTGAAAAAATGTGAGTAGCTTTTGCAGTGCAAAAGCTACTCACATTTTTTCAGCAAAAAATATCAGAATATTGTATATTGAATCCCCTAAAACAGTTAACGAAATGACCCTTAACGAGCTCGTTAAGCTAATGACGCTTTGAACAACTGGACCCAGTCAATTAAGTTCATATTTGGCTGGGTGCTAGTTAAAGACACAAACTTAGTCTGTCAGAATCTACAACCCACCTCTTGCCAGCACTGAACTGTAGGCAAGGTCTTGGTTGCACACCTATAAAGTAGGTCTGCACACCAGCTGGGGGGGTTTTATTGGTTTTGCCATGGGTGGATGGCTGTCTGTCTTCCTGTCTGTCAAAAAATCATGTCTGCTTCATAATTATAAATTTGTTGAATATGTTTTAATGATATTTGGTGGACATGATATTCAGGTCCACCCTATAAAAGCCTGGATTGAAAATTGAGTTAATACAATGTCAGAACAGGTAATAACTGGTGAGGTGGGCAAAAAAAGAAGGATGATGGGAGTTGGCAAAAAAAAAAGGGAAGTTGGGAGGCAATAAAAACCTGAGTTTTTTTGTTGTTTTTTTTTATTAGGATTTTCAAATTGGAAAAAGAACTGATCAGCAAGAAAAGATTTTATGTTTGTCCATAAGTTCAAACTCAACTGATTATGCATATAATATGCAAAATGACATTTGGAAGGGTTATTTAGTTTTGCCATTATCAAGTTTTCTAACGGACAAACATGGGACAACTATTAAATTGTCCCTTTGGACAAACATTAAATTGAATTGACTTATAGAATATTTAGTGAACAAAATTGACTACCATTGTAAAATAATATATTGTATAATGATAGATCTATTTTTTCATGTATTAGTATCATCTGTTTCATCAAGGGTTGATGCAGTTTTACAATGAATGTGTTCATATTGTAAGTAGATTATAGCTTTTAGGTTGATAAAATTGTGCAAGTAGTTCATGTAACATGTGGTTTGTGATATACAGATATTCATGTCTTACACTCCTTATTCTGTACACCACAACCTTTCGATAAACATCTAGTAAAATGTATGATAGCTAAACAGCTGTGTTGTATCTACACAAAAATGTTTAGATTATATAGAAAAATGACCATAAATGGTCATTTTTCTATATAATCTACACATTTTTGTTTGGATACAAATTTTCTACTTGATGTGGATCTGTAATATTTACATTATTTTCTGAAAGTAACTTTTTATGATGTACCATTACAAAAACACGCCTATTCAAATATATAGAAAATTTCACCTCCAAAAACTGAAAATTTTCAGATAAAAAAAGTCTGATTTTTATATTTCTGCTCAAAACATAGATTGTGGGTACTCGTTAGAACCACATAGATTGTGGGTACTCGTAGGAAGTGCATCGACGAGGCAGTTCTAACGAGTACCCACAAACTATATTTTCGAGCAGAAATGAGAAAAAAACGTATACCCCTGTAAACCCCAGTTTTACTATATAAAAGTGGGGTTTAAGGGGGTCAAAATTTTATAGGCATGTTTTTGTGATGGTCATATAATATCATATTAACCCAAGTAATGGGACAAACATACCTGAGCAGACAGTGTAGATTCAGATCTGATGCTGCAAAAATGATGCATCTTATAAGGATTTACACTGTTAGTCATCCAGCAGGTTTTAGACACAAGGTAGTGAAAGGAGCTAAGGTGTCCCAATATTTGGGATAAGTACGGAAAATGTACATATGCCATCATGAGTGTAATCTCATAAGTGTACTTATTTCAGTTTGCAGCTTACATTGATGCACAATGAGAGAAAAGTGGCTATCATGTCATATCAGAACAGTAGACCCAGATCAGCCTGCACATCTATGCCTTCTGTGTTTATTGATACATTTTACAGTATCTTCTTTGTTAATTGATATATTCTTGCACAGTATCCATTGATTCTGTTAGTGGCCAAGGTAGACCCTGATGAGAATGCAGATGCATAAGTGGAGCTGAGTGGTCCGTGTCTGCAAATGCTCTGAGTGTGTTTTCCCATGTTGCACACATTTTGTCGACTTCGAGCTGTGTCATACATGGAAGATGCAGATTAGCCTGTGTAATTGTGGACTGATCAGCATCTTCCATTTTTCTCTGGAGAAAAGCTTGTCTTGTGCCACATGAAAATTTCAACTAATGTTAGCTCATTGTGTATCGAGAGGAATGCTGCATTTAAAACAGTGCTGCATTTAAAGTCAATAAAAAAAAAAGATCAACAAACACTGACATGCAAGAAAAAGAATCAATTATAGGTGATTGGTGCATATAGAAAAATCTGTCTCTTAGCAAAGCCTTGTGATGCCAAACAGTGACTCTAAGGATTGATTTTTCAATATGCACCACACACTTATCAAAGATTCTTTTAATATTAGATACTTGGTAGATTTTATGCCATTTTCACAAGGTAGAAAACTTGTGATTTTTTTTTTTTTTTTTTTTTTTAATGTTTAAGAAGTGGAGAAAATTATCCATGAATTATCATCAAATATTCTTCCTGAACAAATCCTTTGAATGTTAATAGTTCATACTTCCCATGCAAATATCATTTGCTTTGCTATGTAGCAGGCTAGTATTAATATTGTGGGATAATACTTGATAGTTTACGGTTTTACTCAGTATATATAGGTGTACTTAAGCAGATGACATTTTAAATATTTTTCAGAGAAAAATAGAAAAAGTGCCTTCACATTTCATGCATATTGTACCTAGGGGACAATTTGCATAAAATTTGAGGACCCATTTTCTGAAATAAAAAATAAGAAATATAACCTTTTTTTTCTTCTGAATTAGCGCAGTTAACATAGGAATGAATTTCATTTTTGTGACATCAACGTTTATATGTCTAAAAACTCACTCACAAACTGAGTAACTGAAAACCAAAATAGCTTATTTGCCAGCATTTGCACATAAAAAAAATCCACAAAAATATAATTCCTTTCTTATGATTCCAACTTGATCATGCTTACATTGAAAACTTAAGATATATTAGAAATCTACGCTAAGAAAATTGTTCCAAGATTCCTTCTCATTGTATTTATTGAAGTATAATATTGATACTATTATATTGTAATTGCCATATTGAAATTACTGCAGACTGCATTGTTCAACAGCAAATTTAAAATGGCATTTATAATAATCAGGTCTATGGCAAATTCAAAATTAAGTTTATACTTTGATAAATTGCATTAAGTGTAAGCATGCAGAGTTGGAATAATATTGTATATCTGTCTCTGTATTTTATGCTTCATTTATGTCCAAAGAAGCATGTTACTGAAACACTGTTTTACATATATTTTTCACTGTTATTAATGTATATAGATATAATAAATAATTGGAATGGTGGTGCATTTGTAAGAAAATCAAATCAAAGGATAGCATTTACATTGAAGACAGTAGTAAATAGCGAGTTAAGCACTATGGAGTGATGGGTTGCATTTAAACAAAAAGATAGTATATTGAAAAATCAGAAATAGTCATTTTTTTTTATGCCCGCGCCATTTTCAGTGGTGGGGGGGGAGAGGGGGGAGGGAGGAGGGAGCATATAGTATTGCCACTGTCCGTACATCCGTCCATCCATCTCGTACGTAACACAAATGGTTTCCATGCGATATCTTTTGAAAGGATTGGTATATTGGATTGAAATTTTATACACAGGTATATAATCATAAAATGTAGGTCAAGTTCTATTTAGGGTAAAATCCACTAATTATTTGGGGAGTTATGGCCCTTTTTCAACTTTGAAAAATTTTCAACTTTGAAAAATGGTTTCCGTTCGATATCTTTTGAAAAGATTAGTGTATTGGGTTCAAACTTTATACACAGGTATATAATCATAAAATGTAGGTCAAGTTTGATTTAGAGTAAAATCCATCTATTATTTTGGGAGTTATGGCCGTTTTTCAGCTTTGCAAAATGGTTTCCGTTCCATAACTTTTGAAAACATTAGTGTATTGGATTCATATTTAAACACAGGTATATAATCATAAAATAGAGGTCAAGTTCAATTTAGGGTAAAATCCACCATTATGGGAGTTATGGCCCTTTTTCACCTTCAAAAAATATTTTCCTTCAGATATTTTTTTAAACAAGATTGGTGTATTGAATTCATATTTTATTTAGGGTAAAAGTTCAATTTAGGGTAAAATCTGCCAATTATTATGAGAGTTATGGCCCTTTTTTCAACTTCATTTTTTTTGCAAAATGCCTGCGTGTGGGTGAGGATGGCCCTAGGCTGGGGCATCTGTGTCATACTGACACATTTCTAGTTTCTATATAATTTATACATTTTTATACCCCGCCACACAATAGTGGCAGGGTATTATGGTTTCACGTTGGACATCTGTGTGTCCGTCCGTCCGTCTGTTTTTGGTTTCTGGATGATAACGAGTAAATGTCAATGGATTTTTACCAAACTTGGTATGTGCAATGATATTGTGGAGATCTGGTTTGGGATTGCTAATGGGCAAATTTCGTCAAATTTTTACGGAGTTATCTGCCCGAGACATGCCCATATTTTCGTTTCCGGATGATAACTAGATTAAATAACAAGGGATTTTCACCAAACTTGCTATATGCATTGACATTAAGGAGATCTGGTTTGGGATTGCTAATGGGCAAATTTTGTCAAATTTTTACCAAGTTATCTGCCCGAGGCACGCCCATATTTTTGTTTCCGGACGATAACTTGAGTAAATAACAAGGGATTTTAACCAAATGCTGTATATTGACATTAAGGAGATCTGGTATGGAATTGCTAATGGGCAAATTTCGTCAAATTTTTACGGAGTTATCTGCCCAAGACAAGCCCATATTTCCAGATGATAACTTGAGTAAATAACAAAGGATTTTAACCAAACTTGCTATATGCATTGACCTTAAGGAGATCTGTTTTGGAATTGCTAATGGGCAAATTTCGTCAAATTTTTACGGAGTTATCTGCCTGAGACACACCCATATTTTCGTTTCCGGACGAGAACTTGAGTAAATAACAAGGCCTTTTAACCAAACTTGCTATATGCATTGATATTATCAAGATCTGGTTTAGGATTGTTATCTGTCCATTGATATTATCAAGATCTGGTTTAGGATTGTTATCTGTCCCTCTGTCATTTTCTTTCCAGACATTTTCGCAACGATAACTTTAATACATAAACAAATAATTGCTATGGTGGGGTATTATGCTTGGGGTGCTTTTATTGTTGGAGTGAGCATTTTGGCAGTCCGTCTATTAACTGTTATATCCAAACTGCTACAATGAACCACATTATAAAGAGGGTCCTTGTTTTCTGTCTCATTAGATGTTAAAAGCTATATAAATGCAAGGGTTGAGACCATTTGTTTTAATTAATATGAGTCCGGCGACGCAAAAATCAGTCTTTGGGGCATACACCTACCGCAAAGGTACTGATTAGCCCTCCTGTTTGTCCAATGTGGTCTGGGCGTTCGCTCTCCGCTTACAGAATCATTGGATACTGTAGCATATGCATTGACAAATAGCTTTGTTTGTTTGAGTTGAGATTTTATGGCCCAATCAACTCATAAGTGTCATGTTAAGCACGGTCAGTCAACCTACTCATGCTCTGCCTTGGCAGGCTTAGTCCTCTGTGCAGTTAAACAGTACTTGTACATACAGTTTCATCAGTAAATGACAAACTGCTCTTCTTGAATCAGGGCAAGGGGTTGTTGAGGGAATGACCATAGAAATTATTTCATAATCACTATGAAAGGCATGAGGCAGAGCTGGGGGTTTGAACTCCCGACCTTTGGATCTTCATTCACATATACTGACTGTGCTATGGAGCCCGACTTACTAATAGTAAAAAGCTGATGAGGTTATGCATCTTTGCAGACTGATCTGAATCTTGAACATTTGCATATGTCCCAAAGATAGCATTTGTCATTGCTTATACATTTTAGTTACAGTGGAAGATGGAGGATGGGATAATTTGTACCCATTTTTCTACAGACCTATCTAGTAGCTAATTATTGCATTTGAAGAACAAGTCAGTTTGTTACCTCAGGCTGAAGGTGTTTAATGAACTGAGCTGCTGCGATAGAAAACGTACCTTCTGACATGTGCCCATCGAAGATTCTGATCAGACTGAGCATGCAGTCTGATCAGAATCTTCACTGGGCACATTTTAGATAGTCAAAGATGCAAAGTTTCTTTATATGGACAATGAAGACTGATCAGACTGCACTGATGTGCATGCTGTTTTGAGTCTAATGTGCATTCTATTTTGAGTCTGATGTAAACGCTGTTACGAGTCTGGTGTTCAGGCTGTTTTGAGTCTTCCTTGGGCGCATGTCAGAAGATAGTTTTCTCACTTTGTGATTCAATGAGGTCTTTGTGTTGTTTGTAGCTGTGACAAGATAAAAGGTAACTTATTGCATTCAGACAGCATAGAATTAAGGCATTTTGCATAGCAAGACAGTTCCATTAGACTTCAGGCCTTGTAAATGTACCTGTTTGTTTCAGGCCTAGAGAATGTATTTGTTAATTTCACATTCTCTGATCAGACTGCACATCAGTTTGATCAGATTTCTGAGTATTTCACATACAGTATAACATAGCTCAAGATAGCACTTTTTTCATCCAAAAAGTATTTATATTTTTCTTATTTCTCCACAAAAACATGTTATGGGTATTCATTAGAAGTGTATTTGAGGAGCTTCTGATGAGTACCCACTACATGTTTTCTTGGAAAATACCGTATTCGACCTAACTACCGCACTGTGCGCTCTGGTTTTTCAATATTACTGAGAACACTCATTTGTGGTAAAATCTGTATCTACCTACTAAGGATACACTATAAAAAAAGATCAGAAAAGAACTTATTTGATGATGACTATGCCATTTTTTCTGATTTTCTTTATAAAGGCATATGTTGTGGGTACTCATTTGAATTGCATCGACAAGTCAATGCAATTCAAATGAGTACCCACAACATATGCCTTCATAAAGAAGTAAAGAAAAAGTACACTGGCTATAATCTGAAGACTATGAAATTGCTTGACTGTGCGCTTATAGGGGTATGTGCGGTAATTAGATCGAATACGGTAAGAAAAATGTTATCTGTACACCCCTCTTATCTGGAGCTTTGGTATAAGGTATCTTTTCTTGTGATAAAATTTGTTTCATTTTGTTACCATACTTACCCTAAGTATATCTCCTTATTCTGCATACTACCCAGTAGTTCTTTTTACTACCTGGTGATATATCTGAACTTTTGTGACAGAATGGCAAACAATGTAGATTCTGATCAAACTGCGGTTTGATCTGGGTCTGCATTGTTTGCAATTGCCTGTTTGTCCTAATATTTAGGGTAAATTTGGTAGCAATCGTCTTATACATTGACATGATATTCAACATTCCAAGAACAAATTGTGCTTCTATAATCAGTTTTTTTGCTATTTTAAAATTCCAGCAGATTTGCTTTTATAAAACGATTTATATATTGTCAGATGGTTGAAATACATTATTATTTACTCCACAGGTGTTTGTTTTGATTTTATACCCTTGTCAAAACCTCTTTAACACTATTGCGCCCAAGGTTTCTTTCCTAGATGTCTCCTTAGGAGATTATTTCCAGCATGCTAAGCATTAATCTCAAAGAGGGACAGTTTGTTGAAGAGAGGCTCAGGCTGAAATATTTAAAATGTATACATATCAATAAATTCAGGATTATTTAGCATGAAAACCTGTCATACTTTTATCCTTCACTTTCATGCATATCCTAGGTTTCTGTAAGGCTATACATGTACCTACCTTAAATATTTAGGTTAGAGTGGTATCTACATTTTTTTTTTTTTTTCTCATTTCTATTGGAAAATGTTTTGTGGGTACTCAGAAACCCCAATTTGTACAAATTTTCAATCCCCCTTCAACAGAAGGCTACGCATGAAGTTCGAAGTAAATTGGCCCAGGCATTTCATCAGAGAAGTTCAAAGGTGTAGACGGACGGCAAGTGATCACAATAGTCAACCTGAGCCCTTGGTTCAGGTGAGCCAACCTGAGCCCTTGGTTCAGGTGAGCTAAAAAGGAGAAGAAATGGAGCTTAAACAATGTCTCCCCACTTTGTTTAGGAGACTTAACTATGTTCAAACATGCATGAATGAATGTGCAGACACTATACTAAAACAACAACTTGACAATATCCCATATTTTTATTTTTTGTACACATCGAAATGTATCACAGACTGTAACAATAAAATATGAAGGACCATATACTGACTTTATAACCCCAGTTTTACTATATAAAAGTTGGGTTTAAGGGGGTCAAAATTATATAGCCATGTTTTTGTGATGCACTGAAAGTTGCATCATCTGAGACAAATGTCAGTAAGATCTGCAGTCATTTGATTTGTCTCCAACATGATTCTCATGAGAACCCACAAATGGTTTTAATGAGATGACCCAACATATTGTTATATTTCAGAAATAAGAAAATATCAGGATACCCCTCTCCTGGCATGCAGTAACCAATAAATATTTGCCCTAAATAGTGTGACATCTTAACTCCTCACCACATTTGTCAAAAGTCTGACCAAGTCTATTTTACTTTTTACTATCTGTTGTATAAAAACTTCAGGGTAAGTAGAAAACAATGTAGACCCAGATTTGATGCCATATTCTATAGCATCTGAACTAGGTCTCCACTATTTGCTCAGACCTGTCTTTCCTTTACTTTGGGTAAAACGGAAATAGTCTTGTCTTAAAATGTCTATCACTTTTTTCTGGGTGTTTCTTTCTTTTCCTCCTCCACCTCCTCCTCCCCTCCATCAGGAGGCAGGGGTATTGTGATAACAGGGAACTCAAACACAGAATGATGAGCTAACTTTCCCTGCTCTTGTAGCTGCTCCTCAATAGCTAGAAGTCTGTTCAGCTTGCACACACGCTCACCTCGAGAAGGTCCTCCGATTTTCAAGAATCTTGCATTCATACCAACAGCCTGAACCAAGAGAAACAAGGTATAAGATGACTAAATACAATACAAAGCTACAGATAAGAAGGGATGTCTGCATATTTTTCTTAGATCTCCACAAAAGTGCATACTGTGGCTAGTAATTAGAAGCGCTTCTAATGAGTACACAGAACATAGGTTTTTGTGTAGAAATAAGAAAAATATCGAGTTTTCAGTTGAAACATATGCCTTAACTGGAGCTATGCAATACCTAGATTTGCCTGTATATTTAACGTGGTGGCACAGGCCAGATAAGGGGATAACTGAGGTGATAATTTAGGATAAGTTTTGTTATTTTTGCACCAAAACAAGTTTTGGTGCAAAAATAACAAAACTTATCTGCTAACTACTTCATCTGGACCTAAATGATTGCCATCAAGGCAAAACAAGTTTTGGTGCAAAAATAACAAAACTTGTCTGCTAACTACTTTATCTGGACCTAAATGATTGCCATCAAGGCAAAACAAGTTTTGGTGCAAAAATAACAAAACTTGTCTGCTAACTACTTTATCTGGACCTAAATGATTGCCATCAAGGCAAAACAAGTTTTGGTGCAAAAATAACAAAACTTGTCTGCTAACTACTTTATCTGGACCTAAATGATTGCCATCAAGGCAAAACAAGTTTTGGTGCAAAAATAACAAAAAATATCTTCTAACTACTTCATCTGGACCTATATGATTGTCATAAACGGGTCAAGGAAAGATTCTGGACACATGACATCAAACCTGATCAAGGGCAGTTGATCAGATAGATCTGGATAAAAGAAAGATTTTGGCACAAATCATCCACATAGCTAAGTCACCTGTTTTCTAGTTTTAAAACTTACCAGATCAGCCAGGAAGGTATCTGTTGTCTCTCCTACATTTGCTGACATTACTGTTTGGTTCTCTGCTTCTGTAATACAATAGATCAATCTGATCAATGAATATTACATTGTGCTGCATTGGGCAAAATGTAAGTATATTTAAATACAGTCAGCCTGCACATCTCAGCAGTCTTGATCAGTGTGCACCACATACACAAAATCTCCAGCCTTGTAGAATCTATATAAGGAATGATATTGACCCTGACCAAACTACACAACAACATATGATAACCTAAGGTACAGCTTTCACACTTGCCCTAAAGGCTTTTATGAGGGTCCTGCAAAAAGTTCTGTCACTAATAGGCTTCATTAGTTTTATCCCAGGTATATTTTAAAATGCTTCACTGCACTTGAATGGTGTGTTGAATAGCTAACGATACCCGTTTATTTCATGCAAATTGCTTTCCAAATGACGGAGTTATTTCAAATTGAAACAGATGCAATCATATACACTGACCAATTTACTTGTTACATTGGAACATGGACCAGAAGACTGAAATTCGTAGCTATATTAAATGCGGCATTAGGCTTAATATACATTATAAGCAGATATTTAATGAATTGTGTGGTATTTATGGACATCAGACCATTTCAATGTGCACAGTTTGTAGGTGGGTTAAAGCTGGGAAATCCTGGAAGGCCTAAAACCTCTGTTACCAAGGCTAACATCGCTGCTGTAAAGATTGTGGTCGAACAGGATGTGCGATTGTCTGTCAAAGATATAGCTAGTTGTACTGGCATATCAGAAGGCAGTGTGCAAACAATTCAGAAAAAGCCTTGGGACCTGAGGAAGGTTTGCACTAGGTGGGTACCTCATATGCTCACCGAGGAGCAAAAGACACAATGCCTTAAATGTGCCCGGGAACTTTTGAAAACATACAAAGGCTGTAATAGTCGGGTTATTTCTAACTTGCTAACAAGTGATGAAACCTGGGTGCACATGTTTGAGCCACAAAGGGCTGATAATAAGCAATGGAAGCAAAAAGATCAAAAACGCCCATGTACTGCCAAGAGAACCATAAGTTCGAAAAAGATGTACGCAATTTTCTTTAATTCAGGTGGGCCAGTCGTTTAAGTGCATTGTCCATCTGGTCATATAGTCACTGACTGATTCTACAAGAATTTTGTACTGAAGAAAGCGAAAGTTTTACAATAAGAAACGACCAAGCAAAGGATGGTCAGGAGTCCACCTTTTACATGACAGCACCTCTCATAAGTGTGAGGTTGTTAAGCCTTTTTTGGCTTCTGAAAAGGTGCAAGTTTTAAACCATCCACCTTATTCACCTCACCTGAGTCCCTGTGACTTCTTTTTATTTCCAAGGCTTAAGAAAATGCTTTCTGGAAATAAGTATACATGTATGTCTAAAAGTTCTCTTGGCAGTGCTATTTATCAGTGTCTCCAACAGATATCAAAAGAAGACTATTTATCAGCTTTTCGCAATTGGGTAAAAAGGTTACAAAAATGTATTTCAGTAAAGGGGGAATACTTTGAAGGTTTGTAATAAAAATATGTTTGATAAAACGTAACACTGAAGTAATCCGAACCCAGTGACAAAACTTTTTGCAGGACCCTCGTATACAATGGGCCCAGTTGTTCAAAGCATCATTAGCTTAATGAGCTTGTTGGTGGTCAAAATGTTAACTGTTCTAGTAAGTACAATATCTAATTCACAGGTATTTTTGCTGAAATGCAAATGCAAAAGTTACTCACATTTTTTCAGCAAAAATATTAGAGTATATGCCATATTTAATGGTCAAAGTTTTAACGATATGTTAACTAACGACATCGTTAGTTTTGAGCAACTGGGCCTTGATGTTGATCCAATATGACACACACATGAAGCCATACTGGCAACTGTGTATGAAAGTAACCACTAGACACTGTAATATATACTTAACCCTTGTCAGCATGCTGAATAAATTAAGATGCCATGCCCACTTCTAGTTTTCAGCCAATCAGATTACTTGATCCAGGTTGTTGATATAAATTCACATTCTTAATGACAAACAGTGCAGACCCAGATCAGTTGGCTTCGCCAACTGATCTGGATCTACACTGTTTGCAAAGGCAGGGTATATCCGGGTTCAGCAGGACAAGCAAACCCCTCCTCTCCCAAATGTTAGTACAACACTGTAAGTTGTAGGCTACACCAGGTACCACAGACTATTTTTTCCACAAAAAAACAATAAATGTCAAAAAGATTGCCTTGGAAACAAACAACACACTACAGATTAGAAAATGGGAGTCTCGGTTTTATTGAGACTCTTCATAAGCAGTAATGAAGTTTGCAACACTACTTATGCCTTCTAGCTTATACATGAGCAGAACTCCATTTTCAAATATACCAAAACGGGCCCAATGATCCCAGAGGAAATGAAATATAATCTGCATTATGGTGATGTATGCGGAGATGTTCTACTGCCAGTACTCAGACATTAGAACTGCCTCAGTGAGGTGTAAGCTGACACAACATGTTTTGCAGGTAAGACAATATTTCATTTCCTTTGGGACCATTGGGCCCATTATGGTATATTTGAAAATGGAGTTCTGCTCATGTATATGCTGGAGGGCATAAGCAGTGTTGCAAACTTCATTACTACTTATGAAGAGTCTCAATAAAAGCGAGAGTCCCATTTTCTAATCTGTAGTGTGTTCTTTGTTTACAAAGGCAATCTTTTTTTGACTTTTATTTAACTACACTGCAGCTGGTGTCAGTGCCATGTGGCGGCGGTAGAACACCTCCCCATACTTTACCAAAGTGCAGATTATATTTCATTTCCTTGGGATCATTGGGCCCATTGTGGTATAGTTGAAAATGGAGTTCTGCTCATATATATGCTAGAGGGCGTAAGCAGTGTTGCAAACTTCATTACTGCTTATGAAGAGTCTTAATAAAACTGAGACTCCCATTTTCTAATCTGTAGCATGTTCTTTGTTCTCAAAGGCAATCTTTTTTTACTTTTATTTTGTGGCAGAATAAAAAACCATCCATCTGGATATCTGTTTAATGAAAGTGTACGGTAACACAGCTCACGATAAGTCAACCAAAAAGTACTGATATTTTTCTGCTTTGGTACATATTGCAGCTGTTCATTAGAAGTGCCTCAGCAACATGCTTTCATGACAAAATAAGAAAAATCATTTTCTGGATAGTCCTCTTAACTGTATTATGGTAATACTGTCTTGATTAAGTAGAAAGCAGTGAAAAATTTATATTCAAAATCTTTGTAATAATAATTTGTTTCTGCTTATATTAATTTTACTATTTTTTGGGCATACAAGTTCCAGAACAACTTAATAAAGACAAGTAGTTCAAATTTGTGTACCTTCTGATTGTGGCTTTCAATGTATGTAATATGGTATAAGGCCAGTTAAGGTCATTAATTCAACTTATGATAAATAAAGTGAATTTTCAAAAACCCAACATTAATGTATAATTTGCTCTTCCTTAATCCTTAAACCCTTAACTCTTTCCCTGCTAGTGGCTACTTTTGTCGTCCCCTAATAACCTTTGCAAACAGGCTGGACCCAAATCAGGCCCGACAAAACGTCGGACCTGATCTGGATCCAAAGCGTTTGACACTCTGATGGTTCCTGAAAGATTTTCTTCAAAAAGTTAATTTTAAAGAAAATCCACAGATGACAAAAAAAACATGCAAAATTACCCAGCATGCAAAGAGAAGCCAGTCAAAACAGCAGCAGATTCTATCTTTTTTCAAGAAAATAAGGTTTGGCATTTCATGTGAAACATCTACTAGGCAAATGCTTATTTACCACTCAGCTGACAGTTTTTAGATATCACAACATATAATAAAATGGACTTTTTCAAGAAAGGTGAGGAGACCAGGTGTCTGAATACTTTGGATAAATATGGTATACTCATTCAACACCCACCTTCCATTTTCTTTACACAGTCCATCAGATCAGATATAGAGTTCATCTGTTCTATGTTGTATACTACGCCACTTGTTTTAAAAGTTTCAGGTAAATCTTCATCCTTCAGTAGACCAGGACGATGATGTACACGATCACCTATCACATAACATCGTTCAGATATTCTTTCACATAGGCTCATCCACTGCTTGTCCTCCTGTAGGAGAAAAATAAATTGACCCTTAAAGCACCAAACAAAATTGTAGCAGATGACATTATAATTTTTTTTCTTGTATTCAGAAGGGATACTATAATTCTCATTGAAACAAAGACATTATTAAGCATTCTGTTAGAATTATTCTAAAGTTGACATTTATATTGGAGAACTTAAAGTGGATTTGTTTGTACTTTCTAAAACAGTGAGATACTAAATTCTATTTTACAGAACTTTGCAGTTAATCATCTGTACAGGAGATTGAAAAATGAGAATCACTTTTTGTGTATTGTTTGTAAAATAAACCAGATTTGCTGGAATAGATAGTAATTTGTTTTAGTGTTTGACATTCTTGGTCATAACAACACATTCAGAATAATCACAGTACTACACAAGTACATTTACCTGTTTTAATTCTTCAATGGGTCAACGTATTCGGTAGTGTTGGGAATCTGCCAGAATTTCAGTTGATCTTTGGTTTTGTAAAACTGACTGATCATCGATTTATAATCAAGTTGTAAAAATATATATTCTTTTTTATTTAAACCCTCTTCCAGGTACTTATTCATAGCACCAGATCAATAAGAGGGTATCCACATAACAATTTCTTATTTCTCCATGAAAATATATGTTGTAGGCACTCATTTGAAGTGCTTCAGTGAGGTGCTTCTAAACATTACCCACAACATATTTTCATGAAGCAATAAAAATGCTGCGAGCAATGTACTATGCCCCACCACTGCACTTACATCAAACAAGTGTCATAACTCTGTCAAAAATAAAATATGTTCTACATGTTATCTTATGTCCCTTTACATTTTTGCAAGGCTTCAAGAAAATCTCTAAAACCGTTTTCAAGTTATAGAAAGGGCACATGTATATAACTTGGATCACTACTGACAATGTTCACTGGGCAGTAACTCAAAAAGCAGGTAATTCAGAGTTACAGTTCTTGATTTTGCAAATTGTATCATGGTGATATACATTTGCATAAAGTTTAAAAAAATATCTCGAACAGTTTTCAAGTTACAGAGTGGACACAAATATATTTAAGAAATCACTATTTTCAAATTTCAAAGGACCATAACTCCAAAAGTATGTTAAGCAGATTTATGATTCTTGTGTTCTGCACCTCGTCTCATGATGCTTTACATTTGTGTGAAGTATCATCAAAATATCTGGAATGGTTTTCAACTTACATAGCAGATACGTATCATGTACATAGTAGAAATGGCTACTTTCAATATCTACTGTGTTCAAAGGGCCACAACTCCAAAGGTAGGATAACCAGAGTTACAGTTTTGTGTTCTGCAAGTTGTCTCATAGTGCTTTACACTTGGGAGAAATTTCATAATAACATCTCAAACAGTTTTCAACTTACGGAATGGACACGAATACATGGTAGAAATGGCTATGTTTAATGTTCAAAGGGCAATAACTCCAAAAGCAGGCATAGTTATGGTTCATGTGTTCTACATGTTGTCTCATAGTGCTTTACATTTGGGTGATGTTTCGTGAAAATATCTCAGACAGTATCAGAGTTATGGAGCAGACATGAATGATGGAAGCGTTGATGGATGGACAGATGGACTGACACTCAAACTTTCCGACAGTATAACATAAAACCCTCGCCACTTTTTTGTGGCATGGCATAATAAGAAAAATATCAGTATTTTTTTATTGAAAATAAAGTGCCTTATTTCTGGCTATTTTTATCAAATTTCTTCACCTTCATTCACAACAAATCTAAAATGACCCAAAGAGACAGCTTAGTACACATGTATATTTCATTTTCACAACTTGCCTATTAAAATAAAAAGCAATAGAAAATACAATTCTAAAAATAGAATTTTCCAATAAGTTGACTATAAAAATATTTTCTGAACATCAATCACAAGAGGCAAAAGTGACTGATGGTCGACTATAATTGATTTTAGTGATAACACTAATATTCAGGGTAATAACTAACAAGAGCACGGCTTGAGGGTGCCAACGCTCGGCTGCAGTTTCTTTTAGAAATATAATATAGGGCATGTTTGATTATAAGCAACAGAACTACTTAAATACATTAAGTTGGAAGTGCCATAATTATGTAATACCAAACATGATCAGAATTCATCCATCAATTTTTGAGAAATCGCAGTGAAACCATTTTTCAACAAAAATTCAAAGTTGAAAAAGGGGCATAACTGTGCCTAAATTATTTTGAGGACTACCTCCCCTTATTAATGTGGCTTATAATGCTTTTCAAGTTATAGAAAGGGCACATGTATATAACTTGTCACTACTGACAATATACTAGAAAAGTGGGGTGGGGGGGGGGGGGGGCATTTATTAGAGAGGGGGCTTAGAATAAATATGGTACATGCATGTATATGTTTTCTACAAGGACAGTTACCTGTTTTCTGAGTGGGTCAATAATGGCAATAACTGAGGGATATTTTCCCAATAAATCAGCCCAGAATTCAACAACATCATCTGCAACTTTCTGCTGACCTGTGATCACCTCATACTTCCCTTTCTCCTGAAACAGAAACCATAAACTTTCTCAGCTCATGTTACCATTTAGCACTCTGGGTAAAATTTTTAGCAGATGACATTTTGAAATATTTTTTCTTATTTTTCCCAGAAAAAAGGATTTGACATTTCATGCAAGTTCCAATGAAGACAACTTGCATGAAATGTCAAACCCTGTTTTCTGGGAAAATAAGAAAAATATCACCAATTTGTTGTCTGCTGAATAAGCCCAGAGAGTGTTAAAGGTTAAAACATCTGGATTTGACTTAAAGGGAACTGATGCAGTTGGTAGATTTTCTGCCATTTATTAATAGGGAGATAAATTTTGTGACTTTCTGTTTGCAATCCTTCACACCAAGCCCCTTCTGAAAAAAGATCTTCTCTGAAAAGAAAGAATTTGCTCCTTGCTCCCAGGAGGAGATAATTCTTTCCTTTTAGAGTAGACACCTTTCAAGAAGGGAGCAAAACAATTTTGACAGAGTTGTCTCCCTTGAAAGTGTATGAATTCTCATTAAAAATGAAACTAAAGATCAGTTAGCAAGAACAAGCTCAAACAATCTGGAACTTGACAGCTCTACAAAAAATATGAAAGGAATGGATAAAATTTGAGGGGAGGCAACTCTGTATTATACTGTTATCATTACTGGCATTATTACTATAGGTATAAATATTACCTTGACCTGTAACTTCTGGTTTCAATTCTATATTATGTTATACAGTTGGGAACCAGAAGCCTCAGGTCACTGGACAAGGTTATATTTTGATCTGTATATCACACTGTATTATAATTATATTTATGTAAAAAAGAGACCGGAATGCATTGTAAAAACAATTGCATGTACTGGTATATCTTAACTATAGAATAATAATCGAGGGTTGAGCGCAAGACTATAGTAACTCAAACATATCTTTGAAACCCTTGTTTAGGGGCAACTTGGACCCCTTTGTAAACAATGCAAATTTAGGTGCCATTGCTCATACGAGCAATGGCACCTAAATTTTCATTGTTAACAGAAAGAAATGTTGTAATCTTCATAACGCCTCCATGGTGAGGAGATTAGGTTTGGGGAAAAACAACTATCTGACTTACACTAGTCTTGCGCTCAACCCTCAAGATGAAAAAGGTGCAACAGTTAGTAGTTACAGCCAACATCAGTCTTAGTGTTTCAACTGTATATTAGGAGGTTCATAAATTACAAAGTAAATATTTTAATTCATTGAAAGTAAAATGACAAGGTCAGTATTACTGTTATGTCAGCAATTTTCCAACTATGACTTTTAACCCTTAAAGCATCCAGCAAAATTTGTAGCAGATGACATTTTTTTTTTTCATGGAAAATAAGTCTTGACATTTCATGCAAATCATCTTTGGCAGATGATTCACATGAAATGTCAATTTATTTTCTATGAAAAATAAAAAAAAATAAAAATACCATCTGCTGCAGTTGCAAATGGCACTTCAAGGGTTAATAGCTTAAAGTCAGAAATAAACTACATCCAGAAATTTCACCCTGCCTGTGAAATGTTAAGGAAGTAAGATGCTGTGACATTACTTATTAATTTAATGCCCCCCCCCACCAACAACCTCTCTACCCCATCCCCCCACCCTAAAAAAAAACAAACTACACAGCATGCTTGGATTATAAAATATCATGACTGTGGTCCCATTTAAACACATGTATATAGATCTCTATAACTTATGATTTTTTTTTTTACCACACCATATAAAGTATATTGTAGTGAGGAATATTTCTAACAGAAGGCAGAATAGACCTTTTTATTAATGTTATTGTTTTCATCCAGGCTACTGACCACGTGATTATGATGATGATGAGTTCAGGTTTAACGACGCATCAACCCATGAGGGTCATTTGCGTCAAAATGGTGAACTAACATGATTCTGTAATGAAACGATTATAATGATAAGTCATAAGACCACGTGATTATAATGTTATGCCACGTGACCAAAACCTGAGGATGGCAAAAACATTTCCAGTTCCATTGATACCAATTGATTCAAGCCAAATTTTACCTAGATAATAAATTCCTTTTGGTTAATATTTAATCGAAATTTTATCTAGTGCTTTAAAATACAGCTTTAAAAGCATCTGACTGCTTTTCTTAGGACAAATACAAATATTTCAATGATATTTTTCCGATATCAGCAGGCACGTGCGTAACCATAATATTGCTTTATGGTGACCATTTTTACACATAGTTTTAGCTAGTATATAGTCAAAATATGTATAAATATATGTGGTTATAACTTTTATATGATCACTCTATGAGAATCTCTTCTGAAAAGAAACTTTTGACGAATGAAACTGCTTTATTTTTCTGAAGAAACATCAGCAATTATACTGTCTGATAAATGTAAATAACAACTTTCTGCCATTCACTGGGAATGAGGCTAGACGGTACTTTGCGTTAAAGACCAAGAGATTCCGAATGATGTTAAATGTGTGACCTAGTGTTTTAAAAGGTCTACAGATGTTGCACTGAATAATACAGCTGAAGAATCACATATGCACAACCCTAGAATCATGTACACACAATGCAAACACCATATACCTCGGATAACATAAAAATAATTACAGTACCATGTGGTGCAAATAACAACCCTCAGAAAGAGAAACCATCAACCAGTTATCTAGACAGAAATACTACTACTTATTCTCCAAGAGGTGACTAGCAGCACTGCCACCAGCATGAGCAGAACAACTAGAAAGATTACAGTAATTTAACCCTTGTCCTGCTGAATAAATTAAGATGCCATGCCCATTTCCAATTTTCAGCCAATCAGATTACTTGATCTATATTGTTGCTATAAATTCACATACTTAATGGCAAACCGTGCAGATCCAGATCAGTTGGCTTCTTCAGAAGCCAACTGACTTCTTCAGAAGCCAACTGATCTGGATCTACACTGTTTGCAAAGGCAGGGTATATCCGGGTTCAGCAGGACAAGGGTTAAATTAATTGCCCTTGATAAAAAAAGAACACAGTGTACTGTAAATAAAAATAAAATGAATAGATAAAACCAACTCCCAGACTGCTATCAAACTGAGACCGAAATCAAATAAGCGCAAGAGTGATGAAAGTCAGTCAATTTTAGAGCCTATAATACAGATGATGATGTGATGATGACAATGATGATTTTGATGATGACACTGCTACTACCAATGATAACTTGAATATGCAAGCATGATGACTGATGATGAAAATGATACAAAACTGAACATAAAAGATAACATGATGAATTTACTATGCTGCAAAAAAATGGTGAATTTATTATGCTGCAAGAAATTTTATTCATAGTCCATAACACTGGCTAATGCTTAGCACTATGGGTAAAAATTTCAGCAGACATTTTGATTTTTTTTTTTCTTATTTTTCCCAAACAATAAGTTTTGACATTTCATGTAAAATGTCTCCACTGGAGATAATTTGTATGAAATATTATAACCTGTTATCTGGTAAAAATAAGAAAAATGTCAATATTTTATCATCTGCTGAATTAGCCAAAGAGTGGTAAACATTAAAGTAGACATTTTCAGTGCAGTGTGGCTTGAATGTGCAACCCAATCTTTATACCAATATTTGAGCCATGTCATGAGAAAAGGGTTCCTACAGCATATCCAGACAACAAGGGCCCAGATCAGCCTGGGCCCAGTTGTTCAAAGCATCGTTAGCTTAACGAGCTCGTTAAGGGTCATTTCGTTAACTGTTTTAGCAGATTCAATATACAATATTCTGATATTTTTTGTTGAAAAAATGTGAGTAGCTTTTGCACTGCAAAAGCTACTCACATTTTTTCAGCAAAAAATTTCAGCATATTTGCGTATCACTCGATGGAAATATTAATGAATCGTTAACTAACGACATCGTTAGTTTTGAACATCTGGGCCCAGAACAATAAAGACTCTGATCATACTGCATGGATATCCAGCTTGCTTCGCATCACGAAAACATACCTATAAAATCTTGACCCCCCTTAAACCCCACTTTTATATAGTAAAACTGGGGTTCACAGGGGTATACATTATTTGCTTTATTTCTGCTTAAAAACATAGATTGTGGGTACTCATTAGAACTGCCTCACCAAGGTGGTTCTAACGAGTACCCACAATCTATGTTTTAAGCAGAAATATGAAAACTATCAGAATTTTTATCGGAAAACTTTCAATTTTTGGTGGTGAAATTTTCAATATATTTGAATAGGCGTGTTTGCGTAATGGGATATTTTCTCTTTGTCCAGTTTCCGGTGTTGCCACACAGTAGCATCATATAAATTCTTAGCTTGCTGGGTTAAAATTTCTGCAGATGACATTTTGTAATGGTCAAATATGACTCGACTGTAGTAACAGCAGAGAGAAGAAACAGAGGTATCCAAATATTTGGGGTCAATATGGTATATTTTAATCCTTTCTCTGCCTGACACACCTCAAACGTTGAAAAGGAGTAATGCATTCAACCAAGACAAGTGTTCCTATAACTACTCACTCTGCCCCCTTGCAAAACCTAGAATTAAAGCTAATTACTTTTCAAACACAGCTTTTTCCTAGCCTAGCTAACACACAGAGCTAGAAAGTAAGACAGGTAGACTTTTTACAAGTTCTCTGTCTTCTACATTATGTGGTGACAAATCTCCATGGTGTGCCCTGCTTTTGCACTTTTTTAAAAAACCTTGTAAATAAGCGTGGAACATCCACACATCAAATTCAGTGTTGACCCTAAACTGCTCTATATGTCTTACAAACCTGTCTGTTGTCATTATATAAAATCTGTACATGTATATGAACATGAAACAATTAGTTTACCTGCTACACCACAACCTCTTTATAACACTATTGCTAGAATCCAAAGTAAAAACAATGTTACTAAAGAACCATGTTGTATCCAAACAAAAATGTACAGATTGTATAGAAAATGGACCATTTATGGTCCATTTTCTATACAATCTATACATTTTTGTTTGGATACAACACTTTTTGGATTCCACCTTTAAATTGTCTGACATCCAAATCTGTCCTATAATAATGAACCGTCTTATGAAGAGGCTCCAGTGGGGCTGTTGAGCTTTCTCATAAATCTGTTCTTATCAATACATTTGCCTAATTATTTTCAGTTACTGCTTGATTAGCTGCCCAACTGTTTGTCAGCAGCACTATTATTATCTTTAACCCATTGTAGTCTGGAGACCCCTAAAAGGGTAACTGGCAAACAGTGCCAACCCCTAAAAGGGTAACTGGCAAACAGTGCCAACCCAGATCAGATGCCACAGAATGCGGCCTCTGATCAGTCTTCACTATTTGCAATAAATGCATGTATTTCTATAGAACATGGCAACAATAAAAACTAACCATATACTCTTTATATTAAAATGAAAGTGTCCAAAGAGTTAAGGTAGTACAGTTCTATCGGCATAAATGAGTTAAACTCAACAGAGTATGCTTATAAACAATGCATACTGTGATTGTGATACACAGACTGGTCTATCTTTTGCTGCTTGCACTTCTATGGTACAAGGCCCGCCATTTTTATCTCAAATAAATAAAAGGAGTTTGAAACTCATATCAAATATATCAGCAAAACAAGTTCATAACAGAATCCATTAAGAACAAGTAAAAACATGAGCTGTGGTAGGGCAGAATAGCTTGCCTCAATCACGCTTTGCCTCTAAAAACTTTAACCAAAAACTTAAACATAATTTTTTTTCCAAATCTGTGAACTTGACCTCAAGGTCACTCATGTTGGTTCAGATGATACAGCATAAAACATCAGTTTAGTTAGCAAGTATGAACTACTTTAAACAGAGGTTTGCGAGATATAGATTTTTAAATACTTTAACAAAAACTTCAACCACCACCGACACTGATGCTGGCATCAACACCGATGCCGTGGTGACTGCTATAGCTCTTTACCGGTACTTCCATTCAGGCGAGCTAAAAATGATACATCAAAGCTGACTGAGACTAAGCTCAGTGCAAAGGTTTTTTCTCCATATATGTTATATGCATATGAATAAGATAGGGATTAGATGGTAAAAATTCACTCTGTGATGGACAATGGAGACTTGGGATCAATAAGAAACATTTATTTTTGACTGACATATCAAGATCAGCTGTAGAAAGTTTCAAAACCAAAGACATATGCAGGTAACAAAGGCCTTAACTGGCATTGTTAATGTGCAACCACCAGCAGACTTAATGGATACTGCAGAATATATTGATGAATAAAGAAGGCTCTGATCAGACTGTGCAGGGGAACCTTACCTAACAATGAGGATATGCAGGATGGTCTTGTGCATGTGGTATTACCTAAGTTTCAACTTAACATTCTCACCACTGAATTTCTGAAGTGTTCTCTTACAGCTTTGAATTTGGACGAATCCATCGTTGTAAACAGGAATACCAATCAAAGATCAAAAGCAGAATGGCAAACACTGTAGATCCTAATGAGATGAGATTAACAAACTATCTACACTGTTTGCTTATGTATATGTTATGCAGAGCTAAATGGTAAAACATATTTTATCGTATCTTACCATAAGCACAACAGAGGAAAAAGGCCCTTGAGCTATCTGGGACTAGTAAATGGCCAATTTAGTCTGTACATCAGCAGTCAGGGCTTCTCTTCTCATCCAATGGTTCTGTAATCAGACTAAGTGACTGCACATGCTCAACTGTCTTCTTTCCTTCAGATGACATAAGGGCCATTTTCCTATGTTGCATCACATATTATACTGATAACCAATATAAAGTGCTATTAATGTGTTAAAGAAAACATATGATTCTAGTAGATCATCACATACATGTAATTATATAGAACAGAGCATGGCATTTTAAAGTGAAGTTAAAAACTTTCAAACATATAATTTCACAATAGTTTTGAGGATAGTTTCAAGATTTTTAAAGTCTACAAGAAAGCTATAAGAATGAGCCAAATACCTGAGTCAAAAGAAAAGGCATCTTATTAGATGCCAACAGTGACAACTCAGACCACTGCTCTCTCTAAACTTCAGCATGCTGAATTTTAAATAGCAGATGACACTCATTTCTAAAATACAGGGCTTGATATTTCATTCAAATTTTCATCTTTGAAGACACAAAGAAAATTTTCTCTTTTAGAGACTACCATTTTGAATGCATTTTTTTCTCCTTCTATCATTTCTAAAACTGGCATTTCTAAAATGTAAATTTTGAATGAAATGTCAAGCAGTTTATTTCATCTGTTTATTTCACCTACAGCATGCTAAGTTAAACCAGAAACTTGCTAGCCAAGAATATAGCAAAGAAATACCCTCTATATATAGAGCTAGAGAATAAATACTATGGAAGCTTCAACCATGCAGAAATCTTTAGCTTATTATAAAGAATGTTTCCTCTCTTCAGACATAATAAACTTCTAGTCATATGAATGCATACTGACAAGCACAGGACTGTGAAATTACTATGCCTGACTTGTCCAATGTCCCATTTCCCTGAGGACAAGTGAGGCACTTCTAATGAGTACCCACGTTTTGTTTCAATTTTTGGGCCAGTAAATTTTGTTTGGACCAACTACTTATCCGTGGACAAGTAATAAAATTTGATATTTCCATAATCCTGCAATTGGATTAAAAGATTACAAGGGTCACAACAATGTGAATAAGGTATCTTTGAGCATACACAGACAACAAATACCTAGCTCAGTCTGTACACTTGCACAGTCTGATCAAGGCTTTACAGACTTATTTATACCATGAATGTATCAACAGACAGAAATAAAAAAAAAAACAAAAAAAAACACAAAAACTGATGAGACTGCAGGTTACAAGATGTATATGGTCTGAAATATTGTCTGCTTATTATTTGAAAAGTTGACTTCTTCTTTATACATGTACTATTAAAACTGTCTGACTTCAGTAATGAGAGGGAACATTCTTTTTCCTTCATTATATACATACTGCAGCTTTGTCAGCAAAAGGAAAACTATGTGAAACTTTTTCCTTCCCTCCATGACTGTCCTGTTATGTTGCAGTGGAATTTACTCAATAATATCAATGATATTCAATGGTAAACACAGAAATCACAATTAGTTCAACAGAGAAATCCTCATATGCAGAGGGTAACATCAGTAGACCTATCTAACTGAGTCGACGTTTTCTTGTTTCACAACCCATTTACAATCTCTCAGACACTTTGAGCAGAAGTTACTCCAGAGTAACATCATTTTGAAAGAACATGAAGTGAAACACAACATTATCAGGAAAAGAATGATTACAAGGATAGATAATCATCGTCCAATGAATAAAAACTGTTTTGAGAAAAATTAATGGCAGATACCTTAATGCTAGAATAGAAAAGATCAGAATAGAGTAAACAGTATAAGACACATTCTAAACTAGAGCAAGATGATGGCAGGCCATCGTATATCCCCACACTTTGAAAATCATGTTATAATATGGCTCAAAAATAGGAGCTGTGTGAAAATCAAAAAAAAAAAAAGACCCAAACCCTTCTTTTTGACCTCTGGTGACCACCAGACATGCCCCGAGGGCAAAATTTTTGCACCACTGTATTTTACTCTTCATTACCTTTGATTTGCTATACAATATAACTATTTTTGTACAAAATGAATTTTGGACCCCTCGGGTAGGGGCTCTGGCCATGCCCCCAGGGGTTACATGAAAAATCCAAATGCGTTCCTCCAGTCCTCATCCATAGGACTATTACCTGTGACAGTTTCAAGGTACTAGCTCAAAAAGCCTAAGAGGAATTGTGTGACAATCAAAAAAAGGACCCAAAATCCTACTTTTTGACTGCTGGCAACCCCAAGACATGCCCCTGGGGCTAAATTTTTGCACCACTATATTCTATTCTTCATTACCTTTGATTTGATATGCAACATGACTATGTTTGTACAAAATGGATTTTGGACCCTTTGGGGTCACACCCCCTTGGCCTTGCCCCAAGGGGTTATATCAAAATTAGGAATGTGTTCCTCCAGTCCTCATCCATACGGCTATCGCCTGTGAAAGTTTTGAGATTCTAGCTTAAATGGTCTAGGAGCAAATGGTGTTACATTACAAACTGACGTAGGGACAGATGGCCGGATGGACGGATGGCGGATATCAAAATATCCCCTCTTTTTCTTCAAAAAGCATGGGGATAAACAGAAGTTTTACCAATTTTTCAGAGGCTTTTGGCCATGGTGCATAAACCAGCACATATGCCTTACTGTACTTAAAAAAAGCTGGGTCCGGTTGTTCAAAGCGTCGTTAGCTTAACGAGCTCGTTAAGGGTCATTTCGTTAACTGTTATAGCGGATTCAATACACAATATTCTGATATTTTTTGCTGAAAAAATGTGAGTAGCTTTTGCATTGCAAAAGCTACTCACATTTTTTCAGCAAAAAATTTCAGCATATTCGTGTATCACTCGATGTAAATTTTAACGAGTCGTTAACTAACGACGTCGTTAGTTTTGAACAACTGGGCCCTGATAATTAAGAAATGATGCTTATAATTTTGTTTATTTTTTCAAGGTAGTGCTCCAAGAAGTGAAAAAAAAAATTACAGCCAGAAAAAAGTAATTCAATACTGAACAAAGGCTACTTCTGAATGTAACCAGTGAAAGCTGTTGAAGGACACATCCACACCAAGTTTCAGGGAAAGACTCATGCAAGGAAAGACTCATTACAATATAAGTAAGGGAGGTGGAGCAAAATATAAGTACTGCCAAAAATTAAATTGGGGTGGCGGTGGGAGGGGTGGGGGGGGGCAAGGTGGGGGTGGAGGTGGGGCATAGCTCCAGATAAGGTGAGTATTCAGAAAATTACTTTTCTTATTTCTCTAATATACCCATTAGAAGTGCCTTGGCAAGGCACTTCTAATGAGTACACATAACTTCTAATGAGTACACATATTTTTGGGGAGATTTAAGAAAACTACTGATACTTTTTGGATGAAAAAATTAATGTCTTATCTAAAGCTGTGGGGAGAATAAGTACTAATTATAAGAACCTGAGCTGGTAACTATGTATATCATCCTTTTCTCTTGAAAATGAATAGCTTGCTGATTATCTAATGTGCTAAAATTTCAACTCTAATATATGCATTCTAAGAATTCAGGAATAATAAAGTCACAAGTTGACTACATGATAAAAAGGGTCTTCAGCAGCAAATGATTATTTAAGCAGTGAAGACTACAAGCAGACTGTACAGACTAGGGCTTCACTATCACGCATGTTTTCACTATCATGCATGCTTTGAAAAAACTTTTTTTCATGACGTACCTTAAATATGATATACACCACAGCCCCTTTATAACACTATTGTTGGGGTCCATAGCATAAACTGTATTAGTAAAACAAATGTGTTATATCCAAACAAAAATGTATAGATTATATTGAAAAATGACCATTTATGGTCATTTTTCAATATAATCTATACATTTTTGGGATCCATCTTTGAACTGTGTTATATCCAAAGCCATGTTATAACGAACTGTGTTATAAAGAGGTTGTAGTGTATCATATTTACCCTAGAAATTGTGAACCGTAACTCCTTGCCATACTGGTCCTAAACTTTGTACAAAATCATTTTACCATATGTACCCTAAGTATTCGGACACCTCAACTCCTTACCATACTTGTTCTAAAATTTGAACGAGTACAATTTACTACCTGATGTTGTGTTTAAAAATTGCTGGATGAATGGCAAACAGTGCAGACCCTGATGAGACGGCATCCAATCTGGGTCTACACTGTTTGCTCAGGCCTGTCTGTCTGAATACATATGGTAAACACAGTACTACCTGTTAATGCATCTAGAAAGTGCCGCATGAGTGTCAAACAGAGTTGAGCCTGATCAGATGCCACATTCTTTGGCATCTCATCTGGGTATACAAATTCAATGTTTGCTAAGACCTGTCTGTTCCAATACTTAGAATAATTAGGGTAAATAAGATAAACAGGGTACATGTATTTAAGTGTCAGGTAAAGCAGGTTTCTACAAAGAAAAGTGGAATAGTTTAAACTTTTATACACTTATACATGAAACAATAAATGAGGAATGAAAATCGAAGATACCTCATCACATGAATTGCACATACCTCATCACATGAATTGCACAGACTCAGATCAGCCTATGCATTTAAGCACCATAATATCCCTAAGTACTGGGACACACAGGCCTGGCCATATATTGTAGACTCAGATCAGATGCTGTAGAATCAGTCCCCAAAGTTATAAAACTTTCTCCACGCTCAATTCAGCTGAGCATGAAAATTTCTCTGCTAATGAATATGAAAATGCCAACTATTGTTGGCATTTTCATATTTATTAGCAGAGAAAATTTCATGCTCAGCTATATTTATCAAGAAAAAATTTGCAATTGTTAGTAATTTGGGATTTATTAGCAGGACAAATTTCATGCTCAGCTGAGTTGAGCATGAAAAACGTTTTATAACCTTTGGGCCTGGTGTCCCAATATTTAGGATATATACAGTAGTATGATCAGAGTATGTGCATTTGGATGCATGCTCTTTGACACAGGCGTAGCACTCAATATGCACATTACGCATGTGCGTAACATGCGTAACATGGTTAAGAAAAATATTTATAATAAAGTGGCATTAACACAAAATATTTTGCCTCTTTACCACAGGGGCTGCTCTTAAAGGGAAGAATTTGCTCCCTCTGGGAGCAAATTTCCTTTAAGAGTAGCCCCTATTTTGGAAGCATGTCTAGGCATAGTTTTTAAGATTTTTCCTGGGTGTGCGTAAAAATAATTCCGTTCTGGCTACACCACTGTGACTACAGATGAACAGGTCTGGGTCTACACTGCATGCAAATGTGATAAGGCAATATTTTACTTATACACATTCAACTGGATAATTTTAGTAAAAGGCTACTATTTACTAGGTTTCACACTGAGCAAAAAGATAGAACGTTACGTTGTCCAAGCTTCTAACAGGACGACAGAAAATATTTTATGAAAAAAGTCCAGATATAATAAATATCAGAAAGCAGGCCTCTAATACAGCTAATTATCCTAAACATGCCTAAATTCATTAATAAATCTTTTTTCAAACTAAAATTTCATGATCTCTTTATAGTATCAGTTTTTATAATGATTTTCTTCTGTACTAGTTGTAGATACAAAGGAAGCAGGTGCTGACTTTACAAAGAGGCTCCTTGTTTGAAAAAATGGCATCTCAAAATGGTTTCTTTTTTGGAATAAAAGCACCGCAAGCATAATACCCCGCCATAGCAATTATTTGTTTATGTATTAAAGTTATCGTTGCGAAAATGTCTGGAAAGAAAATGACGGAGGGACAGATAACAATCCTAAACCAGATCTTGATAATACCAATGGACAGATAACAATCCTAAGCAGATCTTGATAATATCAATGCATATAGCAAGTTTGGTTAAAAGGCCTTGTTATTAACTCAAGTTATCATCCAGAAATGAAAATATGGACGTGTCTCGGGCAGATAACTCCGCAATGACGAAATTTGCCCATTAGCAATTCCAAACCTGATCTCCTTACTATCAATATATATAGCAAGTTTGGTTAAAATCCCTTGTTCTTTACTAAAGTTATCATCCGGAAACGAAAATATGGGCGTGTATCGGGCAGATAACTCCGTAAAAATTTGACGAAATTTGCCCATTAGTAATCCCAAACCAGATCTACTTAATGTCAATGCATATAGCAAGTTTGATGAAAATCTCTTGTTATTTACTCAAGTTATCATCAGGAAACGAAAATATGGGCGTGTCTCGGGCAGATAACTCCGTAAAAATTTGACGAAATTTGCCCATTAGCAATCCCAAACCAGATCTCAACAATATCAATGCACATACCAAGTTTGGTGAAAATCCCTTGTTATTTACTTAAGTTATTATCCAGAAACGAAAATATGGGCGTGTCTCAGGCAGATAACTCCGTCAAAAATTGACGAAATTTTCCCATTAGCAATCCCAAACCAGATCTCCACAATATCAATGCACATACCAAGTTTGGTGAAAATCCATTGATGTTTACTCAAGTTATCATCTGGAAACAAAAAATGGACGGACGGACGTACGATGGACGAACTGACAGACGGACGATCAACGTGAAACCATAATACCCCGCCACTATTGTGTGGCGGGGTATAAAAAAATGACATCCAGAGGTTTCTAATTTGAAAAAAAAATCATGTTTATTGCTATAATATGATCTTCCAAACTTTCACAGAACTTTTAAGTTGAAATTCACTAATATAAAATAAATAAATGTTTAGCAGGCAATAAATTATGATCCTTCTCTATTTTTCCCAAAAAGACATGGATTAAAAGACCATGTGAATTGTCTCCTATGACACAATGCTTATGAAATTTCAAGCCTGATTTTTTTTCTTAGAAAGTATAAAAAAATTACATCGGCTAATTTCATGACAAGCATACTTAACCCTTGAAGCTCTAATCAAAACTACAACAGACAACACTTTGAAATATTTTGTTTTATTTTTAAGAAAAAATAAGACTTGACACTTCATGTGGATCCTCTGCTAGGCAAGCCATATCTTCTGTGAAAAAAATATAAGATAAAAAAAAATGTGGTTTGCTGCAGTATGTCATTGGTGCTTTAGAGATTTATACCATGTTTTGAAAACTGTAAAATGAAAACCTGAATACACACCTATCTGCAAGACATTTTAAATAAGATGATTTTTCACAACATTTGGTCTTTAAAATTATTTATCTATCAGATATATCGGTCATGATGGGGAAATAATTTTATGGCTAGGAAGGTAAGTGAATACATTATCTGTTTACTGTTCTAATTGTACAAGTTACTTGTAACCCATATGCTGCAGGTTAACCCTTAAAGCGCCAATCACAACTATTGTCGTCTGCTTTGTCATCTGCTTGTGATTTTAAAAGTCATTTTTGCAAACAGTGTGGACCCAGATCAGACTGCTCTGCCTATATGCAAAAATAGGTTTGAAAAGTCTGCAAGAATATTCAGCAACGACATAAACAGACGACATTTTCAGATGCAGTTTTTCTTGGCGCTTTAAGGGTTAAACCACAGCCAATGTACCATATTTACCCTAAGTATTCGGACACCTCAACTCCTTACCATACTTCTTCTAAAATTTGAACAAATACAATTTACTACCTGATGTTGTATCTAAAAATTGCTGGATGAGTGGCAAACAGTGCAGGGCTTGATGTGACACTGCATTCTGCATTCTGCAGTATCTCATCTCAGTCTACACAGTTTGCCAAGGCCTGGCTGTCCTAATACAAACGATAAATATGGTACACCCAGATCAGACTCTGTTAAAGGTCTGCACTGTTTGTCATTCAGTTAGCAATGCCGGAAGTCAGAATTTACCACACAAAAAATAAAAAAAGCAATACAGTAAATTGGAAAATCTGATCAGCATTAGTCAACAGTTTTCAGTTTCTCTTTTGTAGAAGAAAACGCTTTGATCCACAAAATCAGAACTGAGAACTGTTGACTAATGCTGATCAGATTTTCCAATTTACTGTATTGCTTTTTTTTTGTGTGTGGTAAATTCTGATTTCCAGCATTTTTCCGAGCACAAGTCAAAGGTTACAAATAACTTGCGTGGGCCAGGCCATGTGACACCTTGCCTGAGCATATGTGGACAGTGAAGGCCCAGATCAGCCTGAGCATGGGTGCAGTCTGATCATCCCTGTAGTCTGATCAGCACCTTCACTGTCCGCCTACAGAATCATTAGATACAGAAGAACATAACAAAGTATAGCAAAGTTCCTGATCATACTATACATCTCCACTGGCTGATCAGGATCTCTGTTTGCATTTACCCCAACGACATCTTTCATAGCTCCAGATAAGAGGAAGTATCAGGAAAATATTTTTCTTATTTCTCCAAGAAAATGTATGTTGTGAGTACTCATTAGAAGTGCCTCACCGAGGCACTTCTAATGAGTACCCACAACATACATTTTTGTGGAGAAATAAGAAAAATATCTACAATTTTTTTTTGTTGCAAAAAGCACCTTATCTGGAGCTATGACCTATTTTCATGCTGTGGCCCTTGTGAAAACAGACCCAACTGACAATCTAGAGGAATAAAATGGAAAGGAAACAACAGTTTGAATACAGTTACATACCATACTTACATAGTCAAAAATTTCGTGACCTGCAAGATTTAGGGCAATATAGAAATCTTCCCCAGGGGTTAGTTCATACTGAGTCATAGCTTCTTGTATCATGTCTAGTCCCTGTTCTGGTCTGTCAATGGGGAGCATCAGAGCTCCTATATCCGATACATTTTTGGCAGCAACCTGTCAACATAGAAAATCTTAATCATCAGTCACTGTGATTGTTTTAATTACATACATAGAAAATACACTCACTGATAAGGACTTCTGCTGTTTCTGAATATACATGTACATGTATAGTTCTCCAATGTTTCTGTAAGAGACATTGACAATGAAGGTTCTGATCAGTCTGCAACAATAAACAAGCTGATGTGGATGTTATTATCTACATGCCTCTTTATGGTACAGCTCATCTGTTTTTGTGATTGTCTTGTCTTTGTTGTTTATTTTTATCGCTAAATTTAGTATGCTGTTGGTCATAATGATGAAAAGTACCAAAATTTGGTTTCCACTACATTTATATAGAATGAATTTATGATATACATATACAATAGTAAAATAGTAAGAACACAAAAAATAATACTATTCCAAATTGTCATTCTCTTAAAACTACAAAATATTGATGCTACAGATATTTAGCACTTTCCTGTATAAATAAAACTACCTGTATACAACATATCAGAAAATGAGCAGGTGAAAAAATGAAGACAAATAAACAACTCCTACTCACAGATGTAAATATAGACAAATAACTATAACTTTTTCAGGGGCACAATTAATGTTTTTAAAATGACTTTATCTACTCCAATCCCAACTTAAAAACACACTGCCATCCTAAGAACTTCCCACTAATGCATTTTCCCATATATGAGGTTAGGCCTCAGTAATCCTCCATAACATTTGAAGTAATCATTCATGTTGTGAATAAAAGTATCAGAGGATAAAGCAGCGTTTTCCCCTGAAAACAGGGCTTTGTATTTCATCATGAATCATCTCTTTTGAACAATTCCAATTTGAGAATACAATTTTTTTGGAGTGGGTTGGGGTGTTTTGTGGTGTTGGGAGGGGGTGTGGGAGGAGAGAAAGGGTAGGGAAATGTCTACTAATTTTCTGACAGTTTGATCAGTTATGATCTCCAACTAAATGCTAAGAATGATCACTATGTCCCATTATCACTTCATCCATTTAACATTATTTAGACATCCTCATGCATTCACAGTAGTCTCAAAATTCTTCAACAAATTTGTTCTTGCTGAGACAGCCACAAAAATATACATGAGAGATGATATGTCTTAAGCAAAGTTATCATATGACCCACAGCACTGCCTCAGCCAGGAGATTCACCAACATACACATATGACACTGCCAATTCATTCTAGTGTAGTCATCCACATGCATTAATTTTGCTGAGAGATCCACTAGCACTACACAACACAGTTTAACCCTTAAAGCGCCAAGAAAATCTGCATCTGAAAATGTTGTCTGCTTATGTCGTCTGCTGCATCTTCTTGCAAACTTTTCAAACTTAGATTTTGCATATAGGCAAACAGTGTGGACCCAGATCAGACTGCTCCTAAAGGAGAAGTCTGATCTGGGTCCACACTGTTTGCAACAATGACTGTTAAAGTAACCGGCAGAAGACAAAGCAGACGACAATTGTTGTGATTGGCGCTTTAAGGGTTAAGTCAAATGATATCCTAGCATGGGCAGCAACAAACGTACATATTAACCATAGCTTCAAGCTATATCCTGTTGCCAAGACAGCCATTAACCCATATAAGCCTAGCATCCCATAAAAGGGACATTGGCAAGCAGTGTAGACCCAGATCAGACACTGCAGAATGTGGTGTCTGATCAGGGTCTACACTGTTTGCATTAAGTTCAGATATTTCAATAAAAGATGACTATAATTAAAAACTAAGCAGGCACCCCTTATGTAGGAAATGAGCTTGTCCAAAGAATTAAAGTAGAAGAATCCACTCGGCATAAATGGGTTAAAGGGATCAGATACACTTTGTAGATTTTTGCCATTTTTGCCAGTGGAAACAATTTTTGTGACTTCCTGTTTGCTTTACTGCATACCAAGCCTCTTCTAAAAAGGAGATTACTCTATAAAGAAGGAATTTCCTTATAAATAAGATCCCTTTTCTGAATGGGACCAAATCAATTTTGACAGAATGGTCTGTCCTGAAAGTGTATCAATTCCCCTTAACCCATAAAATCCTAGCGTCCCATAAAAGGGACACTGGCAAACAGTGTAGACCCAGATCAGACACCGCAGAATGTGGCATCTGATCTGGGTATACATTGTTTGCATTAGGTTCAGATATTTCTACAAAAAATGACAATAATAACAACTAGAAAATGTGTTTTAGAAAAAAGCAAATGTCATCTCATCCTGTTCTACATTTCTACCAAGTATCACCGAAATATTCCGAAGTGTATTCCTGTTACAGAGCAGACATGAAATCAAATTCAAACACAAGAAGGGGTGAAATCTCCAAAACTAAGAAAGCCAAAGTTGTCATTCTTGTATGTGACACGTCATCTCATCCTGTTTTAAATTACTACCAAGTATCATCAAAATATTCCAAAGGGTATTTGACATACAGAGCGGCCACAATATCAATGCATTATCACTGTCAAATATAAGAATGGGATAATGCCAAAAGTAAGAAAGGCAGAGTTGTCATTCTTATATGCGGCACATCATCTCGTCCCGTTCTACATTTCTACCAAGTATCACCAAAATATTCTGAAGGGTATTCCTGTTACAGAGCAGACATGAAATCAAATTCAAACATAAGTAGGGGAGAAACCTCCAAAACTAAGTAAGCCAAAGTTGTCATTCTTGTATGTGACACGTCGTCTCGTCCTTTTCTAAATTACTACCAAGTATCATCAAAATATTCAAAAGAGTATTTGACATACAGAGCAGCCACAATATCAATGCATTATCACTGTCAAATATAAGAATGGGATAATGCCAAAAGTAAAGGCAGAGTTGTCATTCTTATACACCACACGTCATCTCTTCCTGTTCTACATATCTACTAAATACCATCAAAATATTCCGAAGGATATTCAAGTTACAGAGCTGACACAAAATCAATTTCAAAACAAAAGAAAGGGAGATAACTCCAAAAGAAAGAAAGCCAGAGTTGTCACTCTTGTATGGGATGTGTCCTCTCATCCTGTTCTGCATTTCTACCAAGTATCATCAGAATGTTCTGAAGGGTATTCAACTTACAGAGCACAACTGTCACAAATATAACAAAGGGAGACAATGCCAAAAGTAAGAAAGGCAGAGTTGTCATTCTTGTGACACTTTATCTTGTCCTATTCTACATTTCAAACAAGTACCATCAAAATATTCAAAAGGGTATTTGAGTTACAGAGCAGACACAAAATCAATGCATAATCACTGTCAAATATGACAAAGAGAGATAACGTCAAAAGTACGAAAGGCAGAGTTGTCATTCTTATGTCGTCTTGTCCTGTTCTATATTTCTACCAAGTGCCATCAAAATATTCTAAAGGGTATTCCAGTTACAGAGGGGACAAGAAATCTATTTCAAACAAAATAAAGGCAGAAACTCCAAAAGTAAAAAAGCCAGAGTTGTCATTCCTGTACGCGACTCGTCATCTTATCCTGTTCTACATTTCTACCAAGTATCATAAAAATATTGCAAAGGGTATTTGACTTACAGAGTGGACAAGAAGTCAATGGATAATCACTGTCAATCAGAACAAAGGGAGATAACACCAAAAGTAAGAAAGGCAGAGTTGTCATTTTTGTGCATGACGCGTTGTCTCATCCTGTTCTACATTTCTACCAAGTATTATAAAAATATTGCAAAGGGTTTTTGACTTACTGAGTGGACACAAAATCAATGATAATTACTGTCAAATATAAGAAGAGAGATAATGCCAAAGAAAGGCAGAGTTGTCATTCTTGTACATGACATGTCATCTCCTCCTGTTTTTCAAATAAAACAAAGGGTGATAACTCCAAAAGTAAGAAAGCCAGAGTTGTCATTCTTGCACACATTGTCTTGTCTTGTGGGGGGTGGGGGGGGGACACCCCTTATATAGGAAATGAACCTGTCCAAAGAGTTAAAGTAGAAGATCCATCCAGCATAATGAGTTAAGCATACATTTTAGACTTAGCATGACCAATTAATATATCCATAGCTCTAGATAAGGTACTTTTTTCAATCAAAAGGTATTGATATTTTTTTCATTTATCCATCAAAACATATGTTGTGGGTACTCATAAGGCACTTTTAATGTGTACCCATAATATGTTTTTGTGGATATATAGAAAAATATTTATTTATTACCCCCTCTTACCTGGAACTATGTATATCCCTGCTGCAACATCCACAATCATGCATTTGACAGAGTATGCTTTCTAAAAAAAACATCACTGCTGAGACAGGCACAACCACATACTAGCCATGGCATATAGGATTTCAATTTCAATTGATTCATCGCTTGCATAAATTTCCACCCTTATTATTTTCTTTCTCATGGCTACATTCAGAATTTTTTCATTTAAAATACCAAGACATGTTTTATGTTTTTTGTTTTTTTTTCTTTGCACATAATAATTTTCTGCTGTGTGGCATTTCCAATGCTTTCTATATTAAAACCCCAGAAACAATGAGCATCTCCTGTATGGGTATAATCATCCTAGCAAGAACTATTTATCTGGTAGATAAACTTTGTCATCAGAACTTCAAATTTACTTTTCACAATAGGAATCTGAATAACTTTGGTCATGTTTTAGATGATTTATGGAGAAATACATGCAGAAAGTGTTTGGGTATTAGACACTCATTGAGAGGACTAGAAAAACTTGGTAGGTATTCTGCATGGGAGCAAATTCTTTCCTTTTAGAGTTGACCCCTTTGCACAAGGGATACAAAACAATCTGGACAGAACTGCCTCCCCCTGAATGTGAATCTATTCCCTTAATGACATGAAAATGTTCCTGAGATGGACCACTTTAAAATTAATATCAAACCTATGTATCCTTTGCTTAGGTAAATATTTAAATTTTTCTAGTTGTTACAGAAATCAGTTACTCCCAAGTAGAAAACTGGTCAAATGAAGCCACAAAATATATATATATATATATATATATATATATATATATATATATATATATATATATATATATATATTTTTTTTTTTTTCATTTAAGATGTCCTCTCTTTTCTAAATATGTTATTTTGCAAAATATGGGTTAGATCATTGCATAAAGAAATTATATTTACAAATTTAGTGCTGTCTTTTTAAATGGGCATTACATTCTTATGTGTTTCATTTTTTGATGAAAAACAATGTCAAACATTTTCATCAAGGAGGCAAAAAGCAGACACAAAGAATATTTTTGTGAATGTCAATCAATAATCTTCTTTGTTTATTGAAGTTATAATGCTGTTAAAGGCATATTGCCCTGACATAATGTGCAAGGTCCACCATCTGACTGTTCCAAACCTAACATTGAGCAAACTTTAACCTGCAGTATTAGGAAAACACTTCCTGTTAGGTACAATAATTCCAAAAATTGAATGAATAAAATAAAATGTAAATATAAGAACTGAAATTCAGATTTTGACCTTCCAGTCCTAGCTAAAAATCTGAATTTCAATTCTTAAATATAGTGCAGTACTACAGACATTCTTTCCTTTCTTTAAAATAATACAAGCCAAGTATTTTAAAACCATTCTACACCCATCAATATCTCTAATACATGTTACCACAATCAAATTAGGTAAAAGATTGACAGGAATTACTTCAATTTGGTTTAGGGGCCTGGATACACTTGGTAGATATTCTGCCGTTTTTACAAGGGAGGCAACTTTTGTGACTTCCTGTTTGCTTTCCTCCATACCATGCCCCTTCAGTGTATCCATTCCCCTTAAACAAGGAAACTAAACTACAGACTGCCAGCAATGCAAGTAACACTAGCATACAGTACAGACTGCTAGCAATGCAAGCAACACTAGCATATAGTCCAGTTAAGGTAACATAGCTCCAGATAAGCAGAGGTATCCATATAATATTTTTCTTATTTCTCCATGAAACATATTTTGTGGGTACTCATTAGAAGCACCTCACTAAGACACTTCTAATGTGTACTCACACCATAATGTTTTCATAGAGAAATAAGAAAAATATCAATATCAGCAGAAAAAAGTGTCTTATCTGGCACTATGAGGTAATATAAATAATTCTGCTGGCAAAGGGATGACAGGTATTCATTTTGCAGGATGCATCTACTGTATCCAGTGAGGCAATTCTAATGATTAATTGCAACACATTTTCATAAGTACATCTAAAGAAAAAAAAACCATATAGTCCAGAAACCTTTTTTACATAGTGCCTTGGTTATGCTTATAAGAGAAAATAAAATGCCGTAGATTAAAATTTATACATTACTGTATCCCATATAGGCAAAAATAATTAAAAACCTTGAATAAAAAAAACACATCAAATTAACGTGATTACAGTACTATTTTTTTATTAGAAATACATGTTTATAGTAATAGGGAAATGCATGCAATCTATATT
Organism: Anodontia alba; assembly: GCA_964016985.1. Classification (NCBI taxonomy): domain Eukaryota; kingdom Metazoa; phylum Mollusca; class Bivalvia; order Lucinida; family Lucinidae; genus Anodontia; species Anodontia alba. Next base: position 81,686,505 of record OZ024821.1, on the reverse strand, counting down.
AAATCTGTAGAGAGAAAATATCAATTAATATCTGTATTATTTCTTTGACATGCTGACAGTTTTTTATGGGAGCTGCATCACAGATATATATATATATATATATATATATATATATATATATATATATATATATATATATATATATATATATATATATATATATATATATATATATATATATATATAAGTATGATTTGTATGTGTGTGTTAGCATGCATTTGTGCATCTATTGCATATTTTGTAACTAAAACAAAACATAGCTCCCCTATTACTAGCACTAGCCCTGTAACCATATAAAATTATAACAAGTCTATAAGATGTTAATATAATAATATATGTTGTAATACATGATCTTGACCTTTGTGTGACCTAAATCTTACCAGTTCAGGCTTCTTGTTAGCAGGTACCTAAAATCCATCATAAGAAGATGTAAAACAATTTACATTTAGGATGTATAAAATGGGACAGTTGACATTTTCTAACCCATAGCAGGTTGAATTTAAATATTATCAGGGAGCCTTTTATTTTTATCTTATTTTCCCCAAAAACAGTGTTTGACATTCTCTGAAAACTGTTTCCTTTCAGTAAATATAAATTTCCTGCACAAAAATCTAAAATACATTTCTAACTCAGACTACATGCAGTAAACAAGAAAACACATAATGCATTAACCCTTGTCCTGCTGAATGCGGATATACCCTACCTTTGCAAACAATGCAGTTCCAGATCAGTTGGCTTCTGAAGAAGCCAACTGATCTGGATCTGCACTATTTGCCATTAAGTACGTGAATTTATAGCAACAATCCGGATTAAGTAATCTGATTGGCTGAAAATTAGAAGTAGGCGTGGCATCTTAATTTATTCAGCAGGACAAGGGTTCACACCTAGTGTCTCATATAACCAGTTCAGAAAGAAATAGGTTCTAAAAGAAATGACCCTTGTGAGCAACAAACACACTCACAAAACTGAAAACTGAAGTGTTATCTAGACCAGACCTGCTAGTTTTGGCTGTTTCCTGTTAGAATGTGAAACAATGATCAATGAATAATATTTTCTGGCCTGTCAGAATATGAAAAATGATCAGTTTGCAGAAAAATAAAACAAAAAAAGAACTCCAATATTTTATCAAGAAAATGTAATATGCAATGTGTTAAATGGGCTATTATGCCAAATGTATGTAATGAAAGTCCAAGTCAGCCCAGGTCAGCGCAAGCATTTGTACCTGATCATGGACTTCAGTGTTCACTTACAGAATCAACTGATAGAATACATCAACAGGGAAGGTCCTGATCAGACTGCACAGATGTGCAGGTAGACTGGGCTGTCACTGTTCATATTTGGCACAAGGGTCCTTGTTAGATGTTGGGCATCTTTTATACTGAATTTAAATCCTAACACTAAAAATTAGCATGTAATATCAAACAAGAATTAAAAAAAAAGTTGCCTAAAAAGAGCTAATGAATTAGTGCAAAAAGTGAAAATCTTGAACAAAAAACTAGTACACAGTACAAAATATCACCACCTTGTACAATGCTAAATATGCAGGCCACGATGAATGGTAAAAAATCTTAAAAGTAGGTCCACTGTGAAAAAAAAAAAGATCATGGTAAAAAAAGTGCATGGTGATGTTGTAGTGCTTATAGCCTGACACCTTGCATGAATGTGAAGTTTCAGCTTGCTTCCACCGACATAACGGGAAGAATTACAGCCTGATACCTTGCATGAATGTAAAGTTTCAGCTTGCTTCCACTGACATAGCGGGAAGAATTACAGCCTGACACCTTGCATGAATGTGAAGTTATATATATATATATATTTAGAACTCTTTAAGGCTCAATTACCTATCTTTTATCAGCAAAATAAACAATTTTGCAAAAAAAAAAAAAAAGGCAATTTCGTATGAAAAGATACACCCCAAGGGAGATAACCCATACCTGAAAGCACTGGGCCTAGTTGTTCAAAGCATCATTAGCTTCAAAAGCTCATTAATGACAAACTTGTTAACTGTTGTAGCTAAGGTATTTTCAAATACATTGATATTTTTGCTGCAAAAATGTGAGTATCTAACAGCTATTAACATTTTTTCAGCAAATAAATCAATGTAGTTGCCATATTTCAAGATAGAAATTTTAATGTCACGTTAGCTAACTTTGAAGAACTGGGCCCTGATCTCTTATTTCAAAGAGGACTTTTCTTAAAAGAAAGAAGAGCAAAGGCTTTCCTTTAAGAGTAGACTTTTTAAAAAATGATTTATATATTAAAGAAGCAATTCCTTTTCTGCTGGAGTGGTTCTTTCTGGGAAGGAAAGCAAACAGTTACAGCTCAGAGTACTCCCTCTTTGATGTGCATCCATTTTCCTTCACAGTCACACTCTGCATAGTTACTTCCTTTCCCTATACTGGTAAAGTAAGGTAAATAAACTATAGCACTTACTGTCCAAAAGTTTTGTTTTTATGCTACCAAGATTTGTGCTAGAAAAATAAAAAAAAATTAATTCGAGGAGAAAACCAACATTTTGTCATATAAGCCTTGCTTTAGTTTGGAGTTTAATGGCCTAACCACCCTTTTCTTTGGCAGACTTAGTCTTCTAAGTAGTTAATCAGTTCTTGTGTACATTCTTTTGTCAGAAACTGACAGTTGCTCATCTTGAATCAGGGGAAGGGAGAGAATAACCATAAAAAGTATTTCACGATTAATCTCCCATGAAATAATGTTGCCGGATCCACTGGGAATCGAACCTGCTACCTCCCAGATCACCAAATGAAAGCACATCAGACTGAGCCACTAAGCCATATAAGCCAACTGCTTATACCAGGAACAGAATGGGCATGTACAGCCTGATTTGGGCATGGCCAGTGTGTACATGCCTGAAGAGTAGTTTTGTCATATTAAAGTTCATATGTGCTGAAATATGAGATGATCTACCTTATGACATGTGCACCTAGTGAAGACTCAGATCAGGTGAAGCTTCCATGCAGTCTGATCAGTCTTCACTATCTACCTAACGATGGTTTGGATCCTTGGTTAATGAGAGAAAGGCCAATGAATGACATCAAACAGCTCAGATGAATACATGCTATTCGGTATTCTCATTGTGGCTCTTATGTGAACTATGAAGGCCCAAACCAGTCTAAGCATTAAGAACCAGTCATGGGCCAGTCTAAACATCAAGGATCAGACTAGGCACCAGCAACCTGCCTAAGCATCATCATCATCATCACTTTTAACGAGATACAATTTATAGGTCCAGATAAGCTGATGTCAGTGTCCATATTCACCCTAAATATTGGGATGCTATCATTCCTTACCACAGTAAACTGTGCAGACCCTGATTTAACACTGCTGAATTGCAGCTGTCTTCTAAGACCTGTCTGTCCAATACTTAGGGTAACTACAGTAGGATTTTTTTTTCATTTTGTTCCTTTGCACCAAAAACACCTTGAGGGTACTAACTTGAATCCCAACTGTAAGGCAGTTCTAGTGAGAACCCACAAGGTATGCTTAACAGAACTTAGCGTCTAAATACATGTTCTCTCTCTTACTGGACTTGTGATTACAAAACATTCTACAAGATCTGTTCTGCAGAAGAAATATCTTGATGCATGGTGCAGCAAAATGTTGGTTTTCTAACAGGAATCTTCAAATCCTTCCTCTGACCATAAACTCCCCTCCTTCCATGTGATTTCCTGCTTACCTGATCACCTTTTCTCGTTGTGGGAACCTATAACAGCACAATTACTGTAGACAAAATAGTCCTATATCAGCTAAACTAAGGTAAGTGGTACTTTGTTAATTACAACAGCCTATTTCACTCCAAAATGTAACAGGATGCACAGCCTCAGGTAAGGCACTTTTTTTTCTTCAACCAAAAACTACTGATATTCATGATAGTTCTCCATGAAAATATATGTTGTGGGTACTCATCAGAAGCCTCTCATAGAGGGCTTCGGATGAGAACCCACAACATATGTTTTCATGGAGAAACAAGGTCTTTTTCTGGAAATGTTACAAATAATCTTGAGCTTCCTGAGTGGCACATGCCTTAACAAAATAAAGAGTTAACCCTTGTCCCGTTGAACCCAGACATACCCTGCCTTTTTCAAACAGTGTAGATCCAGATCAGTTGGCTTCTGAAGAAGCCAACTGATCTAGATCTGCACTGTTTGCCATTCAGTATGTGTATTTATATCAACAATCTGGATCAAGGAATCTGATTGGCTGACAGAAGTGGGTGTGGCATCTTCATTTATTCAGTAGGACAAGGGTTAAAATAATTATGTCAGTTCCAAAGCAAAACAGATGGCCATTGTCTTTTGCTTTCAAAATACACTACATAGAGAAATGTTTGCAACTGGATCAGTATCGACTGAGAAAGCCACCAAATTAGCAAGTGAAATAAATACATTACGTCTTCTTGTTAACACTTAGCATGCTGAGCAAAAATTTCAGCAGATGAAATTCTGAAATATTTTGCTTATTTTTTCCAGAAAATAGGCTTTGACATTCCATGCAAACTGTGTCCTAAGAAGTATGCATTAAATGTCAATGTTAATTTAAAATTAAGAAAAAATCAATTTGTCATCAGCTGATTTGCCCATTACATGATAAATGTTAATGCTTTTGTGGTTACTACTACAGAACCTACATATACAATGTGTGGTATTTTCTTGAGACCATCATTTCAAGCAGGTGAACAAAAGTTCTGAAACAATGCAAATTTCCAATACATATAATCCAGCCTTCCTTAAGACCCATCTTCTAGAAATACCAAGGACCTCAGATTCAATGAACCTCAACCTGAGAAAAATTATTTTATGACAATTTCTGAAGCAACTTACCCCATTTTTGTTGAGCACTGATTTCAAAATGTGGCTGTAAATATTTTGAATCTGGGGCAGGGTCTGGAAATAATAGGAAAATAAAATAACTTAAAAGACGTGCAAATATACTGACATTATACAGTCGACTCTTGTTATCTCGAACTCGCTTATCTCGAATAACCGCTTATCTCGAAGTGAAAATCTGGTCCCTGTTTTAACACAGAGATCTATTAAAAGGCAACAAAATATTGTGGAAAAGAGGAGAAATTGCTCCTTAGGAGCAATTTCTCCTCTTTTCCACACTATTTTCAATATATCTCTAACTTAGGAGTCAAATTACATATTCATTCTGTTAAAAGTGGTTGCTCGATTAATTGTTTTCCTCAATTCCGCAAATCTGATATGTCGAAGTACGGATATCTCGAAGTGTTTAATAGAGTCGCTTGGAGTTCGAGATAACGAGAGTCGACTGTATAATGCAAAAAATACGAGGTATGATCTGATGATAAACTAATAGTTTCCCTATTTGCAAACAAGTAAACTAGATGGTACAGTTGACTGCGAATCTCCACAATGTGACTCAAAACTGATTTCAGTGAAAATTGTTCTATTCTTCATCCATGTTATTTTAATATACTATATGACCAGGTTCTGAAATGTTGAAATCTTAATTCCACCCAAAGCCCCACATTAACTCCTGGTCCTGATCCTATCACTCCAGGACATTTAGTGAAAACTGCTAAAACCCACATCATCTGAGTTACTTAATATACTACATGTAATGTAATTTTGACACCCCATTCTCCTGCACCCACCCTAACCCCAAGCCTTAGATCCCTATGGTATAATACTTAGTCAATACTTGTTCTATACTCTGTGTTATTTGATTTGATATGCTACATGTTTGGAGAAAATGTCATTCTGATCCTCCCTCATCTTCTGAATACATGTACTTGTTCTACTCTGTGTGTCACTGGATTTGGTATGCTACATGACCATGTTTAGAAAAAGTGTAATTCTGATCATTCTGTCCTTGCCCTAAGAGGTCCGATCGAAAGTTTTAATCCTTAAACGTCAAGAAAACCTGCATCTGAAAATGTCGTCTGTTTATGTCGTCAGCTGAATATTCTTGCAAACTTTTCAAACCTATTTTTGCATACAGGTAAATAGTGTGGACCCAGCTCAGACTGCTCCTAGAGGAGCAGTCTGATCTGGGTCCACAGTTTGCAAAAATGACTTAAAATCACAAGCAGATGACAAAGCAGACGACAACTGTTGTGATTGGCAGTTTAAGGGGTTAATACACACAGCCATGTACATGTCCTAAAGACTTGTCCAAGTTTCAAGATTGTAACCAACTGGTCTAAGAAGAAAAAGCATTAATTACAAAATCATAGCTACACTGACAGACAAGATGATATGATCTCTGATTTTTTTGCAAAAAGTGTACGGATAACAAGAAAGCCTGATTGTAAAGGTGCAACAGCTTGAAAAACTGTATGGTCTGGTCATGATCCATTTATCTACACATATCAAACTGCGCGGTCTACACAAAGCAGCACCTTCTTTTTTCTAGTCTCTTTTATAAGTTCATTACAAGCCACTTTATATCTTTTTCCATTTACAATTACAATGTACCATTTAAAAGAAATAAACAAATAGAAATGAGTCCAAAGGACAAGGATGCCCCCACCTGAAAAACATAAATGCAAATTGCTAATGCCAGATGTGGACGGAGATGGACGGACAGACAGGGGTAACACTATATGCCCTTTCCACCATTCTTCAAATAGCATAAAATGGGCTCATAGTATCTAGTAGTTACTTTACCTCCTTTAGGTCTTTTCCTGGTTTTGGAACAACCATAAATTCTTTGATGCAGTTACATTTGCCTGGTGCTGATCTACCACTCTGTAGTATAGTTACCATAGGCAGTGGAAGTCTAAACTCACTTGGGACCTGGAATCAAAAATAACAATGTCTCAATCAAAAGGAACTAGCACTATTACTTACCCCTTACAGCACAGCATAAATCATAAATCAGGCCTGTTAGAGGGAGTAACCTACTTGAGAAGCCATTACTCCCTTGATTTTGCCTCGATTTCAATGGCATTTTCACACATATTCTTCTGATTGTTTGTAGTCATTTTACCTGAGAAGTAATGATCATGTGACTTCCAGTCACATGGCAGTCACATGGCAACTGAGAACTATTTAAGACACACAAAAAAAAAAAAAAAAAAAAAAAAAAAAAAAAAAAAAATTACAAGAGACCAGTGTTTACTGTGTCAGTGTGTGTGTCAGTGTGCTATTCAGAAAGATAAGGTGGACATACTTAGGTTCTACTATTGTTCCTACTTTTTGCTCACTGCAAATGATTTAGGTGTTATTGGTGTTTTGTTGTTGTTTTTTGTTTTCAGAAAATTGTGAAAAACTGAGGAAGTGGGTGCTGAAATTTCTGATGGCTTAAAATTTATTTCAGTTTTTATTAGCCTGGGTAAAATCCAGCACCTGACTTTCTAATGAAGAGCTGTATGTTTGTATGAAAGTAGGTTCCCTCCTGTATGTAAGGACTTGCTATGAATGGTTGCATCTGGGACATAAGTACATGAACAAACAAACGGATGGGCGGACACATGGAAACTTGCGTTACCCATTCTAATGCAGGTGGGACAAAAAATCCAACAAAATGTATAGTCTAGTTCACTCCAAAAATTTGGACAGATCAATTAAAGCCAAGAACATAACCCTGCACCAAAGCAGATATCCCAACAGTGAAAATATTTTCAGTACATATATTGCTAAACACCATGCTGGTCATTTTTGAGTGATTTTAGGTACAGATAGTATACATCAGAAACCTGGACAGACAGCAGCAACAAACAACCAATGTGAGCATTCCTATATAACCCCTCTCAAAGTTTTCTTGCCATCTCAGTAGACAAGAAGCAGCCTTCAAAAGCCAGAATCTTAGATGGGGCTAGGCCAATTACTCATACAAAACATTTTGTATATTATGAACTGAACCTTTTCATATGAAAAATTATCAATTTACCTAAAAAAGGAACAACACTGTATATTCAAAATGAAGCTCACCGTACCATATTTACCCTAATTATTTGGACACCTTAATGCTTAACCATACTTGTCCTAAAATTGGAACAGGTCCATTTGACTACCTGTTGATGTGAATAAAAACTGCTGGCAAAAAGGCAAACAGAGTAGACCCTGATCAGATGCCACATTCTGTGGCATCTGATCTAGGTCTACGTTGTTTGCTCAGGCCTGTCTGTCCAAATATTTAGGGCAAACACTAAGTCTATGAGAAAAATTTTCAACACTCAAAGGCATGTCACTCAGAAATGAATTGTCTTTCTGCCCACAATTCAAACTTGTTTTTTATGCTTGTCCTCATTCCTGCAAGTTTAATAAAGATCAAATTAAAATGAAGTCACTATCATCTTCAAACAGCATTTTCCCCACTATAAATTTTTGGGGGCTTTGGTTGCCATAGGAACCACAGTTCTGATCTAATCTACACAATAACTTTACACAGCCTGTAAAATTTGGTCAAAATAGGCCAACTTGCCTCAAGAGATATTCTTGTTTGAAAGTGTGAACGGATGGATGATGGATGGACGGACACATAATGGATGACTATAGGCTCACCTTATGAGCTTTCAGCTCTGGCGAGCTAAAAAGACTTACTGTATGTGGGAAAAGGCACTTTACTGTACTTTTTGTTTGTCTTGGCTTAAAAGAATTACCTGATTAAATCTCAAGCGGGCAATATATTCATACAGTGGAATGTTCGTGGTGGTGGCTCCCACACAACAAAGTGCCTGACTAATGGCACTAACACAATTACTACCGCACAGTAACTTCTCGCGTGGTTCATCTGGGATAACAACTACTGGTGCTCCTCCTTTACCCTTACCTCTGAAAAATAAAGCGCATACATAGATATATATATATATATATATATATATATATATATATATATATATATATATATATATATATATATATATATATATATATATATATATTGTATTTTAATATATATATAATATATTAGAACCAATTAGAGGCTAAATCTCCATAAACAGTCTTTAGAATCGTAATACAATTTAAGTGACCATAACAATGGCATCTAATAGGTAGGGAAAAGATCAGACAGTACATGTATCTAGATATGGGCCACTTCATGTGAAAAAAAAAAAAAAAAAAAACTGTCTTCAAAAATAGGTGAAAAGGTACAGATTCAGTGCATCCTACCCAAGCCCTATGATAAATGTGATTACTTTCACTTTGTATTCTATATTAGCAAACAACATTTTGATAAGTATAAATCTTATTTTCCCCATTAAAATAGTTTGGTATTGCCTCTGGTTCTCAAGAGACAATATCAAGCTTTATTTTCCTGTAATATTAAGGAACAAGAGCTCCGCCAAGCGGCGCATTATACGCCCGTGGCAAGTAAAAAGATGTAGCACAAAAACTGGTTCCTGTATAATTCAGTGCTCCGGATATAAACTGTAAGTGGAATTACAAAAAAAAAAAAAAAAAAAAAAAAAAAAAATTAAAAAAATTTCATTGGGGATTATCTCTGCTGATATTTGGTGAACTGTAACCTAAGCGACCAAGCTGGCCCAGGAATTAAGGAAGAAGTGACTTCTCCCTCCTGGGAAAATAGGGAGAAGTTTGCTGCTTCTAGGGAGAAGTGCTTTCTGACGGAGGACACAACACAGAAGCATGACTATATTATAAGCTCATATGAGCCTTTGGCTGATTTGTTTTTCCTATACTTTAATATAGAACCAAACAATAACAATACAAAAATAAACAACAAAAAAAAAAAAAAAAGAGAAAAAAAAAATGCTGCAAGAAATTTTTTTGTAAACCTTTTACCTTGTTTAATACTGATTTTATTTTTGTTCTTCAAGGGAGCCAAATCAGAAGAGTATTAAAAAAAAAAAAAAAAAAATCCAAAAAGAATTATGTATTCATAAAGATTTAATAATGGCATCCTTTCCTTGCAAATCTAATAAAAGAAGAAAAAACAAATCAATATCTTGCCCATATGACCAAAACTTTAGTTATTTGCAAAAAATAAACCTATTATAAAATAAAATTTGCACACTATTACCTCTAAACAATATGCTGCGAAAAATTTACAAAAACTTTCAAAGGGGCATAAATCTGCAAATATTTGGTGCACTGTAACCTCAAAATAATATGTGCTGGTCCACATCATCGTGCAACTATTTATGAAGTTTCAGCTTGATTGGATGTAAACTATAGAAGGATTTAGCCAGAAACAAAAAATTAATAGAAATTAATAGAAATTTTCAGTGGGGTTTAACTCTGCTAATATTTGGTGGACTGTAACCTTGAAACAATATGCGCTACTCCACATCATGGTCTAACTACAAATAAAATTTCAGCTTGATAGGATATAAACTGTAGGAGGATTTAGCTGCAAACGAAAAGTTTACTGAAATTTTTAAAAGGGCATAATTCTGCTAATATTTGGTGGACTGTAACCGTGAAACAATATGCCCTGCACCACATCAAGGTCTAACTGTACATGAAGTTTCAGCTTGATTGGATGTAAACTGTAGAAAGATTTAGCCGGAAAAAAAAAAAATAATAGAAATCTTCAAAGGGGTATAACTCTGCTAATATTTGGTGGACTGTAACCTTGAAATAATATGCGCTGCTCCACATCATGGTCTAACTACAAATCAAGTTTCAGCTTGATCGGATGTAAACTGTAGAAGGAGTTAGCTGGAAAAGAAAAGCCAACTGAAATTTTCAAAGGGGCATAACCTTGAAACAATATGCGCTGCTCCACATCATGGTCTAACTATATATGAAGTTTCAGCTTGATTGGATGTAAAATGTAGGAGGAGTTAACCGAAAATGAAAAGTTTTTACAGAAATTTTCTAAGGCGCATAACTCGGCAAACATTTGGTGGACTGTAACCGCGAAATAATATGCGCTGCACCACATCATGGTCTAACTGTATATAAAGTTTCAGCTTGATTGGATGTAAACGGTAGGAGGAGTTAGCCGGAAACAAAAATGTTTACGGACGGACGCCATACCCCGTAACATAATAAGTCTTGTTTTTCAAACGGGCGTATAAAAATCACTTATCATTTATTTTTATCTGCTTATTTGACCTTCAGTATGCTAATGACTAAGCTAGCAAATGACCAGACTTGTAAAATGTAAACAGCAGGTTAATAGTTTGGTTCATTCTTTTCATAAATAAAAGATTACCAGCTTTTATCTATCAAAGTTGCATTTATTATAAAACTAATATCCCCAACTCTGCTTAGAACAGAAGCCCTACCAAGTACAGAAAGAAAATAAAGACACACTTTAAAAACAAAACAAACACATCAACAGTGCTACATATAAAGTTGTATATGTTTTGCAATTTTTAATTGTATTTTTTTTTTATTATAACTAAAAAAGTACAGTTGAACTTTGATGGCTTAAACATCTTTGGGATCATGGAAATTTGTTCGAGAGATGGGTAGTACGAGCCACCGAGGGTTAATTATGGCACCAGGTCAGGAAGCAAACAGTGATAATTTAGGGATGTTTTTTTGATCTTCAATGAGGCAGTTCTAATGAGTACACACAACATACAATTTCATGATAAAATAAGAATACTTCCCTAAATATTTGTTCTCTTGAGCTAGCAGAAGAATTTTGTAGGGACTCGAAAACTAGCTCGAATTAGCCATTGTAAATGAGCCATTGGTATTCGAGTCATGGAGGTTTTACTGTATTCATGCTTATGTCACTTTTTCACAAAAACTATGTAAGTAAAACAAATCATTAGGATACCTCTTTCATTTCTAGCTACGATTCATTTGATCTCTTACTGAATGATTATAGGCCAGCAGTGACCATAGCAGCAATGTTACTGCAATATGTTATTGTAGCATTACTGTTAGTTGCAGTAAGTACCCTAAAGTTTGTATGATTAAGAATGTAAACATGACAGGATATTCTCTGTGTGATTATTAAGTATCTTCGGTAAAAGTCCTAAAATTTCGAACACTTTATTTCCATACATTTTTGGACAAAATTTTGTTTTCATGTAGTTATTTCTTAAAATACTTAGTGGAATGGCAAACAGTGTAGACCTTGATCAGACTGCTTTTGAAGGAGCAGTCTAATCTGCATATGCCATTTTATCAGAAACTTTGGTGTACAAATTTTTAGGACGTTTACCGTAATACACAAACACTTTGTACATATTTTTGTCTATAAATCATTCAACATCCAAAAAGTGACAAAAATTGTTTTGATTCCTGTTATGAGAAATGACTATAAAGTACAGCACATCATCCAAACTATCACCTGTATGTAACTGCAAGTTTCACAGGTCCCACAAAAGAAAAATAAGTGAAAATTTGCCTGTAATAAAAAAACACCTGTCTTGGCTTTCCCATAGGGCTTGCTTAACCATATTTAAAAACAAGCATACTTCCAAAAAGCACAAAATGCTATAGATTTCAAACAAATTTCTTTACAAAGAGCTTTTAGATCTATGAAAAAAAAAAACTGCCATATTTACTATAAGTATTTGGACATACAAGCCTGAGCAAACAGTGAAGAACCAGATGAGATGCTGCAGAATGGGATGTCTCATCAGGGTCTTTACTGCTTGCTACTCATCCAGCAATTTTTAGTCATAACAATGGGTAGATGGTTCAAATTTTAGAACAAGTATAGTAAGGATTTCAGGTGTCCAAATACTTAAATATGGTAAATATGGTATACTAAGAATGTAATAAAAACTATTCCAGAATCTAATGCTATGTGAGAAAAGGTTTAAGGAGAATGGATACACCCCCAATGGAGATAACTCTGATCTAAAGTATTTGCCTTCTTTCACAATGGAAACATACGGTAAATGTTCTGAAACTTAAAAAATAATTTATTTCATTCTTTCCTGTCTAAATTTTGCTTTTTATATTCAAGAACAGCCTGATCTGGGTCTGCACTGTTACCATATGCCATTTTTTCAGAAACCTTGATGTATATTATTTTAGGACATTTACCGTACTCTCTTAAAGTAAGGAATTTAGTGCCAACAGATTCTTTCCTATAAGAGTAGCCCCTTTGAGAAGGGGTTCATTTACCAGGGAAACAAGTTCTTTTCTGCTAGAGTGGTCTTCCCTTGAAAAGGAAGGCAAACACTTTCAGCATAGAGTGCTCTCTCTTGAAAGTGTCCCATTTCTTTTAAACTGACATGTGCAAACATTAGCCCTTGTCCTGCTGAACCCAGATATACCCTGCCTTTGCAAACAGTGTAGATCCAGATCAGTTGGCTTCTGAAGAAGCCAACTGATCTGGATCTGCACTGTTTGCCATTAAGTATGATAATTTATATCAACAATCTAGATCAAGTAATCTGATTGGCTGAAAATTAGAAGTGGGCGTGGCAGCTTAATTTATTCAGCAGGACACGGGTTAAAGCTGCACACCAGATAGCTCCAGATAAGGCATATTTTCCAGCCAAAAATCATTAATATTTTTCTTATTTCTCTATAAAGATGTATGTTGTGGGTACTCATTAGAAACGTCTTACCAAGGCACTTTTAATGAGTATCGCCAACATATATTTCTGTTGAGAAATAAGAAAAATAATTTCAGGAAACTCCTCCAATCTGGAGCTATGAGACAATTTTACACATCCATAAAATCTAATCAGATGCTTTGTTGTTTGGTCACACATTATTACGAGGGATGTCGATCAGCAGAATGAATACCGTAATTACCCTAAGTATTTGGACATTTCCTCCTTACCATACTTGTTATAAAATTTGAACAATTTACTACCTGAACTGAACTTGTGGCTAGAAATTAATGGATGAGTGGCAAACAGTGTAGACCCTGCGACATCTCATCTTGGTTTACAATGTTTGTGCAGGCCTGTCTGTCCAAATACATATGGTAAATATGATATACTGGCAGCAAACATTAAAGATCTTGCTCAGATAGTCTGGATGTTGCCTAGCAGGCTGGACGACTAAGAAGATTTGGTAGAATCTCTTGTTTGCACACGCTGAATTGTATATTTTCTGAGACAACATCCCAAATAAAACAAAACTGACATCTGTGAGTGTTGATATTAAACCATGAGCTATAGCTTACACCCAACATATGACAGAACAAAGACAAAATTAAGTGCATTTTTGACAGATCTATAGTTAATGTAGTATTGTTCATATACAGAGGTGGTCTAATTTAACCCATCAAAGCCTACATCCCAAAATAAGACCTTGGAAGGGTGCAGAACAAGATCACAATGTGGCATCTAATCAAGGTCTACACTCTTAACCATGACAACAGCAATTTACAATCACAGAATCAGTTATGGCAGAATTTATATAAAACCCTTTTAACCCTAGTCATGCTGAATATATTAAAATGCCATGCCTACTTATAATTTTAAGCCAATCAGATTACTTGATCCAGATTGTTGAGAAAATTTCATATACCAAATGGCAAACAGTGCAGATCCAGATCAGTTGGCTTCTTCAGAAGCCAACTGATCTGGATCTACACTGTTTGCAAAGAGAGGGTATATATGGATTCAGCAGGACTAGGTTTAATAGATAAACAATCATTCCAGCTCATTTGATGGAAGTGTTCAAAGGAGATATCTGGGAATAAATAGGTTAATTTGGAGTTTCTGCATAAGGAAATGCACAAGCTGGCACATGTAAAAAGTAAAGATCCAAGTGTGCTCACACATCCCTGAACACGCACTTCACTTATTGCACTCACAGCTACAGATAACAGGAGCATTCTGAAAGATATTGTTTTCTTATTTCTCCATGAAAACATATGTTGTGGCGCTCATCAGCAGAGCCTCCTATAGACACTATCAATGAGTACTATGACAAATGTATTCATGTAGAAATAAAATATCAATACCTTATCAAGAGCTATGGACCTAATAGAACATCAGAGCAAATACTGATTGGACTGCATACACAAGACAGGTCAGAATCCTAACATTCACATAAGACAAATTCTACCTTTTTCTTTGCATATAACCTAACTAATATTATGATGTGATAATAAGTGACTTTTTTCCTATCACTTGCCAAAAATAATTTAATCACAAAGCACCTGAAAGGGTATCTTTTTAAGTAAAATGAGGAAAGAGATGACAGATGAAGAAAGATCACAAATCACCAAATTAGTCACATGAGCCAAATCACAAGGTTCTTTAAACCGATATCAAAAAGCCCAGTTCTGTATATACACATTCTGATGTGTGTCTTCACTGTTCAATAAAACATCCATGACACAATGTGAAACAGTAAAGACCTCAATCAGCTCATATAGAAATGCAGTTTAAGCTATATAACCATGAACCTCGAACTTTTTCATGACATCATGACAGTGAAAGTTTCTATTCTTTTTTTTTTTTTTCTATTTCTCACATATCTCACTTAACATATAGAAAATAACTTCTATACGAATACTATTGAAAATGACCCAGAAAAGTGCTCTCTTTTCTTTACTTAGCTTCCATTTACATCAAAAACTGTAAGGCATTCAATAAACATTATAAATGTTAGTGAACCACATATGACCCAGCCCAACAATACATCAGCTCATCAAAAAGTAATAATATCAACAAATAAATGTATCAAGTGATTTGGCTCATATATAAAATGTCCACCACATTAAATGATGCTGATTTCTTTTTATAAGATCAAGAAATCCAAGAAGGCAGAACCACCATTACTCAAAGTGCCAGATAAGATTTAATACTGGAGATAAAAAAGAAATATGAAAAATCAATGTTGCATGATCTCAATTTAATTCTTAATTAACCTTTGTCATGCTGAATAAATTAAGATTCCACACCCACTTCAAATTTTTAGCCAATCAGGTTACTTGATCCAAGTTGCTGATATAATTTCACATACTAAATGAAAAACAGTGCAGATCCAGATCAGAAGCTAACTGATCTGGATCTACACTGTTTGCAAAGGCAGGGTATATCTGGGTTCAGCAGGACAAGGGTTAAAGCACACATCAACAAATGCAGCAGATCAAATTCGACTTATTTTAAAAAATATATTTCCAAGAAAACAGGGCTTGATATTTCATGTGAATCATCTTCAATTAAAGAAGGTTTGTATGAATATCAGAAATATAAACAAAGCTACTTAGAAAGGCCACACTAATGAACACAGCCTTCCTGAGGCACTGGAAGATGAAGAGATGAGGAACTTTATTTGTATGATTTGGGCTTTAAGTCTTTTCAACACTCTTTCAATCATATTGCCACAGTTTCTGGATGTAGCAGGGAGCTCAATGCTTATGTCTAGAGTACTGCCTTACTGAAATATCATGCCCCAGATACCTGACATGATATTCCACCCAGTCACATTATACTGACATTGAGCTGATCAGTTAGATGAGGAACAAACAATGACAAAACAAACTAGCAAAATTGCAACAATGAATATATACAAACAAAGAAGAACTGCAACAGAGGAACTGATATGAATGGTCATATGTAGCAGAAAACTATCGGAGAGAGGTGGGAAAGGGCATAAACAAGTTTTACTCATGCAAAACTTTGCCTTTTATTCTGATGGAGCTCAAAGTTACAAACAAATGTTCGGTTTGTGTAGAGGTCTCTATCTATTCAGTGAAGCATCACAGTACATCACTGCAAAACCACAGGTAGGACCTTGAAGGGCCCAACCACAGACACCAATTATTATAGTTTAGTGTCAACAGACTCGGGAAGAGGCCATTATATAGTCTCAACACACCATTGTGCAATTAAAGACTGAAGCAAAGTTATCAACCCTTAAATTTATTTTCTAGGCAAAAACAAAAAAGTACGGTAAATGTCCTAAAATTTCAAACACCAAATGGTCTGGCAAAATGGAATATGCAAACTGTGTAGACCCAGATCAGACTGCTCCTGAAGGAGCAGTCTGATTAGGGTCTACACTGTTTGCCATTCCACTAAGTTTTTTAGAAACAACTGCTTAAATAGCAGTACTTAGACAAAAAAAGTTTGATATGAAGTTTTTTAAATTATAGGACATTTACAGTATGCTTTCTGCTACAATTTTGAATAATGCTTGAAGGTTAATCATCTTCGTTCATCTGGTTTCATAATACCACATGAGCCATAATGTGAGATAACATTATGACATGTGCACCCAAGTTTTCACTGGGCCTAGGATTCAGGACTATTTCAGACAATAAAGACTCTGATCAGACTAATCTGAGGCTTTGTTGAGCACACATAATGGGCAACAAATAAAAAGGGCCCTTATGCAATTTGCAGACAATGCAGCCCCAGATCAGCCTGTGCATAAGCGCAGGCTGATCAGGGTCTTCATTGTACGCTTACAGAATCAATGAATACTGTAATGTATGTCGATGAACAGAGAATGCTCAGATAAGACTGCATAGATGTGCAGGGTGATCTGGCCCTACGTTGTAGGCAAAATGCATGGCTCTTTTCATGAATTGTACATCATATCATAAAATACATCCCTAACATTATGGCTCATACTTTCCCTTCACATTTGGACAAACATTCTAAGCAAATAATGCAGATCCTAACTGCTCCTAACACATTGTAGACTGAATGAACTCCCCCACACTATATACTGGAAGATTCCAATTTTGATTTTAGGTATGCAAGGCTTTGTGATTTAGATATTCCTAGAGAAAAAAGGTTGAATTATTTGCAAACACTGCCCCATCTGATCTGAGTCTGCACTGTTTTCCAATTACCATTTTAGGGGTCTCCAGACTACAAAGGGCTAAAGAAAAGGGTCTGCAATGTCTGCTACTATATTCAAACTTCCATTTTGTAGACACATCATACAGCTTCAGATAATGTGTCTTTCAACAAAAAAAGAAAAAAAAAATACTGATATTTTTCTTATTTCTCCACAAAAACAACGCAACCAATAAAATATTTACCTGATACACCCTCTTATCTGGAGCTATCAATTATCACCAGGTAGTAAAAACAAGAAATGTCAATAAGCAGTGCTTATTAGATACCCCCGTTCAGAAACCAAAACGTAATGGACTGACAGACCGATGTACAGATGGATGAAGGGACAATGTGAAAACAGTATACAAGCACAGTTCTTTGGGGTATAACAACTTTATTTTTAAATTTGAGTGTAAGTACAGTATGGGAGTTTGTTTTTTTTCTGTCCAAATATTTAGGGAAGTCACTATAGCTTACTTTTGCTTCTGTTTATCATTGTCATCGCTGGTAAGAATAAATAGAAATCTATACATTTATGGAAACAGTATATTCTGTGGTAAACAAGTATTTCCAGTACCATATTTACTGTAAGTATGTATAGGACAGACAGGTCTGAGCAAACAGGGTAGACCCAGATGAGATGCCGCAGAATACGCATCAGGGTCTACACTGTTTGCCACTCATACAGCAATTTTTAGACACAACATCGAGTAGTACGTTGTACTTGTTCAAATTTTAGAACAAGTATGGTCAAGAGTTGAGGTGTCCGAATACTTAGGGTAAATACGGTATCTGTTATATTGTTTAAGGGGACTAGATACACATGATAGATTCCTGACCCCTTTCCCGTTGTTTTCAAGGGAGACAACATTGGTGACTTCCAGATGGCTTTCCTGCACATCAGGACACTTCTGAAAAAGAGTCTTCCATTGCGAAAACACGCCTTTTCAAATATATAGAAAATTTCATGTCCAAAAACTCAAAATTTTCAGATAAAAAAAACTCTGATATTTTTTATGTTTCTGCTCAAAACATAGATTGTGGGTACTCGTTAAAACTGCCTCATTGAGGTGGTTCTAAGGAGTACCCACAATCTATGTTTATGAGCAGAAATAAGAAAAATAATGTATACCCCTGTAAACCCCAGTTTTACTATACAAAAGTGGGGTTTAAGGGGGTCAAAATTATATAGGCATGTTTTCGTGATATCTAAAAGGAAAGAATTTTCTCTCTTTTCTTTTCAGACCCTTTTTCAGAAAGGGAGACAAAACAATTTTGATAACGTTGCCCAAGCTAAAAGTGTACCAAGTCCCCAAAACACCTGCAAATTACAAAGACATTTTCACATAAATTGTAAACATATTTTTGAAATATTGCATACTTAATTTTTTATCCAGCACAGCTCCAGATAAAAGAGGTTTTCTGATAAATATTTTTCTTATTTCTCTATAAAATCCTATGTTGTGGCACTCAGAGGAACCTCAGTCTGGTCCATCTTATGAGTATCCCCAACATATGTTTCTGTGGATAAATAAGAAACATATCAGTATTTTTCTGTTGAAAAAAATGCCTTATCTGGAGCTATGGCCCCACATGTGCTAAGCATTAAAACTTTTTGTTAACATTCACAGAAAGTTAATACCATTTGAAGTATTAACAAAAACTTACTGTTATGTACTAATTTTTTTCTCTAAACATTAACCTTTAACCACTCTCTGAACAGATTCAACAAACCACAAAGTGTTGTTATATTTCTTTTTTCCAGAAAACTGGCTCTGACATTTCATGCAAATTGTCTCCTTACCAGGCAATTTGCATGAAATGTCAGCCTACTTTCTGGGAAAAGTAAGAAAAAACATTTCAAAATATCATTTGCTGATTTTCTCCCCATCATGCTAAGCATCTATCTACATACATGTATGTACAATTATAGTACAGGTACAATAAAATATAGGTATGGAACCTTTTCATCACACTACAATATAATCTTACAACAAACATGTGCTGTTACCGATTATCAATATCAAGGATTTGATTGGATGGTTTTCTAACCATTCTCATGGAACTCTCCAAAATTCTACTTGGACCCCTGCCCATTCTGGACTTAGCCCAGCCAGCTTGACTGGGACCTCTGCTGGGGAAATTTTTCCCTTTCTTCTCCTGAGGTTTAAGTGTCATTAGTTTTGTTTCAGTATCTTCACTGGGTTCACTAAAACAAAATCATCCTACTATTTCAAAATCATCCTACTATTTACATGCTTAAATGAGAAATGTTTACATCCTTATAAAAAATGTCTAATGTAACACACAATGGTGTTCTCAAATAAAAAGATTTTAGACTGAATAAACTCCCCAATGCTATATACTGGAAGAGCCCAATTTCAGTTTTATGTATGTCAGGCCATGTGATTTAGATATTCTTAGAGAAAAATGCGAATAACAGACCTTGCACATACTTGATCATCTGAAATGTAGACCTATTCCTATACTGCCCTTTGATTTTTTATACCGGTTGGTATAGAATCTACATTTCGCTGTTTGCATACATGTTTACAAATAAAAAAATACAATTGTATTTCACAAATTAAAAACCATTTATCTATCATCTTGTTCACTGGCATGCATTTACGCTAATTCAGCTGTCTAACCCAGTTATTCCTTGTTGACTCATCTATCCTTATCACTTGAACAAGTCTATTCTTTGAAAAGTGGGGCCTTTAATATACCAATCAAGAAAAATTGTGTCAGTTTATACATCTTGTTGAAAAAAAGGGGGCTAATCATATACCTGGAAGCGCTGAATAATAAGGCCATTTGGCACACACATTCCTACTATGCCATGTATAGAAAGTTAGCCCCCTCCCCCCCCCCCCCCCCCCCCCCACACACACACACACATGCCCCCCCCCCTCCCCCCGAGATCTGATCCGGGTCTGCGCTGTTTGCCAACTACCCTTGTGGGTGTCTCCAGACTAAAATAGATTAATGTACCAAATTTTCTCTAAGTCTTCAGACAGTTATGTATGAGCAAACAGTGTAGATCCAGATCAGATTCTGCAGTGTCTAATCAAGATATACATTGTTTGCATTCATCCTGTAGTTTCTTAGACATATCAACAGTTATTCAGACAGACTTGTTAAAATTTTAGGACCAGTACAGTAAGGAGCTAAAGGGTCTGAATATTTAAGGTAAAAATGGTAAACATATTCATCTGGCATAGCTTCTATGTGCCTCGGATACCTAGCTACATTAAAAATCTACCTGTTTGTTTGTCATATTCACACTAGGCTGTTCACTCATTCTTACATGATTTTACCTCTAACCTAATTAGAAACACTAATAACTAAATTTAGGTACTTTATGAGCACTTGCTGGTTGGCTGGTTGAGATGCAGTTAAACATCCTAGTCAACAATACTTCATTCACACTGAGACAATACCTCTGGACTTTTACCCAATCTGAGATAAATAACTAATTGAAGACCTGTCTAAAGTTACTACAGCTCTGTGTCAGAGGCACTAGGCTGTCAATCCATTTCATCAATGCCCTGGGTGGGAGGTGGGGACTTACTGATGCTATTGCACAAGGACATGACACTATAGTATAGGAACAATATCTACACTTGCCTAGAAATTGGTACAGACCAACCAGCAATCCAACTTTTACTTCTGGTGGCTGCTGATTGGATATACAATAAAGAACCAATGTTAACCCTTGTCCTGCTGAATAAATTAAGATGCCATGCCTACTTCTAATTTTCAGCCAATCAGATTACTTGATCCAGATTATTGATATAAATTCACATACTTAATGGCAAACAGTGCAGATCCAGATCAGTTGGCTTCTTCAGAAGCCAACTGATCTGGATCTACACTGTTTGCAAAGGCAGGTCATATCCGGGTTCAGCAGTACAAGGGTTAATGCTTTCTATTTTTCTAATATTTCATTGAGGAATATGGTAAATGTCTTAAAATTTCAAACATTTTATTTCATACTTTTTTTTGTATAAATTTTGCGTTTTATACAGTTGTTCCTTAAAATACTAAAAAGAATGGCAAATGGTGTAGACTGATCAGACTGCTTGTCTGATCTGGGTCTGCACTGTTTACATATGCCGTTTTGTAAGAAACTTTGGTGTACAAAATTTCAGGAAAATGGTCATAAGAATTATTTTTATTAATCACAACTGAATTACAACTTGAAACATTTTGACCAAAATCACAAACATAATTATGGAGAGAAGTACGAGCCAAATAAGACACTTGGATCATATCTGGTTACCATTCTACAATACAAAACATGATGTCATTAGTGAAAGGAAAGAGGTAGTGGACACAGAGGGGTGGTTAGAGAGGTACAAATAAAATAAGCAGCCTAAATTATCTGGGTTACAGCATCACAAGCATTTGAAACTTTTACTCTTCAACTGCTTCTTCACAGGGTAAACTCAGGAGATTCAAAAGCAATACCATAGAGAGTATCTTTGCTATTCTTCTAACTCTCTTAATTTATTTCAAAATGCCATCTGCTGCTATTGTGATTGGTGCTTTAAGGGTTCAAATCAAGACTGAGCTATAACTTGAAATTCACAAATTACAATTACTAGTAGCCAGAATGTCTTTTTCATCTTTTCTTAAAAACCCTGAAAAGTTTTTAAACATTTTGTTCAAACTGTTTTGGATAAAAAAATGCAAAACTTCGCTTTCAGGAAAAACCTTATTTTGGTTTAACTGCCTGGATGAAAATGCAACTGATTTGGTTTTGTAGTTCTGTTTTCTTTTTCAATAAGGTCAAAAGAGGTGTCACAACTGAGAAGCTGGAGTATGTGATTGCAGTGCTGGTGACTATAGAATCAAGTCTTGCTCAGACTATCAAATGAGAAACTTTGTTCACACAGCAGTACTCCTCTGAGAAAGATTAAAATTAATAAAAGGGGAAGACTTGGCCCTGCCTTTCATATCATGGGCCCGCAACACCTTAAGTTCTGACATCCATCAGACCTGAGCTGCAAAACCATTAGAATCTTTACTTTTTACAATAAGGTAACTTCTTGCCTGTCATTATACGGTCGAACCTCATTATCTCGAACTCGCTCATTTCGAATTACAGCTTATCTCGAAGTAAAAATCTGGTCCCTGTTTTAACATGAAACTATGACAACAGGTAACAAAATAATGTGGAAAAGAGGAGAAATTGCTCCTAAGGAGCAATTTCTCCTCTTTTCAACATTATTTTATATATATATTTCTAGCTTCAGGAGTCAATTAAATTACATATTCATTTGTTAAATGTGGTTGTTCAATTTATTGTTTTCCTCACTCTCTCAACTCTGATATGTCGAAGTACGGATATCTCGAAGTGTTTCAGTGAGTCCCTTGGCATTCGAGATAACGAGAGTTGACTGTACTTACTTTCCTGACTTTGGTTTACTGACAGCACTCCCTGATTTTTTCTCCATATCCTCACTTCTGTCTGTTCCTCTCTCCTCCGCTTCCTTTGCCAGACGTTCATCTTCAGCCTCCTTCAGTTCACTAACCAAATTACTGAAAATAAAATAACTCTTCACATTATCCTCAACTTGACTGAAAAATCAGTTTCCTTCTTTTACTGCTGTCAGTTTACCAACCCTATTAACCCTTAATTAAAGCATCAATTACAACAGCAGCAGATGACATTTTAATTTTTTTTTATATCTATGTTTTCAGGGAAAGTAAGGATTGATATATAACATAAAATACCCATATTTAGGGTCAGGGTCACTTTAATTTTGAATTCCTCAACTTTGCAGACTGATTATGTGACTATGTTAACAGTGACAGTGGCAATTAAAAGGAAACATTCATTAAAACGTAATTTTCATCAAACATATTTTTTCAAAACCATTTGTCTAAAAAAAAGTATATACTAACACAAAAGAATGATATATTACATTTTTTCTCTTTTTTTGAAAAACAAGTCTTCAACTTGGCACATAGAGCTTTAAACAGGACAAAACAGTGTCTTCTGCTTGAAACATGCAACCATATTGAAATTTGCAAAAGTTCTTAACCATGAAAACGTTTCTTTTTCTAATTCCAGCTGATTGAGACTCAACTTACTTTAAAACAGTATCAGCTTCATCTTGTTTTGCTACATCTAAACATTGATCTACATGTAAACCAGAGGACTTGTTAAGAGGGAGTATATGGCGATAATTCTGGGATAAGTTTTCTTATTTCTCCATAAAACATATGTTGTGTGTACTCATTAGAAGTGCCTACATGTTTTACAGAACTGATGAACTTCTAATGAGTACCCATAACATATTTTTTTATGAAGAACTGGAGAAAATTATCCCAGATTTACCATCAAATACTCCTCTTTAACAAGTTCTCTGATCTAAACTTTTGAGCTGGACCCAGTTGTTCGAAGTGTCGTTAGCTTAACGAGCCCGTTAAGGGTAATTTTGTTAACTGTTTTAGCGGATTCAATGTACAAAATTCTGATATTTTTTGCTGAAAAAAATGTGAGTAGCTTTTGCACTGCAAAAGCTACTCACATTTTTTCAGCAAAAAATTTCAGCATATTTGTATATCACTCGATGTAAATTTTAACGAATCGTTAACTAACGATGTTGTTAGCTTTGAACAACTGGACCCTGGTTGCTTTGCTATCTATTGTTTTATTACATATGTGCTATCTGTCATTTGTTTACTCTTTTTGGTAGGCTATCTACGACATTCAAACCTCAATAGCTTGAACACCAATGGCTTGTTTACCATGGCTAATTCAAACTCATTTTTGAGTCCCTCGAAATTCTTCCAATAGAAGAAAACAAATATTTGGGGAAATTTTCTTATGATGAAATTGTATGTTGTGTGTACTCATTAGAATCACCTCATCTAGGAAATTCAACATACAATTAGTATGTAGAAAATCGAAGTGAATTCCCCAAATTATTGCTATTTGCTTCCCGACCTGGTGCAATGATTAACCCTCTGTGGCTCAAACTACCCATATCTCGAACAAATTTCCATGGTCCCAAAGATGTTCAAGCCATTGAAGTTTGACGTATGTGACTGTGTCATTTTCTGGACAACTTGAATCTTCTGCACTATTTTGCACTGTTATCATTGTTCATTATATTGAATAAAATTCTTCAGCATCAAAACGTTTCCTTTTCTAATTCTTATTGATTGAGAAATATTTTTTTTTCTTAGGCATGTGTGCATCTTTTTAATCTGGGTGTTTGATGATGATGATCTGGGCCCAGTTGTTCAAAGCGTCATTAGCTTAACAAACTCATTAAGGGTCATTTCGTTAACTGTTTTAGCAGATTCAAAATACAATATTCTGATACTTTTTGCTGAAAAAATGTGAATAGCTTTTGCACTGCAAAAGCTACTCACATTTTTTCAGCAAAAAATTTCAGCATATTTGCGTATTACTCGATATAAGTTTTAACAAATCGTTAACTAATGACATCGTTAGCTTTGAACAACCGGGCCCCAGTGTTTTACATTTCTTCAACATTATTTAAGTCGCATCAAGATGATGAAGGTACGGTAATGAAAGGCTTGGTGCACTGAAGCACGAAGTCATGAGCTAAATTCCACATCCAGTGGGATTCGAACCTGGAACTGTGTGATCCTAAGTCAGGAGCACTAACCATTCAGCCATCAGGGCCCAGTTGTTCAAAGCATCATTAGCTTAACGAACTCATTCGTGGTCAAAATGTTAAGTGTTCCAGTAAGAACAATATCTAATTCAAGGGTATTTTTGCTGAAAAAATGTGAGTAGCTTTTGCAACTTCAAAAGCTACTCACATTTTTTCAGCAAAAGTATTAGCCTATATGCCATATTTAATGATCAAAGTTTTAACAATATGTTAACAAATGACATTGTTAGTTTTCAACAACTGGGCCCTGGATGCTCCTTAGGGTGTCTGACTGTTCTTAATACAACCAACCTTATCATTACAACCAACCTTATCACAGTGTCAGCTTCCCCTTGTTTTGCAGGATCTAAACCTTTGAGTTTTGCACAGATATCATTGTTGATATATCTAATAGCAGCTGTTACATTCTCCTCCCTCTCTTTTTCCTCTTCTTCTCTGTCTTCCGGTCGTGCTGTCTCTAACAACAGTGGGCAGGTACTGGAGCTCAGAGAGGTATACACCAGCTGAAGGAAAAATAATAATAAAAAAAAAAAACCCCACAAAATTAACCCTTAAAGCGCCAATAACATATGCAGCAGTCAACAATTTTAATTTTTCTTATTTTTCAGAAAAAAAAAACAAAAAACAAACAAGTATTGACATTTCATGTGAGCTGTCAGCAAAGCACGAATTTTTTTTCTCTGCAAAATAAAAAAAAATATTCAGATCAAATTTTTTATCTTATTTCTGATGCACACAAAGTTTGTGGCTACTCATAATAACTGACAGTGAGACAGTTCTAATGAATATCATAACATACAGCTCTAGATAAGAGTATCCCAGATAATAAATTATTCATATTTCTCCATGCAAAAATGTTTGCCGAGATACATATACTTCTAATGAGTACCCACAGCAAATGTTTGCATGAAGAAATAAGAGAAATACATGTATCAGCATTTTCCAACCAAACATCATTTTAATGGCAAAATAAGAAGGGTACAGAATCAGTTGATATTGTAGAATACAGTAAAAGACAAAAAGTCCACTATCAAGGCAAACTTTTGGACTGCCTAAAAGTGGCCTTACTACTGTCCTTTCGACATCTCTTGAAAAGAGGTTTTTTGCTTGGCGTTTTATTTTAAATGAAACTATTTTATTCTGATTGACCATATCTTGTCAGAAACCATTTGTCTTTCCTGTTTCTGTGTTTTGTTCACAAATATTTGCACTAAAATTAAATTTACGACCAAAAGTTGGTCTGACCTATGCAATTTCTATAGTAAATTGATTTTTTGGAATTTTTGTCTTAAAAAATATTTTTTACTTTTCTTTGCTGAATTTGAATAATTGATGTTTTACAACAATATTGTGAAAAATTTCAGCAAAATTGAACAAGTGGAACTTGTTAAAAATCTTGCTTCAAGTTACCTATCCTACAGTTTTCTGCATGATTTTGCTTCATTTTTACTATGGGAAAAAGTGAAAATATTGGATTTTTTAAAAACCAATGACAAAAATAAAACTTTTTGTAGATAGGTAGTTACAACAAATGGGGGTTTTGCATTAAATCATGACAAAAGTTTGCAAATTTACTTCTTCTGTGTAAAGCATCAAGCAAAATTCGACTTTCTGAAAGATGTCGAAAACACAGTAGTTGGGTGGTCTTAATATTGATACGGAATAATAAGAAAGAAATCATTTTGGACCAGCAAAAGCAGCTCTTAATAGTGGAGTGGTCTTAACTTTGAATGACCTTAATAGCAGAATTTTACTGTATGCAGTAATAAACTAAGAAGGGCCAGATGCACAGATCAATATGGGCATTTGCTGTTCATATATCACAATGACCATTTCTCACTCCTCCAAGTTACATATATATAACAGTAATCGCTGAGGTTACAAACCACCCACAGTTCAACTTGTCTTCTAAGTATTCTGGGTAGTTCCTATCTCACAGCTGTGGTCACAGTTAAACCTACACATCATACACAAACTGTGAAAGCCCAGACAAACCTATGCATATAGCTCCAGATAAGAGGGGGTATTCACATAATATTTTTCTTATTTCTTCATGAGACTTTATGGTGTGGGTATACTCATTAGAAGTGCCTCAGTGCCTCACAATATATTTTGGTGGAGAAATAAGAAAAATATCAGTATTTTTCTGTTGAAAAAAAAAAGTGCCTTATCTGGAGCTATGGACTGATGCAGCCATGGTTGGTTAGGAATTTGTTACAGGAACACATTATATATACTACTTCTCAATTTAATTAGGGAATAATGCATTAATGAGGCCCTGATCAGACTGCACACATACACAGACTGATCTTCTGTTTGTATACCATAATACAGGCCCGAAAAAACAGGGAAGAGCCAGATCAGTTGGGGTCTGATCAGGGTCTTCACCATTTGCTAATCATCCAGCAGTCTTTATAGAAATATCATCAGGTTATGAATAGGCTTATTCTTATTTTAGGACAAGTATCGTTAAGGCATTACAGAGTTCCAATGTTTTGGATACGGCATTTCAGGTACCTGGATTATATTGTAATACCATATTTATCCTAAATATTTAGACATATTAATGCCTAACCCTACTTATGTCCATTTTTTCTACCTGTTGATGTCTAAAAAATGCTGGGTAAGTGGCAAACAGAGTAGACCCTGATCAGATACTGCAGAATGCAGCATCTGACCAGGGTCTGCACTGTTTGCTCAAGCCTGCCTGTCCCAACATTTTGGATGATATATAGTAACTCTAAATATAATGCTTTCTTCAACTAAAAAATACATACTGATATTTTTCCTCTATGAAAACATACATGATGGATACTCATTAGAAGTGCCCAAAGAAAGACTTTTTTAATGACTGCACACAAGGTATGTTTTCAAGGAGCAATAAGAAAAATCTTTAGCTTGATATTTCTCATATCTTGAGCTATGAAAAATCCCAATAAACACTCAAACTAAATAACCCAACTATTGTACCTGTTCTTTATTGTTGACAGTACAATAAACTTCTGTCTGAATTGTTGAGTGGCCTCTACTGTCTAAGGCTGGTCTTGCCTTGACCTAAAAGTAACAACAATATAATGTTAACTATAATAATTTACGTAAATACTCAGACACCTTGACTCCTCAGTATACAAAAATCCTAAAACATAAAAAAAGTCCATTTGCCTACCTGTTTGTAGTATGTCTAACATGTGCTGGCAGAACTGTAAACATTGTAGACTCAAATCAAACTGCTCCCTTAGGAACCTAATAATTTATATATTGTTAAAATGCAACATGTTTAACCCTTATCTTGCGGATTGTGTCAATATATGATTTAAGCAGGTAGGACTATTTGAGAGCATCTCAGTACATGTACCTTCAGAAACAAGATCCATCCTTTAGCTGTAGGTTGTCCGACAGGGGAATGAATGTACTTTATCACAAATCTTTGTTAGTCCGCATTCAAGGCCAATCAGATAAATAACGCTACAAAATCAGTCAAATTTCCACTTTCTGTTTTTTTTTTTTTTTAAGTCTCACCTCTATCTGATCAAATAGGCTCCTGTGCCAACTACATGGACTCTACTTAAACAACATCCAGGGATAAAAGTACATAAGCAAGAGACGTATCATTGCAAGTTGTCAAATCTTTCCTGCAATGCCCTCAAGTAGCACTAGCCTCTTTGATTTTTTTTTTTATTTATAAGTATGTGAAACAAAAACTGATTTGTTACATAACTTGCCATCACATGACTGTCATGTGATCATGACTGTTCCATTTATAGTAAGCTAGTCCAATGATACATCACCTAAGTGAGTATGAATTAAATCAGTGGAAAGCTGGTGCAATAACTGTCTTCAGGTAAGGGATGGGTGCTTAGGTAAGGCTACCCCTTCTGAAGACCCAGAAGATCAGAAACTTTCATAGCAGGATAAGGCTTAACATACAAATTCTTATTTGGGAAATTTGTATTTTTAACAAGGTTCATATATGAACTTCAGTAAATTCACCCTTTTAATATTACTTGTAATCAGTTTTAGAAAAGATGCCATATCCAGATAAATATCCACAAAACATGTTATAGTTATGCATTAAAAGTGCCATTAATAAAAGCTTCTATCTCAAGCTCTGTAAAATTTTCATTGGGCTTCTTCACAGCTGACAAATATATAAATAGCATAAAAGAAAAGTGTGTCTTTGGGTATATGTGGCTGGCAAAGGGCCATATCAAACTGTACAATGTACATCTAAGCAGTTTGAATAGGGTCTTTGCTGTTTGCTTAAAGAATTGGTATCATAGAATCATAGAAGTATCACCAGACTATAAAGGCATTGTTGTGATCAATTACATCAACAAATCTAAGTAATGTGTACCCCCATGTTCCCCCATAAATTATACTGAAATCAGAGGTATGTAGGGGTGTACATCATTAAGGGTTTTCAGACTGCTACCATTCTTAAACCAAAAATCATCCTAATTTCTCTCATATTTTGCTGTAGATTATAGTTCTAGATAAGAATGGTATCAAGAAACATATTTTCTTATTTCTTCATAGAAACATATGCTAAGGTACTTTTTTTGTAGTGCCTCGAGATATGTAAGCACCTGCCCATGACATATGCTTTTTTGTGAAGAAATAAGAAAAAAAAATAGATTTTTTTTTTAGTTAAAATGCTGGATTATCTAGAGAATATGGTTTTGATCTATACATTTTACATTGGTATGTCTGTATAATGCTGGTTACTTTGCATCCATACTCTAAGACACCCTTTCACATTTAATAAGCAGGCCAGGTATACAGCCTAGGCATAAATACAAACCTTTGTAATAGCAGGGGGGCATGCAAATCCTTGGAAGTAATTTGCCTGAAGGAAAACAAAACACATGTTTAATATAATTATATGTAATACATGAATCACAGAATGGACAAATTAATTATCAGAAAGATGCCGGTTTAGTTATAGCACTTTAGTACTTCTCTGTACATAAAATATTTTCGTTTGCTTCTATGCATCATAAATGATGAAACAGTGACGATGTGTGACTGAAACTCAGATATATTAAGAAATGTAAATTTTCCACAATATTAGTTTTATTATCATTTTGCTATTCAAATAAGTTATTTTTATCAGATGTCATAGAGATAACCAACCATGAAAATCAGTCCTCAATATTGAGGTGATAGATCCATGTAAAGCAACACTGTAAAGGCTTGTGAGGTCACCAATCTCTTGTCAAAGTGTTTTGGAATGGCATTTTCTTAAAAGATTTCTCTGTTTCTACAAACTACTTCATGAATCTTGATCTAGAAGTGTGGTTCCAGATCACGTTCCAGATCCTTAGCCTCCCGAGGATCAGGCTGGTGCTGGACCCCAAGACACTTCCAACCAAAAAAGTGAGGGATAAGACTGTCATTTGGACTACATTTAGACAAAGATAGTTCTTTTACAAAATGACTTTCATCTGGACATAGCAAGATTCAAAGTGTTATTGTTGCAAATTATAACAACAAATTTACAGTCAAACCTGTCCTAAAGGCCACCTGTATTAAGCAATCACCTGCCTTTAAATGCCACTATTTCAGATCCCAATAAAGGCAAAGAAGTGGAAATTTACCTGTATTAAACAAGCACCTGTCTTAAGCAACCAGTTTTTTGCTTTCCCATAGGTGCTTGCTTAACACAGGTTTGACTGTATATATCTCCTAAACTATTTCATTAGCATGAAGACTTATCCCTACAACATATGAAATTAACCCCTCATTATTTATTGTTTCAAGTAAAGGTACAACATAAAAAATTCTTGGGGGCAATGTTATCAATGTAACAGTTTATCTTCTCCTCTGGGGACAAGATATCATGTGGTATCTTGTCCCTCTCTGGGTTATTTTGTCCTCGGGGACAAGATACCCCAACTACGGTTTGTTTGTTTGTGTTGAGGTTTTACAGCCCAGTCAATCCAATGGGGTCATGTCGAGTGAGGTCAGTTTACCTAACCACACCTTTACTGGGCAGGCTTAGTCCTCTAACCAGTATTGTGCACATTCTTTCACCATAAACTGACAACTGCCCTTCTTGAATTAGCAGAAGGGAGAGAATGACCGTAGAAAATATTTCATGATCAATCTCCACAAAAGAATTGCTGACCTCGGCGGGGTTCGAACCCACAACCTCCTGGTCTCCAGTCGGACGCGCATCCAACTAAGCCACCGAGGCCGCCTCCCCAACTACAGTACTTGTCCCTGGGGACAAGATACTGTAGCCGCGGTATTTTGTCCCCTCTTATTTCCTTTATTTATCTGAGTCTTGATTTTTTTTTTTCAACCAGTACTCAATGTCCTTCACCTCCTGACATATATACACAAATCATACCAGTACAAGTATAACTTCTCATATAAACTGTTGTCATCAGATATTAACAAACTTCAGAGATTTGACTGCATGTCTATCTTGAGAAAATAAAGGTAAAAGTTTATACTACTCAGTTGCCTGACAGAAAGACAAAAAGAAAGAAATATGAAAAATTTTTGAGAAGGGACATGGGCAGGGGTTTGCTAGATATCAAACTGCCTCATGTTGTCCCCATTAATTACCACCACACAGCATTAGGTTAGATTGCAACAACCTTTAAATTCAGGTTTAGTACTATCCAGTAATGAGTATTTTTGGCCAATATGGGATAGTTTTTATACCCCTCGAAACAAAGTTTGGAGGGGTGTACTGTTTTCGTCTGCCCATCCTCAACACTGGTTTTTCTTAAACATCTTCATTAGTAGTATTAGGAATCTTATCGTATTTTGCATAAATGCTGATACATGCATTTATGAGATGTTGTTGCTACAGAAAAATAAGGATCAAGGGATCAATACTGTTATAGTTATTCCCCTTTGTAATCCTTTCAAAGTTGTCTGTGACACTTTATTGTCCATAACACTATGGGTTTTCCTTCATATCTTGAATAATAATATTAGGACTCTTATTATCATATTTTGCATAAATGTTGATATTTATGAGATGTTGCAGCTGCAGAAAAATAAGGGTCAAGGGATCAATACTGTTATAGTTATGTCCCTTTGCAATTCTTTACACTTTTTGTCCATTATAACACTTTGGTTTTTCCTGCATATCTTGATATTAGGAATCTTATTGTATTTTGCATAAATGTTGATATTGCTCGATAAGATCAGATAAGAATAACTGGTTTGTCAAGCAAAACCAGAGGTCTAAATGTATTAACCGAAGGAAGACTATACAGTTTTCAAATATGTAAGGCAATAAATTAAAACTGGATGCTTTAGATTTAAAAAAAAAATCCATATCAAAAAGAGAATATGTGTGCAATTTTTAAAACAGAACAAAACATAAAGCCCTCATTCATAGCTATTCATGTATTTCATACACTGATACATAAGACTAACACCTACCAAATGCCCATAAACATCTGACGGGTTGTCATAAAACATACTATTCAAAATGTCTTCCATCTTCTGTGGTACACCATTTTCCGCATAATATTTTGCAGCTCTTTCCTTGAGCTCATATAATTCACGGGCTTCGCGAAAGCTGGACGAGGAAGTCATAATGGAAATAGAGAAAAATATTGTAACTATAAAAATATCGAATAGTGTTTTCTTTATCAAAGTATTAAAGTGAATTCAGCTTTTCTCTCTTCTTTTAAAGAAAAGCGTCACTCTCAGTGGCCATCTTTGATGTTACTAAGGGAGAATCTGGTACCCTGCAAAACTTCCGGTACAGATGACCCACACTTTTTCAGCTCTTAGAAGAACGTTTTAGCACACAGATCATTTTAGTCTGTACTGACAACCATTTCAACGAATATGGATAAATATGGACACGTTCAAAGTAATTCTTTAGCTGATATGATTCCAAAACAGGTGCTCGCAGAAAAAAAAGGTTTCATCAAAATTGAGAAAGAAAATACTTGACGACACTCTTCAAAAGGTCACAGTCAAACAAATAATATTTGTGGCATTCGCTGTAACATTCTGTGTATTTTCGTTAGGCCTACTTTTTAACTCAGTATTTCCTCACGGCTGCTTATCTCCACACGCGCAACACCTTGTTGTTGAAAGAAAATCGTAAGATCTTCCGGAGGTGGCTGCGGAGAATCAGTTCAGGTAGCGTTGAAGGTGGGTGTCAGTTGAAACAAGGCTAACATTTCTGCGTGACCGCCGATTTCCAAAATCAGGAATGTAATTCAACCTGTTATTTAGTCTCCCATATAATAAGACCGGAATTGCAAGCGAAATGGGAAACAAAAATCATTTTTCTCCCGATGCAAGGGTGGTTAGAGTTTGCCGTTTTGGTGACAGACAGGCGTGTAAAACTCCAGTTCTTGGAGAGATTACAAATCCCTGGTTAAATACATCACCGTTTCAGTGAAGGTTTAACATGTTTAACATGTTTCTGTGCAATGGCAAAAGAAAATATATCATTCTTTTGTTATTGCAGTGAAACTTGGAATTTTATTGACGGCTGGTAGGCCTACGTAAGGAGAGCGGTGGCGAGTATGGTGATTGAGAAGACCATTGGTTTTCAATATCGTATTTCATTCTACCGGTCGACGTCGCGTTTTACGTATAATTTCTGATCCAGTTACGGCAATGTGTTCCTAAAGCTGTTTTTTTCTTCAATCCTGATGTCATTATTACCTTTTTGTTTTCATTCTTGTTGAAAAAAGCCTGGTCTTCTCAATCACCACATATCCCTATACTCGAGAGGTGGAATTACATCGCCTGATTTTGGATATCGGCGACTGTGCCAAAATGTCAGCCTTATTTCAACTGATACTCACCTTCAACACTAGCTAAACTGACTCTCCACAACCACCTCCGAAGATCTCCTTACGATTTTTTTTTTTCACAATAGTGTTGCACGTGTGAAGATAAGCAGCCGTGTGTGATAGCGGTTTTATTATATTTTTCGGTTTTCGCTCTATTAGATTTTATTTACATGTATTTATTTATTTATTTTTTCATCTTTGCGATCGCATTTTCATACTCCGCAACCCGACAGTGGTGGAATATTATGCATTCCCCTTCGAGTGTCCGTACGTCCGCCTGTCCGTCCATCAGCGTTTGGTTTTCGCTCTAGAACTTGAATAGTATTTGATGAATTTAGTCAAATTTTGCATATACATATATATTAGGGGTTGGTGGTTTAACTGGGAGTGTTAATGGGCAAATCTTGTCAGTTTTTGACAGTTATCTGTCCGCTACACGTCCATATTTTCATTTCCGG
Source organism: Anodontia alba (assembly GCA_964016985.1). NCBI lineage: Eukaryota > Metazoa > Mollusca > Bivalvia > Lucinida > Lucinidae > Anodontia > Anodontia alba. The sequence continues at coordinate 81,651,980 of OZ024821.1, read as the reverse complement.
ATGACAACTTGAGCAAATGTCAATGGATTTTCACCAAACTTGGTATGTGCATTGTGATTGTGGAGATCTGGTTTGAGATTCCGAATGGGTAAATTTTGTCAATTTTTGACAGTTATCTGCCCACCACACGTCCGTATTTTCGTTTCCGAAAGATAACTTGAGTAAATATCAATCGATTTTCACCAAACTTGGCATGTGCATTGATGTTATGGTTTAGAATTGCTAATGGGCAAATTTCGTCATTTTTTTGACACAGAGTTATCTGCCCGCCACACGATAGTAGCGGGGTATATGGTTTCATGTTTTTATTTCTAACTCAACGCGCAAACTGTGCTAAAATGCTGGTAATGGCATACGAAAAGACATGAAAATAGATAGACAGCGCGGGAGTTGTGACTAAGGAAAACAAGAACAACAAGGAAAACAAGAACAATATGATGATCCTATATCGCTCACCTAAGCACCTAGGATATTAAAAGATTGTAGCCCAGGGGCAGATGCGGACAACACTAAGGGCGCAGTTGGAATCCAAAATGAATGCTTTTGTCGCTGTAATCTATTGTTTTAAAATTTATATATATATATAAAAAAAAAAACACTTCAAGTATGATTTTATATAGATTTTTTTTATAATGTATGGGCATGGCAGTCACCTGGGTCATATCTCACAGTAAGCATTCGGACCTCCAATCCCCGTTTTACAGAAGACCCCACATGAAACCTAGTGAAAAAAGGCCCCAGCTGTTTCAGAGGAGAAATTTCAAATTGATGATTTTGTACGTGTATATAGATATACATATACAGCCCAGGCGTGTTTGTGTATGTTGGTGTGGGTGGGTGTGGGGCAGACACAAAGAGGTAGGCCCGAGGGTGTGTGTGTGTGGTGTGTGTGTGTGTGTTGGGGGGGGGGAGGGGGGGGTAATTATAGCTTAATGTTTTTGCTATCTGGCTCTCTTCTATGTCTGCATTACATTTTTTGAAAAAATAAAATAAGATTTTGAAGCGTTTTCCTTATCATTACAAATGTATAGAGAAGCAACTTTGTCTGACCTTGCCTTGATAGTGAAAGGACACCATTTGATCATCACTTGAAATTTGGTAGACATTCCATCCCCTAATCTCTTTATCAAGACTCAGCCTCAGAGTTTTCTTAGTTATCATCGGGAAAAGAAGATTTTTAAATGTTTTGTAATAAACGGGAATGGACCTCGAACATTTGTACAAAACATTTGTTAAATAACGTATACGATTCCACATGGATGCGGAAGATAAATGACAATATAATAACAGAAGTGGAAAATATACAACATTAAGAAATAGAAAGTTTAACCGAACATGCCAAATGCATTCAGCTGTGTATTTCCTAGCCAACTTGGCTACCGTCCTAGCCCCGAGATTCACAGTAAATAACAGCACTGGGAAGAAAGATTGCATTAGGTCTCCCTAATACGAGGCCAGAAGACTCCCGTTAAAAGAATATCAAACAGAAGGCTTCGGCCACTGCATGTGATCGGAACAGAATTCCAGTGAGAAACGGTCCTACGAAGCAACCTTTTGTTCTTGTAATATATAGATCTGTTCAATTTCAGTGAATGGCGGAATCATGGAACCTTATTGTAACTTGGGATGTCAATAAGTATATGAAGCATCTTGAACAAAATTGTCTTTTATTGTTAGTACGTCTTGTTTCAAGAGTCTCCCACTGGAGATGTTCCAGCATAAAAAAAATGACGCACTGCCAGAATTGAGATACCTGTTGCTTGCACATCTGTCTGCTCTTCACTAGATGTATAAGCTCCGCGCTTTTGAGCTGAACTTCAGCGAAAGATAACCCAGTGTGCACATGGAGTTTGGGGTTGCATCGACGTTGCTCAACGTTTTATGCCCGCTGGGACGTGTTTGCACCAGTCTTACTTTGTTTCTTTATTGAATTTTAAATTCCTTCTCAGAAACCCTATTATACGATATCCTTTCTTAACCCGTATTCTGCAGATCACATCATTATACTTAGGTCTAATTGAGAGCATCTCAGGGCCTCGAGAAACAATGTCCATCCTTAAGTTCTAGGTTGTCCGACAGGGGAGAGAATGTATCTTATCACAAATTTTCGTTCGTCCGCATTCAAGACCAATAAGTGAAATACTTCCCCAAAATCACAGTCAAATTTCACGACTTTCAGGGTTTTTTGTTTGTTTGTTTGTTTTTTTTTCGTTCTCACCCATATCCGATTAAATATGCTCCTGTGCCAACTACGCGGACTCTTAATTAAACACACGGTGATAAATGTACACAAATGGTAGCTGTATTATTGCAAGTTATCAAATCCTTCCTGCAATGGTCACATTTGGCGCTAATCCCTTAGAGTTCTTTTCTGTTTGAAATACACAGGTTTGTAACGCGACTCGCTATCACGTGATCATGATTGACCGGCGCGCGAATCGCGCCGGTCTCTTAATATATAGCTTTGGATTTTTACCTACGGAGAAGTGTTCGATTAGCGCAGACCGCAGTTTGGTTAGTTGAATATGACCTGCAGTCCATCTTTGGCAAGTTTGATTATGACCTGTGGTCCATGCTTAAAACATACCTGACGCATGCTAAAATAAGCTTCTTGATAAGATCTGGTAACTTATTTAAGTTTTCGCTTTTTTTTTTTTTTTAATAATAATAATGTACCAACTAAATCTCGTAGAGATCTTAATATGACTAGGATTCGCATATTGCTTGATCAAGAAAATTCATACAGCTTAATAAAATCAAACATTAAAGAATCACATTGTTGTTCTTTTTTACCTATTACATTGAAAATTTATTATACTTTAGTATACCCGAGTGCCATATTTCTAAGTAAACATGAACAAAATTTGCGCCGGTACTTAGACGTTTACGTCTAAATATTTTGTCTTGTTGTGCCGCTTATAGCAAACCCACTGTGAGCAACGTGGCCAGTCCATTGATACATCAAATGGGCGAGTATGCATTTAATCGGTAGAAAATGGGAGAAATAATGTCTGCTCAGGAATTTAAAGGATACTCCTTCCGAAGGCCCAAATCAGAAACTTTCGCAGCAGAATAAGGCTTAATCGTCTAGCCGTTAGGTCTGCTCCAGGAGAGGTATCTTATGGAATCCGCATTTCGAGGATTGATCGCAAGACTGTATCAAGTCAGATGGTTGTTTTTCCCAATACTTAATTTCCACCATGAAGACGTTATGAAGATTACAACATTTCTTGCTGTAAACAATGGAAATTTAGGTGCCATTGCTCTTATGAGCAATGACACCTAAATTTGCATTGTTTACGAAGGGGTCAAATTGCCCCTAAACAAGGGTTTCAAAAATATGTTTGAGTTACT